>JARQOD010000009.1:116683490-116762761 GCA_033576555.1 Oophaga sylvatica | reverse complement strand
TTAGTGGCAGTTATTTTAGAGGTCTCAATCCATTATTTACCAACCACTCTGGGTGCCCGGGCTCCCTTGGCTATTTTTTGTTACTGTCCTCCCGGCCCCCAAATCATAACAAGAAACGTTACCCTTTAAATTTCAATCAGATGCCCTCACCTACCAAAACCAATAAAATATTGTGCCTGCAAATTGATATTCTGATTAAATTTTATCCAAGTCATGTGGCAAGCTCGTTGAAAGGTAAAAAGGTTTTTTTAGATTGCTAGTACATAGGGGAAAAAGGAGCATTGCATGTTTTTTAACCCTTTCTCACACGCTTGCCAAACCGACATTTTATCTCCATAAGGAAAAGTCCCCTTAGAACCTCCCCAGGGAAAGCTTATAGACATTGACAGCCATATAGATTGTAAAACATCAGGTCTGGGCTTGCCTACACCCTGCCCTTTTGAGCCTACTAGCCACAGTGGGGTGAAAACTGGGAATAGGGACCACCTGAGAGTAAACCTATTACATGGTATTTTTTAGCTTTTTTGACCCAAAAAAGTTCAGGTACACTAGTTATGTACAGTACACACTATTTTATTTATTTATTACGGGTATTGCTTATTTAGTTTTATTTCAGGTTTTAAATGTGATCCCCACTTCTGGCACGTTCCTAGAACTTACCTGTTAGGTATAAAAATGGCCTCCGGGCCTAATTTTCTTGGGTTGTGTAATGCAACTGCTTTTTCAAATCCAAAAAAAATGTTTTCTATGGGTTTTAAAGAAAGGCAACTTTTCCGGGAATTTTCAGGATTTTGGAAAATTGTTTAATTTGTTTCAAAACTTCATAGAAAAAAAGCAGAAAACCATAACATCATGGTTTTGCGGTCAACCCCTCTCATACCCATTGATCACCAAAACGTTTATTGGAGAAAAAGAACCTTTTTTCCGGGGGTGGGGGTCACATCTAGGGACATATTCATCAGACCTACTATCAAATAGCACTTGTACCTATAAAATTTTCTAAGGGGGCTGTGCACGTTTGATTTTTACCTATAGCCGAGTGGTCCATGGAAAAAATCGGTGACATGTCCGATTTTGATCCAAGTGTCGGATCAAAATCGGACATGAAAGTCTGTGGGTCCATGAAAAACATCGGAATGTACTCGGATTTAATCCGAGTGCAGTTCAATTTTCATGGACTGACAGAATGGTAAAGGTCGAGAAATTTTTGTTTTTCTATGTCCAAAAAAACTAATGCCACTCTGATCAAACTCTGATCAACGTCTGATCAGAATAATTGGACAGTTTTTCTCAGGAGTGGAGAAAACGGTTGTGTGACTCCATCCTAAATGTGATTACATTCATATACCTGGTAATTTTTGTATAATTTCATTGGATGATTACCTTGGTTGTAAGCAGAGCATAAGGTGGGCTTACCGGTAAAGATGGAAACTTGTGGCATGACCAGCATTGACAAGAAACTGTGATGACTAATAGTGGCTGCAAACATTTGAGATAAGCAAAAGCTGGAGTTGTCAGAGAGTAACCAGGATATACACTCTCTCATACTAAAAAGAAATAGGTCAGTATAGCAGCTGTCATTCTGAAAAAGTCCTAAATTGACACTCACTGAAGCTCTTGCTGCATCATTCCATGAAGTAACAGTTGTGGTTACAATAGACAATAATTTTTGCAAGGTAGCAGCGGCAATCTGATCTAAGATATGGGATGCCTGCTGAGTGATCATCAATAAAACTATGCCAGGGGAATACTATTCTCTCCAAATAGGGGACAAAACAGCCACAAACCACACAAAACAAATTATGCAGCCCAAGAGATCCCAAGTGCCAGCTTCATGGACAGGATACAGACTACCCCAAGACTATGCTACTTCCTCCCTAATCCGGGTACAGGCCTATACAGGGTTCTACCGCGACTGTGGCACGTGGTTTTCTCAGGTATACAATCTTACACCCGCCTTAATTACAGTAGGTCACGGGTACCCTGTTTTCCCCTTAAAATATATTTATATCTATCCGATAAATCTATAAATCACTTAAACCAGCACAGTATGTACACAGTGCACTGTCTTATTAGTGAGTAGTGTTGAGCGATACGATAATGCAAATATCGGCTATCGGCCGATATTAGCTCTATCGGCCTTTCGATAATTCGTTTCGATATTTTCGTCTTATCGAATACCGGAATCGGATTTGTCACTGTCACTGTGAGTGTCCGTCGGTCAGGTCTGTCAGGAGTCAGCGGCACTTACCTGGCAGAAGATCTCCGGCGGTCACGTCCTGGACTGCTTGATGGCCGCCATTATCTTCTCCCTGGCGGTCACATGCAGTTTTTCGCGATAACTGCAGTGACTGCAGGGTAATCCCGGCCGTAAAGCAGTCAGTCCGATGACGTCACCGCCGGGGAAGCAGGTAATCAGCTGTGCTGCGCCGGGATGACAGGCTCTGCCTGTCATTCTGATGTAGCAGAGCTGGATCGTCGTGGGACACTCGTTACTATGGACTGCGTCGGTCAGGTGGTATACTTTTTTTTTTTTTTTTTTTCATTTTTTTACAGGAGATCGATGGCGTCGCAGGATGAGACTGTAATAAAAGTAATGAAAACTGTGTTTTTTTTTTTTTTTATTAAATTAAAAAACTTTTTTATGAACATTCACCCGTCCGGGTACATAAACAATTTAACTATTTACATACAGGGACCCTGTCCGGGTTATTTAGACTTCTTTGGCTGGCCTCTTCCAGGTACCACCTGGTACTCTTCTTGAGATTGCCAAACATCCGAGGCACCAAGGACCACCAGGACCTGATGACGTCGTGTGGCCTGTACAGTCAAGTCGTGACCCGCTATCTGGGTCTGTGTGGCCACCTCTTTCATCTCCCTCCGGGTCTGGAACCCTATGTCCCGGACTGTACGAACCCCAGGGTGCCTAACAGGCGCCGGGTACGGGCCAGCTATACTTATCATGTCCATAGCTGGGGCTGCTGAGGAGACCACTGAGGGAGGCTGGGGAGATTTACGGCGTGGGGTGGGCACTTTTGCAGAGGCCTGGATGTGGGAGGCTGAAGGCTCCGAGGGTCTCACAGGTTCCTGACACACTGGGGAGTAGGGGTCGCACCTGGTAACATTTAGGGCGTACCACCCATTGTAACCCCAGTGTCGGGTGTAAGTCACCAAGTCTCCTGGCAACAGGTCCCTCCCCGGGTGTCCTTCTGGGAGGTGAGCCTCCACGTCCCGCCGGGTCACAAAGACTTCTAAATAAAGTCCAGGCTCCTTGATGAAGCCCCAACCACCTTTCAATTTAAAGCTCCGTACTGCACCCTTACGCCGCGGCTCACTCAGGGTTCCTTTATCCTTTCTCATCCGGTCCTTATCTGCCCGATCCTTCTCCAGGTGACGTTGGTGAAGTTTTAGGATTCTCGCTGCTCCCTTTGTCGCTCTGTTTCCCGCTCCCAACGTCTCCACTCTTCCTCCTGACGCCGGTTGTAATTCTCCTCCACCAGTTGCTCCATGTCTCCACCACTCCACTGCAGCTTACAGTGTCCGGTTTGCGGCAGCTCTCCTGTCGCCCCCCAGTCCTGGCGGCGCTCCCCTGCGGAGGAAGCAGACTGTAAGGTTCTGTGTATCTGTTTCTGAAACTCAGTTTGTTCGTCGGCCATTTTGCTTTCTGTTTTGCTGCAGCTATCTTGCCCTCAGTCAAAATGGAGTTTTCCAGCTTGCATGTTCCCGCCCTGATTCTCTCTGTTTGCTTCTTAAACAGCCACAGCTGAGCAATCAGTGCTTCAGAATCTAGCCTGCAGTGAACCTGTGTTCTGACTCCTGAAGCCTTGGACCTTGTACTCCAGCCATTCCTACTGAGGAACTCTGAAGCACTTGTGGACTCTGAACTCTGCTCTTGAGAGCCTCACGTTTGCATGGACTTGCGGTAACAGAGAAGAAGATCTGAATCTGTTGTGGAGAGTTATTGCTGAGCTTAGATTACTCTGGCCTGCTGTGTCTCCTGCTTCTGTGTTTGCAACCTGTGTGTTTATTTTTGCCAATTTGTATGAAGCAATACAAGACTTTCTTTATCAACCTGTGTCTCAAGTATTTTCATCGCACCCAAGCACAAGACGCTATATGAACTGTACCACATACATTACAAGATTCTGAAGCCAAACGTTAGTGTCTGCTGGGTCTGGAAAGGCTTGTCTGCTGTACTGTGGATATCGGATGTCCGGTTGTACTTTCTGTGATGACAGTGGTTGTGACTTCTCACAACCATTCCAGATGTCTGGTTGAAAGCTTTCTGTGATGATAGTGGTTGTGACTTCTCACAACCATTCCAGGTGAGCAGTTCCCTTAAAGTTTTTTCTTTCTTCAGTGTTGCCACAGGTGAACACTATTGTTTTTTTTTTTTTCTCCTCTTCTTCCAGTATCCTGTCTTAAAAGATCTGGAAAATGGAGGCCCGCATAAAGGAACTTTGCGGAGTGACTGATAATATCCTTGCAGATTTGCAGAATATAAAGACCCGTTTTACAAATCTTCAGGACCTAAATAATCACAATTTGCAAGTGGTTGGACAGACTACCCAGGATTTGCGAGCCAGGATTGAGGTTCTGGAGGGGCGAGTCCAGGCTCCTGCCGTGGCCCCGAGTTCTGGGATTCCCAAGTTGCCCCCTTTTCGTTTTGGTGGTGAACGTGAAAAATTCAGGGGATTTGTTAATCAATGCAATCTTTTTTTTTCTGCACATGCTTCACAATTTCCTACTGAACGATCTAAGGTGCTTACTATAATTATGTTGCTTACCAACAAGGCTTTGATATGGGCAAACCCTCTGATTGAGACTGAGGATGATTGTTTGAATCACCTTGATGATTTTATTTCAGCCATGGGGCAGGTGTTTGATGACCCCAATCGAGGTGCAACAGCTGAAGCAGCCATGTTAGCTTTGCGCCAAGGTAAGCACTCGGTAGCTGAATATGCCTTGGATTTCAGGAGATGGGCCCTAGATACCACCTGGGACAATTCCGCCAAAAAATCTATTTTTCGAAAGGGGTTATCCCCACTGATTAAGGATGAACTTGCTCGTGCCGACCCTCCCACTGCGTTAGGTGACTTTATTAACTACTGCATCCGTATTGATACTCGTTTAACTGAACGCAGGCAAGAGAGATGGTTCGAAAGCAATCGTACTAACCTTTTCCTACCTTCCTCTCCAGCTAAGGAACCTTTGAATAGGATTACACGGGAACCTGAACCTGAACCCATGCAGGTAGACTCTTTACTACGACGGGTTAGTGATGCACGCAAGGAACATCGTTTTAAGGAGAATCTATGTTTTTATTGTGGTAAGTCAGGGCACTTTATTATTAACTGTCCCAGCCGTTCTCGCAAGACTACTGCAGCACTCATTCATTGTGAGTGTTGCGAGAGGGGATCTGTCAGGTCCGAGCCTCAGGCTCCAGAGAGAGCTGCAGCAACAGATCTTGATTTCTCGGACTTAAACTCCGTTACCTCTGAGGACGTTGACTGTGTAAATGCTGCCATCTTTCAAGTTTCCTCAGCGGTGTCCCAGCTGAGTTGTAAGAAAAACAATTCTCACTGTTTTCTTTCCATCAAACTCTGGGTTAACTCAGCCTGGGTGTCTAGCTCTGCTATGATCGACTCAGGTGCAAGTGGAAATTTTATGGATGTCTCCTTTGCTCTAAAACAGGGAATACGTTCAGTGAAGAAGGCTACTCCAGTACAGATGGAAACTGTGGATGGCTCCCTGCTGACCTCTGGACCAGTGGATCAGGAAACAGAGCCTTTAAAGGTTCTTATGGGTAAAGATCATCAAGAGAAACTGTCCTTTATGCTTATCTCTTCTCCTCACTTTCCCATTATTCTAGGGCTACCATGGCTGCAGGGTCAGAATCCTACCATTAACTGGGAGACCAAGGAATTACACTTTCCAGAGAAACAGATGAGTCCAAAAATTTCAGCTTGCTCTGTTCCTAAAGGAACCATGTCAGTCCCTGAACTACCAGCTGTATACCAGGACTATGTGGATTTATGTGACAAGAAGAACGCTGACCAGCTTCCTCCTCACCGTCCATATGATTGTCCAATTGAATTATTGCCTGGAGCAGAGATACCTTTTGGTAAGATCTACCCCTGGCGGGGCCCGAGCTGAAGGCTTTAAAAGAGTACATAGACGAAAATCTAGCCAAGGGCTTCATACGCCCCTCTTCATCTCCTGCAGGGGCACCCATATTCTTTGTAAAGAAGAAAGATGGATCCCTGAGACCATGCGTAGACTATAGGGAACTCAATAAGGTTACTATTAGAAACCGTTATCCATTGCCTTTAATCCCTGAGTTATTGGAGAGAGTGCGACATGCCAAAATTTTTTCTAAACTAGATCTTCGTGGGGCCTATAACTTAGTCCGTATTAGACCTGGGGATGAATGGAAGACTGCATTCAGGTCACGCTATGGACACTTTGAATATCTAGTTATGCCTTTTGGTCTGAGTACCGCCCCAGCCACTTTCCAACACTTGGTGAATGATATCTTCAGGGATCTCCTAGATACATTCGTGGTAATTTATTTGGATGATATTTTAATTTTTTCTAACTCCACAGAGGAACATCATGGACATGTGAGAATGGTCTTGGAACGTCTAAGACAAAATCATCTTTACATCAAGCTTGAAAAGTGTGAATTCCATAAGACCGAAATTCAATTTCTGGGGTATGTACTGTCTACACAAGGAATTAGTATGGATGGAAGTAAAACCCAAGCCATCAATGATTGGCCAAGTCCTAGAAATGTGAAGGAGGTACAGCGCTTCATCGGGTTTGCAAACTTCTATAGACGTTTCATTAGAAATTTCTCTGAGGTAGTGTCACCTATCACCCAACTTACCCGGAAAGAGTCTAAGTTCTCCTGGACTCCCCAAGCCCAGGAAGCATTTTCCCGTCTAAAAGATAAATTTACCACTGCACCTATCCTAGTACATCCCAACCCAGAGCTTGCCTTCATAATAGAGGTGGATGCTTCAGACTGTGCCGTGGGAGCTATACTCTCTCAGAGAACAGGTGAGAAGAATGTCTTGCATCCCTGTGCCTTCTTTTCCCAGCAGTTGTCTTCGGCTGAGAAGAACTATGATGTGGGCAATAGAGAGTTGTTGGCCATTATTGCCGCCTTCAAAGAATGGAGACACCTTCTTCAAGGAGCTGCACAGCAAATAGTCGTTCTGACAGACCATCGTAATCTTGAGTTTATCAGGTCGGCTAAGTGCCTGACTCCTCGCCAGGCTCGCTGGAATCTTTTCTTAAACCAATTTAATTTTATTATTTCTTATAGACCAGGATCGCGCAATGGAAAGGCTGATGCACTCTCTAGGATTTACTCAGCAGAGACACGTCCAATTACTCCTCCTAAGACTATTCTTCCTGACTCTAGATTCCTAGGAGTGATTCATCATCAAGACCTAATTAAAGACATCAAGGAAGCATACCATGCGGATTCTTTTTTGGCTCAACCCCCAAGGGACGTAAGTCTTGTCTTTAAGAATGGTGTGTGGATTCTGGGACAACGTCTGTATATACCTGAAACAGTCAGATTGAGAGTATTGCAACTCATTCACGATTCCAAAATAGCCGGGCATAGAGGAATTCTAAAGACACAGGAATTTCTTTCTCGTTTCTTTTGGTGGCCCACTTGTAGGAAGGATGTTTTGGACTATGTCACTTCGTGTGAGGTTTGTGCAAGATGCAAAACACCTCGCTCTTCACCAACTGGTCTGTTACAGCCTCTTCCCACCCCGTCCCGCCCGTGGGGATCCATTTCTATGGACTTCATTGTGGAATTACCAACCTCTCAAGGGAAGAACACTATTCTAGTGGTGGTTGACCGTCTAACAAAGGCAGCTCATTTTATCCCTTGTGTCGGTTTACCCACTGCAAAACAGACATCAGATTTGATGATTAAAGATGTGTTTCGTTTACATGGAGTACCGGATGAGGTTATTTCGGATCGAGGGGTGCAATTCACTTCTAGGTTTTGGCAAAATTTCTGTGCAGCATTGGACATTAAAGTAAACCTTTCTTCTGCTTTTCATCCCCAGACTAATGGACAAACCGAACGAACCAATCAAACCCTGGAGCAGTATCTCCGCTGCTTTATCTGCCACCTACAGGATGATTGGGTGGATCTACTTCCATTGGCTGAGTTCTCTTACAACAACTCTCAGAGTGCCTCCACTAAACAGTCTCCTTTTACTCTAATCTAGGTTATCATCCTAACATTCTACCACGATTTCCCATAGAGACGCCTTTGCCAGCAGTGGCTGAAAGAGTCACGACTTTACAGAAGAATATGGATCTTCTAAAGGAGAATCTGGAATCGGCTCAGGAAAGGTACAAGAAGGCAGCAGATAAATTTCGTAAACCTGCACCAGCTTTCAAGGTAGGAGACTTGGTCTGGCTGTCAACCAGAAATCTTAAGTTAAGGATTCCATCGTCTAAGTTGGGACATAAGTACATTGGACCCTATAAAATCAGTAAAATTATAAGTGCCGTTGCTTGTCGTCTTCAATTGCCCAGAACTATGAGAATCCATCCTGTCTTTCATGTATCCCTACTAAAGGCTGCGACACCCAATACGTTTCCTGGACGTTCTTCTCCTTGCCCTGACCCAGTGCTAGTCGATGGTCAGGAGGAATTTGTGGTGGAAAGGATTTTAGATTCCAGGTTGTATAGAAATCAGTTACAATATCTGATTAAATGGCAGGGCTACCCAGTGGAGGACAACTCATGGGAGCCAGTCAATAACGTTAATGCTCCTCGCTTGCTCCGTCAGTTTCATCAGAGGTACCCACACAAGCCTGGTCTGAGGTCATCCGGAGGTTGTCCCTAAGGGGGGAGTAATGTAAGGTTCTGTGTATCTGTTTCTGAAACTCAGTTTGTTCGTCGGCCATTTTGCTTTCTGTTTTGCTGCAGCTATCTTGCCCTCAGTCAAAATGGAGTTTTCCAGCTTGCATGTTCCCGCCCTGATTCTCTCTGTTTGCTTCTTAAACAGCCACAGCTGAGCAATCAGTGCTTCAGAATCTAGCCTGCAGTGAACCTGTGTTCTGACTCCTGAAGCCTTGGACCTTGTACTCCAGCCATTCCTACTGAGGAACTCTGAAGCACTTGTGGACTCTGAACTCTGCTCTTGAGAGCCTCACGTTTGCATGGACTTGCGGTAACAGAGAAGAAGATCTGAATCTGTTGTGGAGAGTTATTGCTGAGCTTAGATTACTCTGGCCTGCTGTGTCTCCTGCTTCTGTGTTTGCAACCTGTGTGTTTATTTTTGCCAATTTGTATGAAGCAATACAAGACTTTCTTTATCAACCTGTGTCTCAAGTATTTTCATCGCACCCAAGCACAAGACGCTATATGAACTGTACCACATACATTACACAGACGGCTCTAAATCAGAAGGCAGTCGGGGCTCCGGTACAGGCAGGTAGTGGTCTGGTGCCTGCGCGGCCTCCTCCATGAGGACGGGTGTCGCTTCTTCTGTCTCAGCGACGGGGGCAGACAGCGGGATCTGGGGTGCTGCTGACGGTGCTGCGGTTTTTGCAGGAACGGGTGCCTCCACTGCGACAACGTCAACCGGATCACATTGCAAGGGCTCCTCTACTAGAACGGGTGCCTCACCTTCCGGTACAGACACTTCAGGTAAGAGGGATTGGCGCCGCTCCAAGTTTATTTTTAGGGCACGCCAGCTGGCTTCCATCCTGGCGACCTCCTCCCGGTGCCGGGCCAGGCCTCTTAGGGTATCCTCCGCTTCTTGCAGCGTAGGAGGGTTTCCAGGCCGGGTGCCCAACGGTGGTTCCGTGGCGATCGGGTCGCTTCCGTGGGGGGAGAGCTCTGACTGCTCCATCCCTTCCCACTTCTGCTCGTCGTGTCCATTAGCCATCTCTGCCAAGTCACATGTGTCATTAGCATCTGGAGAGGGCCCCTCTTTTGTAGGGAGGCGGGACCTTCGTGTTAGTTTCCGCACACTGAGGAGGATGAGGAGGCGGAACTCCAGAGCTGTGGGGCACGATCTTACATTGCAGTACCATTTACAGTGGGCGGCCATCGTTTTCACGCCACTGAGTGACACCCACGAAGAGCACGCCCTTCTTCTTCACCAGTGCCTCGTCGTGACGCAGATATGGTGGAAAAATGGCAAATACATTCTCTGATGATTTTAGCAATTCTCAAGCACAAAACCAGTGCAATTCAGGCACACAGGACTCGCTTATAGCGAGCTACAGAATCCTGTTTGTGACGCCCAAGTTGAGTCGCACAGAGCCAGAGGTTTTCGGGGTACTCGGCACCGAGCCCGTCGACTTCTATGGGGTATGTCACGTCTTTACCCGGCAATTGAATTAGAGTCGATTTTACTATGTAGAAGTGTATAAACTATAAATATATGTATATATATATGTCACAATGACATGTGTATATATATATATATGTATTCTATGTGTGTATATTTTGTGTTTACAACGAAAGAAAGGGTTTTTTTTGTTGCGATATTTTGTTCCCATAGACTTACATGGGACTTCCGGTATCGAAATCGGATATCGACGATATTTAGTGCTATCGGCGATACAATTTCGATACGATATTTTTAGATATCGAGCAGTATCGCTCAACACTATTAGTGAGTGCTCAGAGCATACACCTTCACAGCGTATATTCAACAGTAAACTGAACTTGTTATACAGACGTCCAGCTACCTGATTAAAACAGCTTTCCAGGTCACCAAATCTTTGGATACAGATGCAGATGAAGGTCCCAATCAGTTCCAGTAATATTTCACAGCCAGAATCTTGATAAACAGGAATTCACACAGTTCATATGCAATTCTTAGTAATAAAAGTGTCCTTGAATATGCTGCGACTTCTATCTAGCTATCCCTAACTAACTACACAGTCGGTGACTGGTCACACTTCTCAGTTTACTCACAGGAGTCACTCTCTTTTTGAATCACACTGTCCAAACAAGAATACTTCAGGCTCTGGATTCCTCTCAGTCTCTCAAACAGGTTCCATCTCCTCATCAACCTGGGAAAAATCTCTGAGTCTTCATTTCCTGTTTCCAGAGTTTTCTGTCTGTTACTCAAAGGTGACCTCTGGTGGCCGAACGAAATTACTGCATCATCATTGTTTATAATAGAAAACATCAACATACTACACCACTTTAATATCATCTTTCAAGTAAAGTTGATGGGACGTGAGCTACAACTGTATTTGATTAGGTGGAGACAGCTCTTATTTTTGGCATTTGGTTTTTTGCAAATTTTTTTTTACAAATCATGATTTTCATTTCCGCTTGATGCTGGCAGCCACATAGACACCTTCTGTAGCAATCCAGACGGTGGTTGTTCAGTACCAGAACCCATTTCCTGCATCTAGTAGAGTTTGATCATCACCCCTCTGACTCCCCTGTGCCACTTTACTACGAGTCTCGTACTCGTAGTCTCCTTGGGTTTGTCTCTGACTCAGACAGTACTATTCTTAGGTCTTGCCTAGTTAGGTGGTTCCTTGAAACTCTTGGTTTGGATTAGAGGATGGAATGCAGCATGGACAGATCACATTGGTTGGGCGAGGAAACTTGAATAGAGAAAGAAACGCTGTAGAAGGAACTGAGGCTGTAAAGGTTGGGTGGCAGATTTTGGAACAAAGACTGTAGAGGCTTGATTGCAATTGGAGGAATGGTAGCGGTAGAGGATAGAGAAGTTTCCTAGAAGTAGTGGAGACATATAGGTCAGGGTATATGGTAGTGATGAAACAGAGTTGACTGAGCAGATCAGCACACTTTGGTAGGTCAGGGGATGGTGAAGGATCAGTGTAGCAGAGCCTAGCAGCATGGCAGAGCTGGGTAGGCCAGAAGACACCTTTGTGATGTAACAGTGCCCAGTAATATAGAAAAGCTGAGTTTGTCAGAAGATTCACAAGTAGTAAAGTAATAGAACTCACACAAGGAAGCAGACCTCAGAAGTGGCATGTACGCCACTTTACTGAATATTCCTCCGGTGGCCAGTTGCCTGAGCTGACCTATAATGCCAAGGAACACGATATCAGTGGAGTGCACCAGGTTATCATAGTAACCAGATGCATAGAAGAATAGAGGGAGCCGGCCACAGCTGGAGGAGGAGAGAAAGGCCAGTACTTGGGTCAGGAGAGTTGAGTAGCAACTACCTTCTTGTCTTACAATGGAAATGCACTGAAAAAGCATATGCAATCTTTACCTGTGGATTTTCCACATCTAATGCAGTTCCTTTGGGGAAAATTTGCACTCAAAATTCACAAAACAGATTGATATGCTGCAGATTTCAAACATGCACCGCAGGTAAGTTTACACTACATAGAAAAAAAAACACAGTGGGCATGAGACTTATATCAATCCCTTCCCTTTTGCTATAATTGTAAGACAATTGCATTTTTTGTACAGCGAAAATACGCAGTGTAAAAAACTTACAAAAAACTCACTGTAGCAACTTAACCTCAAGATAAAAATTACAGAAAAATTCTTCTGTAAACCGTATGGTTGGTTACATGTCAAGAAGTCATGCAACAATGGACATTGCAACAACGATGAGTTATAACTATCTTGACAAATTCATGTTTTATATTACTAGTCATAATTACAAAACCACCAATATGACTTCCCAAATTAAAAAACGTCCTTAAACGGAATCTGTCAGTAGGATTAACCCTCCTACGCTGTCTGTATGGGCATGTAAGTTATAGGAATCTGAATAAAATTATATCTTCAAAATAAAAGAAGACTGGAAAGACGCAAAGTGCAAATAGGATCTCATCTAGGTAAAAATGTAAAAAGAATTGTCTAATGGTGCTCACGTGGTCGGGTTGTGTGCCCACAACCAATGATAATGTTTAGGCCTCTTTTACACTTCAGTCGTCTGGCGTCAGTCAAAATCCGCCTTTTTGCGGAAAAAACGGATCCGCCTTTTTTTTGGCGGAATCCGTTTTTTTTCCCATATAGTTGCATTAGTGACAGATTGTGACTGATGGTCGTCCGTTCCATCTGTCATCCGACGGATCAGTCAGAAATTTGGTGTCCGCTGTCTGGAGTAGATGGACATTGGAACGTTTTTCATCTGTGTCGAAATGGCGGACCATGACGGATCCATCGCGTCCGCCTTTTTTTATAATGGATGCCTATGAGTGGCGGATCCGTCGTCATCCGTTTATTGACGGAATCCGTTATTGTATGCTGAGCATGCCCAGAAACCCTTCTGTTGTCTCTCTCCCTCTCTCTCTTTCTCTCTCTCTCTCCAGAACAGCAAGTCCAGAGTTCAAAAGTTCACTTCGCCAATCTCGACGGATTCGACTGAAAACGGATCCGCTACATCAGTTTTCCACAATATACAACGGATCCGTTATATTCACACTTTGGCGGACTGGGACTGACGCCAAACGACTGAAGTGTGAAAGAGGCCTTAGACAGCTGCAGACCCATGAGAAGATGGAAGCGCAGGTAATGGAGAAATAAATGGGTTAAATCTGCGCTGCCATATGGAAAGGATGAAGGATGCCAATCCGAGTACAAGTGGTTTATTGGTCAACGCGTTTTGAAGTACACATTCTACTTCAGGACAACCACATATCTCCATTACCTGCACTAAAATGTTACCTTGATATCTTCAATCCGATGTCTTATCACAGAAAATTTCACATTTTTATTATATTTAAATGAGCTGTTGGGCCGGACACTAATTGGCATAAAAATCTGCCTCCACAGTTTATTTTAAATAGAAGGTGGAATTACCAGTGTGATGTGTAATGGCTGCTCTCTGCTCTTCTGATCTCATTGCAGAGCTGTGTGTGATTATAATTACTGCTGCAAGTCTTTTGGGGTATATCTCTACCACTTTGCAAATCTAGAAGCTGAAAATGTTGCCCATTCTTCTTTTGCAAACTAGCTCTAGCTCAGATGAGATTAGATGGAGGCGTCTGTGAACAGTAATTTTTCAAGTCTTGCCACAAATTCTCAGTGGGATTTAGATCTGGACTTCAGACAAATAAATATGATTTGATCTAAACCATTCCATTGTAGCTCCGGCTGTATGTTTAGGATTGTTCTGTTGGAAGGGAACCTATGCCCCGGTCTCAATTTCTCATCAACTCTGACCAGCTTCCCTCTGCCTGCAGAAAAAAAACATCCCAACAGCAAGATGCTGCCATCACCATGTCTGATGGTGGGGATGCTGTTTTCAGTGTGATGTGCAGTGTTAGTTTTCTGCCACATGTAGCACTTTGCATTTAGCCTAAGCATTTCTACTTGGGTCTCATCTGACCAGAGCACCTTTTTCCACATGCCATATAAGGGACACAGGTAGCATGTGGAAGAAGGTGCTCTGATCCCAAGAGACCAAAGTAGAATTTTTTTTGGCTAAATGCAATGCCTTATGTGTGGCAGAAAACTTACACTGAGCAAACCCCTGAAAACACCATCCCCAATGTCAAACATGGTGGTGGCAGCATCATGCTGTAGGGATGCTTTTCTTCAGGAACAACAGAGAAGCTGGTCAGAGTTGATGGGAAGATGAATGAAGCTAAATATAGGGCAGTCCTGGAGGAAAACCTGTTAGAGTCTGCAAAAGACTTGAGACTGGGGTGTAGGTTTATGTTACATCAGGACAACAACCCTAAACAAACTGCTCAAAAAATGTGGAAAAGTTCATGGGGTACGGATATTTTTTCAATTTTTTCAAGGCACTGTAAATGCCTTAGAAGGGTTGATACTAGTGACAAATTCCCTTTAATAGAACTTAGAACAACCTACAGCAGCAACTTAACTCTTTCATGCCAGTGCCTAATTTCACTTTTGTGACCAAGCCAATTTTTACAATTCTGACCAGTGTTACTTTATGTAGTAATAACTCTGGAAAGCTTTGACGTATCCCAGTTATTCTGTGGCTTTTTTTCATGACATATTGTCCTTCATAATAGTCATAAAATTTGTTTGATATGACCTGTGTTTATTTTTATTTTTTAAACTATTGTAAATTTAGTGAAAATTCTGAAAATTTTGCAATTTCCAAACTTTTACTTTTTATGCCCTTAAACCAGAGAGTTATGTTCCACAAAATAGTTAATAAATAACATTTACTACATGTCTACTTACCACATCAGCACAATTTTTGAAGCATAATTTTTTTTGTTAGGAAGCTAGAAGGGTTAAAAGTTGATCAGCAATTTCTCATGTTTCCAACAAAATTTACCAAACTATTTTTTAGGGACCACATCACATTTGAAGTGACTTTGAGGGGTGTATATGACAGAAAATACCCAAAAGTGACATCATTGTAAAAACTGCACCCCTCAAACTGCTCAAAACAACATCCAAGAAGTTTATTAAGCCTTCAGGTGCTTCACAGGAACTATAGAAATGTGGAAGGAAAAAGGAAAAGTTTTACTTTTTCTCACAAAATTTTTACTTTACCCCCAAATTTTGCATTATCAGAAGGGGAACAGATGAAAATGCACCAGAAAATTTGTGGTGCAATTTCTCCTAAGTACATTGATATGTGGAGGAAAACAACTGTTTGGGCGCATGGCAGGGCTTAGAAGGTAAGGCGCACCATTTGACTTTTAGAATGCAAAATTGAATGGAATCAATAGGGGATGCCATGTCGCTTTTGGAGAGCCCCTGATGTGCCTAAACAGTGGAAACCCCACAACTGACCACATTTTGGAAACTACAATCCTCAGGGAATTTATCTAGATGTGTGGTAAGCATCTTGATCTCACAGGGGCTTCACAGAATTTCTTAATGCTGAGCCGTGAAAATTAACACATTTTTCTCACAAAAATGTTTTTTAGACCCCAATTTTTTATTTTCACAAGGATAGCAAGAAAAAATGGACCATAAATTTTGTTTGTGCAGTTTGTTCTGAGTACACTGATATCCCATATGTGGTGGAAAACTACTGATTGGGCGCACAGCAAGGCTTGGAAGGGAAGGAGCACTATTTTAGCTGTAATAGGTTGCGGACATGATGTCACATTTGAGGAGCCAGCAGAATCCCCAAAAAGTGACCCCATTTTGGAAACTAAACCTCTCAAGGAATTCATCTAGGGCTGTAGTGAGTATTTTTAACCCTCGGGTGATTCACAGACTTGTATAATATTATGCTGAGTAAATTAAATCTTACCATTTTTTTCCACTAAAATGTTGCTTTGACCCCAAATTTGTAGTTTTCAAAAGTGGTAATAGAAGAAAATGAACAGAACAATTTATTACACAATTTCTCTTGAGTGCGCCAATATCCCATAAGTGGTCAAAAACTACTTTTGAGACACAGTGAAAAGCTTAGAAGGGAAGGAGCACCACATTGTAATGCAGATTTTTGTGTTATGGTTTGTGGATACCATGACCAACTGGGAGAGCCCCTGAGGTGCCAGATCAGCAGAACCCCCCATAAGTGACCCCATTTTACAAACCAAACCTCTCCATAAATTTGTCTAGGGTGCAGTGATCATATTGACACCACAGGTGTGTCACAGAATTTTATACCATTGGGCGATGAAGAAAAAATAATTACTTTTTTACCACAGAAAAATAGTTTTAGCCCCAAATTTTACATTTTCACAAGGGAAAATGGGTAAAAATGTCACCAAAATGTGTCACAAAATTTCTGCTGAACGTGGCAATACTCCATATGTGGCTGTACAGTACTGCTTAGCTATACGGCGAGACTTGGGAGGGATAGAGCGCTTTTTGACTCTTGGAGAAAAAATTATTGTAGAATAGTTTGCAGAAAGCCCCTAAGTGCTAGAAGGGAATAATCCCCCCTCAAGTGACCCCAGTTTGGAAATTACACCCCTCTGGGAATTTATCTACAGGTCTAGTGACGATTTTAACTCCATGGGTGTTTTCCAGATAAGAAGAAGCAGATGTTGATGCTGAATGAAAATTGCAAATCTGCCACTGTAGTGCCAAGTACGTTGCAGTGTGCAGTACATTGTAGGGCCCATACATTGTCCCCAGCTCATGCTTCTGGAGACACCCACCCGTAAATTAAGCGGGTTCTCTTCATTACAGAAATGCCAAACATGTGGACGCTGAATGTGGTTTAGGCACACTGGGGCTCAGAAGGTAAGGGGAGCATTTGGATTTGGGAGTGCAGAATTTACTAAATTTCTTTTGGTGGGCAAGGAATCATTTCACATTTCCAGAGCCTTTGTGTGACCAGTAACATGTAAGCCCTTATATTTCCGCTAACAGATGAATGACTTGAGTGTGGACTTGCTTTTTTTTGAGGACTGAAGCCTTACTGCGATCTTTGGGAGACAGAATGAAAAAATGAGAAGCAGGTGAAGAATTGGTTTTATTTATTTTTTATGCCGTTCCTCATGCGGTATAAGTGATTAGACGACTTTATTCTTCTGGTCGGTGGGATTACAGCGATACCAGATTTACATCGGTTTTTATGTTTGGCTGCTGTCACACACTAAAGGATGCTTTTTATGCAAAAACAAGTTTTTGCATTGTCATATTTTGAGAGCTAATGAAAAGTCCTGGGAAGAAAGAGGGGAAAAAGCGTAATATTAAAAGTGTAACATCAAAGTGGGGTGAGAGCGATTAAACTCACCTCATGGAGTTGTGCAAGCAGGCGCAACTCTGAAAGCAATGTGCCTCCAATATGGATCCCTGATGGTGGTTTGCTGCCAGCGTGGTTGTTGTGGATTATTCCTGGGAATAGTTCAAACATTAGAGGTGGAGCAAAGAAACAAAAAAACAGGCTATAAGGCGCTTCCACTCAGATGCATCGGGGATGCAGAGGTATGGACGGATTGAAATTTTTAAATTTTAAAAACCAAAGTTGCTGGATAACATATGACAAACTTAAAAACTTAAAGGGGTTGTCTACTAGTAGGGCAACCCCTTCTTAAACTAAATGGATGGCCCTGATAAAATAATAAAGCTTATACTCACCTTCTGTGCCGGCGCCATGGTGTCGGCACTCACGGTCCCAGGGCTGTGATGGGGTGAAATGACGGCATCCAATCAGCACTGGCATCACTGTCTCCGACTTCAGACAAACTGAACATGAAGAGGTAGTCCGGGATGAGCTGCAGCCCTGACTTCCTCTTCATGTTTGGTTTGTCCGAAGGAGGAGACAGTGATGTCATCGCTGATTGGGCACTGGCGTCATGTGTCACAACACCGTAAGAGAGAGAGCAAATGCCAACATCACGTGAATGGTGCCGGCACAGGAGGTCCTAGTAGTGGACAATCCCTTAAATGAAACATATACACAATGCTTTTCGTCTGTCTAGCCTTCATCAGGTGTATATTTGTTATGATCCATTCAGCTTATGTATACCTTTACATTAGTATTGGTGGAGGGGGGTGGGGCGGAGGGGGTTCACATTGCATTTCCATCATTCCCCATATCCCTAAAGGTGATGTCATTCAGTAGAAATGAACCACTCCAGTTACAAAAGGTGCTGTGAAGCGTCTGAAGTCATCAACCAAAATGGCTACTTGACAACTTGCATAAGATGTTCTCAACAACAGAAGCACAAAGCCACACAAAATCCAAGTACAATGCAATGACAAAATGTTAAAATATTAAAATGATCTAAATAAAGAAAATACATTTTGCTATATCTCTTCCAGCTTCTTAATTCATTGTCTCTAATGTTAATCTAACAAATCTTAATTTCATATTTTTATTTTGTTTTTTCTTATTCTCAAGTTAGTAATTATTTTAAGCTTTCATATTATTATTTCTAATATATTTTAATGTATATTTTCCAGGGATTCTGCATTTATAAAATTCCCCATTCTCCTCCCTATGTATTAATTTCTGGTTAATAAAGTAATGATTCTAGAAATTGGAAAAATGAACAGCTAAAAACAAATGACGTATATTGATATCTGCACATGTGGTTGAAAAAGCTTGGATACAATCATCTTGTTCTTAATAGGATCATTTAAATTCATGCTTGATTTTTTTCCAAGCATGAACTGTATTTTCCTTTTTACTTTCTTTTTGAGAGCTATAATTTTTCCATATTTCTGCCGACAGAGTTTTCATTTTTATTGGTTCCATTTTCTGTCATATGACATGTTTTGATCGCTTTCTATTACGATTTTTGAGAGGCAGAATGAACGTTTTTTTAGGCTTTTTTTTATGCTGCTCACCATGTGGTAAAACTGATAAGGCAGCTTTATTCTTCGGTGTCAGTACGATTACAGAGATAGAACATTTATATTAGTTTTTTATGTTTTGGCGCTTTTACGTAATAAAATCTAACTTTTAGAAAGAAGAATTGTTTATTCTGAGAGCTATCATTTTTTTATTTCTCCGCTGACAGAGCTGTACAGCAGTTTGTTTTTTGCGGGATAAGATGATGTTTTCAGCAGTACCATTATTATTTACATTCTTTTTTCTATGACGTTTTACTCCACTTTTTTTCCAACATTATTATGAAAAAAAGCATAGTATCTTGCCACTTTTTTATGCTGTTCATTGAGAGAGTTAACTAGTGTGACAGTTTCACAGATCAGGTGGTTCCGGACGCAGCGATACCAAATATGTGTATTTTTTATATTATACATTTTTATTGGTGTAATATGTTTTATTTTTTTTATTTTGTAATTTTTTTTTAAATAGTGTTAAAAACATGTTTTACTTTTTTTACTTAGCACCTGTATGTGACTTCAAATTTTATATGTCTGATTACTGGTCTCATACATTGCAATACACATGTACTGCAATGCATGAGAACTGTCAGTTTTACTGGCAGATCTCCTGTTAGGCCGGCATCACAATAGAGAGGAATACGGACGAGTGCTATGCGAGAAAAACTTGCATAGCACTCGGACCAATGTTATTCTATGGGGCAGCTCCCAGTAGCAGATTTTTTCTCGGCCGTATTATACGGGCAGAGACAATTGCAGCATGCTGCGATTGTCAGCATATTACGGGCGTAATACGCCAATGCAAGTCTATGGGTTTACTGGCAGATCTCCTGTTAGGCCGGCATCACAATAGAGAGGAATACGGACGAGTGCTATGCGAGAAAAACTTGCATAGCACTCGGACCAATGTTATTCTATGGGGCAGCTCCCAGTAGCAGATTTTTTCTCGGCCGTATTATACGGGCAGAGACAATTGCAGCATGCTGCGATTGTCAGCATATTACGGGCGTAATACGCCAATGCAAGTCTATGGGTGTGAGAAAAATACGGATTACACATGGTCCACACATGTGACTTGCGAGAAATACGCACCGGTGTCCTTTAGAAAAGCCGGCAATTCAGTGCACTATACTGTAAAATCACACTGACAAATTTAATAAAGCATGGAAAGAATATACTGTATATACAGTCATGGCCAAAAGTTTTAAGAATGACACAAATATTAATTTTTACAAAGTCTACTGCTTCACTTTTTCTAATGGCAATTTGCATATACTCCAGAATGTTATAAAGAGTGATCAGCTTAACAGCAATTACTTGCAAAGTCAATATTTGGCTAGAAAATGAACTTTATCCCCAAAACACATTTCAACATCATTGCAGCTCTGCCTTAAAAGGACCCGCTAACCTCTTTTCAGTGATTGCTCCATTAACACAGGTGTGGGTGTTGATGAGGACATGGCTGGAGATCAATCTGTCATGATTAAGTAAGAATGACACCACTGGACACTTTAAAAGGAGGCTGGTGCTTGGCATCATTCTTTCTCTTCTGTTAACCATGGTTATCTCTAAAGAAACACGTGCAGTCATCATTGCAATGCACAAAAATGGCCTAACAGGGAAGAGTATCGCAGCTAGAAAGATTGCACCTCAGTCAACAATCTATCGCATCATCAAGAACTTCAAGGAGAGAGGTTCCATTGTTGCCAAAAAGGCTCCAGGGCGCCCAAGAAAGACCAGCAAGCGCCAGGACCGTCTCTTAAAAGTGTTTCAGCTGTGGGATCGGGCTACCAGCAGTGCAGAGCTTGCTCAGGAATGGTAGCAGGCAGGTGTGAGTGCATCTGCACGCACTGTGAGGCGGAGACTCTTGGAGCAAGGCCTGGTCTCAAGGAGGGCAGCAAAGAAGCCACTTCTCTCCAGAAAAAACATCATGGACAGACTGATATTCTGCAAGAGGTACAGGCAGTGGACTGCTGAGGACTGGGGTAAAGTTATTTTCTCTGATGAATCCCCTTTTCGATTGTTTGGGACATCAGGAAAACGCCTCATTCGGAGAAGACAAGGTGAGCGCTACCACCAGTCTTGTCTCATGCCAACTGTTAAGCATCCTGAAACCATTCATGTGTGGGGTTGCTTCTCAGCCAAGGGAATCGGCTCTCTCACAGTCTTGCCTAAAAACACAGCCATGAATAAAGAATGGTACCAGAATGTCCTCCAAGAGCAACTTCTCCCAACCCTCCAAGAGCAGTCTGGCGATCAACAATGCCTTTTCCAGCATGATGGAGCACCTTGCCATAAAGCAAAGGTGATAACTAAATGGCTCAGGGAACAAAACATAGAGATTTTGGGTCCATGGCCTGGAAACTCCCCAGATCTTATTCCCATTGAGAACTTGTGGTCAATCATCAAGAGTCGGGTGGACAAACAAAAACCTAAAAATTCTGACAAAATGAAAGCATTGATTGTGCAAGAATGGACTGCTATCAGTCAGGATTTGGTCCAGAAGTTGATTGAGAGCATGCCAGGGAGAATTGCAGAGGTCCTGAAGAAGAAGGGTCAACACTGCAAATATTGACTTGCTGCATTAACTCATTCTAACTGTCAATATAAGCTTTTGTTACTCATATGTTTACAATTATTATATTTCCGTCTGTGATAAAAACATCTGTCAAACACACATAAAAACCAGAGGGCAGCAGATCATGTGAAAATATAATATTTGTGTCATTCTCAAAACTTTTGGCCATGACTGTATGTATAATATATATATATATATATATATATATATATATATATAAAAATCATTACAGAACCCGACATGAAATGACACATGGTTTACATACAGTAAACCGCTTCATTTAATGTAGTTTGATATATGGTTTTGATTAACAATTAGATGAGTGTATGTGTGCAAAATTTCGGATGTGTAGGTGTTATTTTAATATGTAAATTCGTTGTAAAAAAATGCGTGGGCTCCCGCGGTATTTTCTCCGCCAGACAGGGAAAGCCAGTGAGTGAGGACAGATATTACTAGCCTTGAGAGGGACCATTATTTTTGGGCTCCCCTGGCTACTAACATCTGGCCCCAGCCACCACAGAAAAGGCACATCTATTATTAGATGCGCCTTTTCTGTCACTTAGCCCATCTATTCCCATTGCCTTTAGCGGTGGCTAATGGGTTAATGTCACCTTGCTATTGAAAGGTGACATTAATCCGGGTTAATAATGGAGAGTTGTCAATTAGACAGTGTGGGAAAAAATCATTTAAGTTTCCCACGCCAATCAGTTTGTCTCCGGTCAGCTGGGGAGGCTGCGCAGAGATGAACTCATTCATTCTGCGGGGGTTTACAGCAGGGCTGGTCGCATTTTCTCCCCACACTGTCAGATCATCTCAGCAGTAGTCAGTGAGGCTGCGCAGAGTCCCGGCTGACCTGAAGAGAACTCAATAGTGTGGGAAAAAATCAATTAAGTTTCCCACGCTAATCAGTTAATCTACGGTGAGAATGAACTCATTAATTCTGCAGTGGTTTACAGCAGGGCTGGTCACATTAGCACCGGTCTCTGCTGTAAACCTGTTAACCCCTTCAGATGGATTGCAGCGTGTGACCTGACTGAACGCAGGAGAGGTATGGTTATTGTTGCTTTTTTATTTTATTTTTATTACAGGAGATCAAGGGATTCAGAAGGATTACCAGTGTAATAAAAATTGGTCAAAAACTATGTGTCATTATTTCATTAAAATAATTTTTAATTAATGTGTGTGTGGTTTTTTTAAACCATTTACTACAATAGGATTAATAATGGAGAGTTGTCTAACTCTCCATTATTAACCCGGATTAATGTCATCTTTCAATAGCAAGGTGATATTAACCCATTATTAATCCATTAGCCACTGCTAAAGGCAATGGGAATAGATGGGCTTGGCGGAGAAAATACCGTGGGAGCCAATGCATTTTGTTACAACGAATTTACATATTAAATTAACACCTACACGTCCGAAATTTTGCACACATACACTCATCTAATTGTTAATCAAAATCATATATCAAACTACATGAAATGAAATGGTTTTACTGTATGTAAACCATGTGTCATTTCATGTCGGGTTCTGTAATGATTTTACAGAAGCCGGCAATTTAATTAGCGGCTATTATGCTATGTAGAAGAGTATGACCTATAAATATATATATGTATGTATTCTATGTGTATATATCTATTCTTTCTTTTTTTATTTAAAACCTGTCATTGGGATCCATTATATGTTGGTTTTTCAAGCTGGCGAGAAAATCTCGCCATACGGATGCTTACATGCGCAAAATACGCAGCCACACCTTGACAACGGATGACATACGGATCACTTGTTAGGGAACATTTCTGCATATTAGGTCCGTACAATGCGGTCCGTATTTTTATTTTTATACGTTGTGTCTGACGCCGGCCTTAGACTCAGCTGATGGCTGAGTCTAACAGGCCATCATATCTGTCAGACCTGGAGGTCATCATGTGACCTTCGGCTGCCATAACAACACTCATTTCCCCCTTATCACATCACGGGGGCGCCGGAGAGGTAAGAAACGGCGCGTTCTCCTTCTCAATATCGTCAAAATCGCGGCGCTTGCAGGACCCTGGGAGACTGCCGACCATTGATAAACGTTGGCGCTGCACAAAGCCTTGAAAGCGCTGACATTTATCTACAGTGGGTGGTTAGGAAGCGGTTAAAAAATGCATTAATACATTTTCACTTTTTTTTGCTTCATTTTTACAAAATGTATTAATTAAGATTGTTTCATTTATTTTAATGTCTAATCGACTTGTGCACAATTTTTGCAGTTGGTCCTATGGTCATATTTACAAAATTCTGGATACTGAACAAGCTTCTCCAGATCAAATACAGTAATGGTAAAACTAACCTTTGGTTAACTTTATGAAGCTGCAATTAGTTTGTGGTGCAATCCCATCAATGGAAACAAGAGGATGTGCCAGCAATGACAAAAAGTTGTGGTGACCACTAGTGGCTACAGACTTTGAGATAAGCAGATTAGTTGCGTGATTAATTATTTCCCTTTTCCATAACACTCGTAAAATGAAATTTCATATTATGAGTCTTATGGGAAAGGGAAATAATTAATCACCCTGCCCTAAGTTATTATAACAATTATCTTTCAGATTTCCTGAACAGTTCTGAATCGTTCTCTGCAAACAACAAAATAATTTTCTTAATATTTGTAGGTGCTGCAACTAAAGATGAGCGAATCGATTTGATGCAAATCGAATTAGTGTAAAATTTTCTGAAATTTGCAAATTCCAGCTGAGTCTAACAATTTGCAGTTTAATTCATGGGTATCAACTAAAAATATGCATACCACCATTTTACATATTTCAAAAGATTACATTGGCCACAGAAGGCATACACGACCTCAGTAGTGACCACACAGACTTCCCCATTACACCGTGCAGCAATCACATCACATGATATAGCGCAGCCAAACAATAAGGACTATGCAGCAGCCATTTTAGGGTTATTTAGGATAGTGAGAGAACATCAGAGTTCACAGTTCAGCTACAGAGAAAGAGAAAGCCCCCCAAAATTGGACAAATACTTCAGACAGTAATATGTTGCACACCTGCAGCACTGAAGGATATGAGTGTAGTAGTTTGCGAATAACCAACAGATAGGGGAAGAGAGAGATAGGAAAGGTCCTGAAACAACAGTGCCAGACTCAGTATGATTGATCAGTGATTTGGAGTAGCTGGCATTGGTCCTGCTTTATTTGAATTTTATCTACAGATTTTCTTTTCTTCTTAATGCACTAGAAAGCAGCAGCAAGCCATGGGAGAAAATCTGAAATCAGGTACAGTCAGAGACAATATGCTAGTTATTAGCTGTACTTTGTTCCCCAACTTTTAGACATTTTTCTGTGACTCAAAATTTCAAAGTGTGTGTTGCAAGCAATTTTTTTGCACTTTTTTTTATTAGTTAAACTTACCATCTGTACATGCCATAGCAATACAGTGCCCTGTATTGGTGCAGGTGCTGGCTTTTTGGGAAGGGTTATGCAAATTGTATCTGCAGAGAGGAAGAGGACTAGAACTCTAGTGCTACCTATTGGAAGTAGCAATCCTAAAAGTCAATGTCGACAATTTAACGAGCCTTGTCACATGACTTAGGATAAAAGCCAAAACAGAATCTCAATTTGCAGACACTGTGTTTCGGGGTACTGCCCCTCATCAGTGCAAAGTGTGATGAGGGGCAGTACCGCGAAATGCAGTGTCTGCAAATTAAGATTCTGGTTTGGCTTTTATCCTAAGTCATGTGACAAGGCTCGTTAAATTGTCGACATTGACTTTTAGGATTGCTACTTCCAAAAGGTAGCACTAGAGTTCTAGTCCTCTTCCTCTCTGAAGAGACAATTTGCATATTTCCCAGAGGAGCATTGCGGCTTTAAGTCTCCTCATCTCGGCATGCTTAGCATGTCAATCTCCGCAAGGAGAAACAATGCTTCTTGGATATGGGAAGGGGTTAGAATTTCATTAAAACAATTGTAAAAAAAAAAAATTAGACTTTTAACTGTCCATGTCTGTTTTTATACACCTATTTTAGGCTAGGTTCACATTAGCGCTTGTGTGCACAGCGTATCATCTGTATACGTAAACGCATGCAAAAAACGCATGTAAACGCATGTTTACTCAGCGTTTTTTATCTGCATCATCTTATACATGACGCCAAAAAAATGCCGCGTTTGTATGCGTGTGCATGAATTTTTGCATGCGCTTGCGTTGTTTATGTGCATGCGTTCGATATTTCCAGGTGCTGTAATCAGTTCCTGGACATGCGCAGTCTGAAGTCCGCATGCACATTGAACGCATCCATGCGCATGCCCTCTTGTATCAATGCGTACCCTTAGACAGTAATGCATTTTTTGAGGCACTCATCTGCATGCACAAGACTGAGCATATTTGACGGATTTTTGACGCTTCAAAAAATGCAACATGTTGCGTTCACAGACACCGCGAAATGACGCATGCGTACGCGTTTTCATGTGAACGCATACAAACGCATTTCTCTGTGTACGCCATGTTAAAGTTATGTAACCATGACGCATGCGGATCTAAGCGGATGAAACGCTGCGCACACAGACGCAAATGTGAAACCAGCCTTACTAGTCCAATTTGAAAATCGTACATGCCACACCTATAATGTGGCTTGACACCAGATTTTGCATTCTGTACTTGTATCTACTTGTTATTTTCTTTTTAAATCCTGTTTGCTCAGAGTTGAATAATTAGCATTGAAAAGATTTTTAAAACTTAATTATAGTGTTGTATAAAAGAAAAAGTGTCAATGGCAGTGGAAGTGGTATGGTTAAAGAAAAAAGCAGGTTGTTACCTCCAACAGTGACACACTCAATTTTTATTAGTGTTCTTTGGTGATCACAAATGACTAAGAGGATAGTTTTTGGACTGTTTTTTAATTGTAAAAAATATGAAAACTCTGTCACTGCGCAAAGGCTGTTGGTTACTACTGGGTTACCCTCTGTTTCTACGGTGAGGTCACTGACATTACTAAACTAAGGCTGTTTTTGTGTTAAAGTGCTTAAATTAGTTGTCTCGCGAACAAAGTTCATTTTAATCCACAGATCTTGAAATAATAATAATTTCCACAATTGGATGTGTTTAAAAGAAATGTTCCTGTGCTGAGATAATCTTATAAATGTGCCCCTGCTGTGTACTGTGTAATGTCTGTGTCTGACCGTACAGGGACATGGTCTGATCATACCACACTCCTGGGCAGAGGAGGAAGCAAAAGAGAATATACAGACATTACAGCATGGGATCACAATTAAATCTTTGAGGTAAAATATTTTTTAAAAACAGGCAGGGAAATATTTTACCTCACAAAAAGAATCAGCTGTGATCCAATGCTGTTCTATCTGCTTTTGCTTCTCCCCGTCCATGATCTGTGGTATGATCAGACCATGTTCCTGTACGGTCAGACACAGCCATTACACAGTACACAGGAGGGGCACATTTCTAAGATTATCTTAGCACAGGAACAATTTTTAAACAAATCCAATTGTGGAAATTATTATTATTATTATTCCAAGATCTATTGATTAAAATCAACTTTAAACTTAACTTTGTTCATAGGAAAACCCCTTTAAATGGGGTTGTATATAGTTCTAGAAGGCCTCAGAGTGTAATGCACATCTTTTCAGGGCAATTTGAGCATCTGCAGTTTGTGGCAAATTTATTTATTGCGAATTGAATCTTTTTTAAAAATCTGTCAAACTTGGCAAAATCAAATTTCAAATGATTCGATCACCTCTAGCTTCAGCACTCCAGTGACTGTTGTGTCCACACTACTGTTCACCAGACACATTGCTGTATATTTGATTGCACCTGATACCGTAGTTCAGTCCCTTTTAGTTAATTTGACACTAAGCTGCCATAGGCTGCAGTGCCAGGTACAGTCACAGATGTGCATCAATGTGGCTGGTTAGCAAGAAAAAGGACGCATTTCCGGTAATTTAATTTCATTTAGCTGATCTACAGATAGTCTGTCAATGTTCTAGTTCTCCAAAGCACCTAATCATAAACAATTCTCAGATGATCAGTTGGGATCTGATTCGTAGCACCTTTTCTGATCAGCTGAATAATAGGGTCATGCTACCATAGGGAGTGCCTTGTTTATCCGGGCGGAGTGTTGAGAAAATGGTTGTGGCTGATGGTGAGACTGAGTGCAATACCTGCAAACCAAGGTGTAGTATCATGTATAGTGTTAGGGTGAGCATCGATACTTTCCGATACTTCCGATACCTGAATCCAATGTAAGTCTATGGAACAAATATCGAAGTAAGTATCGGAAGTACTTCGATATTTGTTCCATAGACTTACATTGGATTCAGGTATCGAAGTATCGGATGCTCAACCTTGTGGTCTGATTATTTTTCCATTGTCTATGTGTTCAGACAAAACCCCTCACTTGCATAATTTTGTTACGGTGATGGCATACATAAATAATCCGTAATATCAACTTCTTTATTAATGGCAACAATATAAGAAAAGTAGACATCATTATGTAGTAATGCCCCTCATCTTGGGCTCCTTCCTGATTTATATGTCCCCCATCCTGGGCCCATCCTAGCATGTTTCCCCTATCTTGCTATATAAGTTCTCCATCCTGGTATATATGTTTCCTATCCTGTGCCCATTTTGGTATATATGACCTCCATCCTGGTATATATGTTCCCCATCCTGTTCCCATTTTGGTATATATGACCTCCATCCTGGTATATATGTTCCTCCGTTCCCATTTGTTTATGACCTCCATCCTGGTTATATGTTCCCATCCTGTTCCATTTGGTATATATGACCTCCATCCTGGTATATATGTTCCCCATCCTGTTCCCATTTTGGTATATATGACCTCCATCCTTATATATATGTTCCCCATCCTGTTCCCATTTTGGTATATATGAACTCCATCCTGGTATATATGTTCCCCATCCATACAAAGATGCACATCTAATTAAAGTTTGCTCTGCGTCGATGGGCCTCTCACCTGCACAGTTGTATGGTTGTATAGCTTGGCAAGGCTAAAATTAAGATAAAAATCCAAAAACTCATCCAGCACATCTAAAAAACTGTAAACTTTATTATTTTCCAATTAAAATAGAAATACAAGAATGGCATGTCAAAGGTGCATAAGTAGCAGTCCTTTAGGAAAACATTGTAATTCTGGTTGACGCGTTTCAAAGCATGAATCTTCTTTCTCATAACCCAAGTGAAACATAGTTGAGATTTGAAAACCCCGCTGGACGTGCACACTCCCTTCATGTAATTAGTGACGTCATGAAACTCACATTTAATCACCAAGCAGCAGACAAGGTATAAATACAAAAGTATTGTATGCAAGATTAAATCTGTGCGTTTATTTAAACCCCGAAGGGCAGCATATGTTTGGCGTTAGTATCCAGTATGCTTCTCTATTTAGAAAAGCTCATCTACAGTCCTCTAGGTAAGGGATTAACTCTCTCCAACCCATAGAACTCAAATGTTACAGTTAAGGGTGGGCTCCTCTGAGCTTGGAGCCCAGGGCAACTGCCTACTTTGCCCCTCGGTAGCTATACTACTGTGTTCTTACATTGCAAATAACAAGAACCATCAAACATAAAGAAATGATGTGATAGAAGGTAACATAAAGCTAAAATTGTAAATGAACATAAATTCTCACTATATTCAGTATATGTATACAAAAATTCAGACACAGCTAGAATTTATGTGGGGTACAGGTGTAAAATGACTCCATGTCCAATGTAATCCATAAAAATACCTGTCATCCCACACAGTCGTCTGTATCGAAGCCAACACATGTCTAGTATCCTAAAGATGAGCTGGGCACTTTATTACAATAGGGTGTAATAAGGAATCCACCCCCATACACAGATGTTCATTTAAAGAGTTACTCCTGCGACAATTGGACTTAGTGGTGCTGGGGTGGGTCTATCTTTATATTTTTGGTAATGAGTGGTATGTTGGGGTTATAGGGTTGTCAAAGAAATAAAAATAAATTAATTCTCCTTATTAGAAAGCAGCCCCCATAAAAAACTCTCCCCCCCCAAATTTTTCTAATTCCTGTTTAAATTTCTGGGTAGGATCCCCTGAAATATTCATTTTCTTTAATAGTTTTTATAGCTTTTTCCACATATGTAAATTATAATCCCGTTTTATTTATAGTAGAAAACAAAATTTTTTAACCCCCCCCCCCTTCCCAACATATGTTGTAGTTACGTCACATGTTAGATCCCTGACTTTGATACGGGTTCGTAAACCGATATTAAATATATAGGGTGTACTACCCATTAATTATGGCAGAGAATAAATGAACAAGTCAGAGTTTCTCATAATTACGAGGCTATAAATCCCTATAATGTGTCCAAACATTTTTTTCAGGAATATGGAGGCAATCTGGGAATAGTTAAAGGGGTATTCCCATCTCCAAGATCCTATCCCAATCTGTAGTAGGTGTAATAATAATAATATTAGCAAATACCTCCAATTAGAAATGTACTATATGGTAGCTTTTTATTCACTACATCTCTTTCCTGATGTGCAGGCATTGCAGGACCTTAGTATCCATGGTTACGTCCACTGATAAAGTGACAGCTAGTTTCTAGTGGTTGTAATCATGGATACATAAGATCCTTCAATGCCAGCACATGAGGAATGAGACATAGTGAATCAGAAAAACTATACTACATTTCTAATTGGAGGTATTTGCTAATATTAACAACAAAACAGAAGGAGCCAGCTTACCACAGTGGTAGACCTCTGCACATACTCTCAGGTGGAGAAACCAGAGTGCACATGAAAAAACGATGATGTGAGTCCAGCTGATTAAAAGACTGAATTTATTCAAAAATGGTAAAAACATATCAAATTACATATGGCACCCAGTACACGCAGCAACGCGTTTCGAAACACATGCTGTGTTCTTTGACAAAGAACACAGCATGTGTTCAAAACGCGTTGCTGCGTGTACTGGGTGCCATATGTAATTTGGTACGTTTTTGTCAAAGAACATAGCATGTGTTCGAAACGCGTTGCTGCGTGTACTGGTGCCATATGTAATTTGGTACATTTTTACCATTTTTATATAAATTCAGTCTTTTAATCAGCTGGACTCACATCATCGTTTTTTCATTTGCTAATATTGTTGTTATTACACCTACTTCTTATTGAGATTGGATCTTGGAGATGGGAGTACCCCTTTAATCCCTTACTTAAAGGTTGGGGATCGTAGACGAGCTCTTCTCAACAAGGGAGTATGCCGGATACTAATGTTGCACATATCCTGCACCCGGGGTTCAAATAAACACCCAGATATAATTTTGAATTGCTAACTTTTCTATACCATAATTTTGTATTTATAACTTGTCTGTTCCTTAGAGATTATATGTAACTTGAATGACATCACTGATCAGATGAAGCAAGAGTGTACCTCCGGTAGGGTTTTTAAATCATTCTTTGGCTATGTTTTACTTGAGTTATGAGTTAGAAGCTTTGTGCTTCGAAATGCGTTGACCAGAATTACTATGTCACTATGTTATGGGTTTTGAGTTTCTTGGATTGGAATGAGTTAATCCCTTGTGAGGATCGTGGACAAGCTCTTCTTAACAGAGAAGCAGACTAGATACTAGTGATGGACACATCCTACCCACGGGGTTTAAAAAAACACATGAGTAAGAAGCTTTGTGCTTTGAAACGCGTCAACCAGAATTACTATGTTTTCCTAAGCGATATTTTACTTCTGCACCTTTGACATGCCATCCTTGTATTGTTATGCATGAGTGATGTGTTTTGGTGATGTGTGAGCTAAAAATACAGCAAAAAGGAGAGATGCTCACCTGCCCAGGCCTTCAAACAAATGCACTATCAGGATGCAAATATAGTTAAGACAAACAGTCAAATACCTACAACCATGCAACCACCTCCGGAGGGGCGGCTGCTTGGTATATTGATGCACAATGAAGACTTGTATGCAGCGCTGTTCACACTATGGCAATGCACTGCATCCAGTTAAACAGCCTAGTAGTTACACCCTTCTATTAGATCAGGCGGGCTGCCCAGCGCTATTAAAATGCATCCCATTGGAGCAGACACCACAGTTTACAAGACCAAATGGGACCAACTGCACCCTGAAAAATAAAGTGCAAAGACACATAAAAAATGTGAGGTATTAGTTGATATTTTGGCCAAAATACTAAGCTTGTAATCCACTTTACGGATCCTCTCGCTTACAAGTCCCTACACTAAAGAGCAATAGCACAAAAAGAGGACTTAAAAATCCTCCAAAAATTAAAAAAATACAGCAAAAAGGCAGAGATGCTCACCTGCCCAGGCCTTCAAACAAATGCATTATCAGGATGCAGTGGACCCATATAGTTAAGATGGCGGCAACACAGGTGCAAAAATACCTATAAGACAACCGCTCACAACCTACCAATACATGGAGGAGACGGCTGCTTGGTATATTGATGCACAATGAAGACTTGTATGCAGCATCCTGTGCATTTGTTTGAAGGCCTGGGCAGGTGAGCATCTTTGCCTTTTTGCTGTATTTTTTGAATTTTAGGAGGATTTTTAAGTCCTCTTTTTGTGCTATTGCTGATGTGTGAGCTACAAAGGTACAGGAAACTTGGTCAAAGTTGAAGGAAAGGTGAATGCAGCATGTTATCATCAAATACTGGAGGCAAATTTGCACTCATCAGCTCGGAAGCTGCGCATGGCCGTACTTGGACATCCAAACATGACAACGATCCAAAACACAAAACCAAGTCGACCTGTCATTGGCTACAGCAGAACAAAGTGAAGGTTCTGGAGTGGCCGTCTCAGTCTCCTGACCTCAATATCATTGAGCCACTCTGGGGAGATCTCAAGCGCGCAGTTCATGATAGACAGCCCAGGAATTTACAGGAACTGGAGGCTTTTTGCCAAGAAAAGAGGGCAGCTTTACCATCTGAGAAAATAAAAAACCTCATCCACAACTACCACAAAAGATTGCAATCTGTCATTGATGTTAGAGGGGGCAATACAAGTATTAAGAAATGGGGTGTGCAAACTTTTAATCCGGGTCATTTGGATGTTTTGGGTTGTCATTATGATTTAATAAGAGAAAACACAGTGTTTGACAGTAAATGGCTGCATCCAACCACTAACCATGAGTGGAGAAAAAGTTTTGGTGTTATCATTCATATTCTCTGAAAAAACGCCAAGAAAGCAAAAATTCTGCCGGGGTATGTAAACTTTTGAGCACAACTGTACTTCATATTTTCTGATCATTGATTGCTTAATAGCCTATATAGACTGTCAGACCCCCACTCATGTGTGCAGAACAATCAGTAACAGATCGTTACTGTCATTGTTCTCGGCACCACAATCTTGTTTACATGGGACAATGTGCTGCCGAGATCAATTATTATTTTAAGCAGCTAAAAGATCATTTTAGCATTTTGCTCGTTCATCGAGTGATCAGAATCAGCCTGTATACGCTACACGATTATCAAGAACCAAATGTTCCTAGTAATACTCATTCCCGAGAATCATGCAGTGCAAATACACCCTTAGATTTTTGAAAATTTTCTTTTCATTTTAAACAAACATATGAATCTATATAGTATAATCCAATAATGTGGGAGTTATATTAATGCAAGTCATATAGAGCTTTCACCAGGAGGATGTTGGTTGCAAATGTACGAAAAGGGAGGGGGAGTAAAGAGGAGGAATGAAAAGAAGGTGTAAGAAGGCGGGCATTGCTATATTAGGACTATAAAGGTTTTAAAGTGAGAAAAAAAACCCCTTCTTCCTTGAGCTAAATCTGCAGCACATGAAGATTAAGCATGCATCAGCAGAACCTAACATATGCACAGGAACCTGTTTTTTGGATGAACCAGCATGAAAGACCTGTAATTCTGACCCATGCAACAATGCAGCCGACGCCACCTCTACCAACTTTTCCAGATTTCAGGAAAAAGCGACGCAAAGATGGAACTTGTGCTTATCTTGTGTTTATATTTCTCCTGGTCCTTTTGGCGCTGGCGGGAGTTGGACTGGGAACTTATAAAATCATAGAATTACAGAAGAAGCTGGAAGAGATCAAACAGGTATACGTACTTACTGTATGTTTTCTTGCCATCGTGCATACATATTGTGTAATGTGCATATGTATATGCATATGTGCAACATGTACGAAAGAGTTTCCACAATTTGCATTAAATACAAAGCAACTTTAATTGTCTATTAGTGATGAGCGAGTATGATCGTTGCTCGGGTTTTTCCGAGCATGCTCGGGTGATCTCCGAGTATTTTGGCGTGCTCGAAGATTAAGTTTATGTTGCGGCAGCTGCATGATTTGCAGCTGCTAGACAGCCTGAATACATTAGGGGATTCCCTAACAAACAGGCAACCCCCACATGTATTCAGGCTGTCTAGTAGACGCAAATCATGCAGCTGTGGCAACAGAAACTAAATCTCCGAGCACTTCCAAATACTCGGAGAACACCCGAGCATGCTCAGGAAAACCGAGTAAGAGCATACTCGCTCATCACTATTGTACACTCTTTAATTTTTGGGGTCACCTTTTATAGACCTTCAAGAATTTCACAGCTATGTCAGTGAATCAGTAATATACATGCAAAACTATATGGAACTTCAACTTGTTTGGTGCTGCCATGTAAATCTGTCAGCAGAATGCAAGTTGTAGGAGAGGACAGGGTATGAAGTTCAGCAGCAGCTGGTGATATGGTTATGCGGGTTATCCTTGGTTGTCAGTACAACATATGTCAGCATTAGTTCGGTGATGGTCGTCCGACACCCCCAACAATCGGTGTTTGAAGGGGCCATAGTACTTGTGCGATTACTGTGGTATCCTTGCTCATATCCGGTGTCACACTAGTTAGTACTTGCGCTTGCAATACTTCTTCATTGCAGCTTAGCTTGGTATTGCAGTTTTCTTCCATTCACTTGATTGAAAAGTAACTATGGAAAGTAAGCTCCCTAATGGTGGCTGGATGCAGTCAGAATTTCAGATTTTTCCTCTTTATACATAGATGCTTTTAAATCTCTATTTGACAAGAGTTTCAACCACTGTAAAGAATTGTTAAGCAATTGATCACCGATATTTAGTATTTATTATTTACATAAATTAAACTATAATAATACCCCAAAGTGGAAATTCACTTTTATTAAGCAAATACAGTATTAACATTATTATTAAATTGCCACTTATTTAATTCTCTAATATGCACTTGTAGAATCATCAATGGACAAACGGAGCCTTAGTGATTAGTGCAAAACAATGGTGCAATGCAGGAATTAGAGCCTGGAATCCACTGTGTGTTTTCTAGTGCTGCAAACCATGCAAACGTATCCAATAGAAGTCCTACTGTCAGAAACTGATCCTAGTGTTCACCAACCAATATTATAGTGTGCTGGGAAACAATCCAGTAGGTTTTATACTATACCCTGGATACAAGATACCATGCTCTAATATTAACCTTTTCTTCTGAGATTCTACCGGAGAGGGGGTTGTGATTTATCCATTTCTGAGTGTGCACATGAATGGTCCATGTGCTTCCCGCAATTTATTATTCTGACGTCATTCCAATTTGTTTTTTTAATTTTATTGTGTCTGTACTTTTATCCTTTCAATGAGTTTAAATTAGTAAAATTACTTCAATTAATAGACACAGACGTTAATGCCGCAGTTATCAGAGGAGAATCTACAATAGGCGCAGGAGTTGAAATTGCACCTGGGTCCTGGAGCATAAGGGCCCAAAAGTTCCTTTGCCCTATATGAACAGACCAATTTTATTAAAGATTTGCAATAATTGGGGGCCCTGTTGGAGGTTTTGCATGGGACCCATGAGCTTCAAGTTATGCCACTACCGGTCATGCTTGTGTACACCATCATTCTTCATAGCTGATCATTAACTCACTTCTAGTCTGCAGAGAACTATCCAAAGTACAGGAAAAAGATGTGCTTTATGGATTTATGGATATTTCAGATAGAAAACCATACTGATATTTATGAAGGCTAAATACTATATTCTGTTGTAATGGACAAATACATAGCTTCTAACATAAAGTTCCATACCTGCCTAATGGACAGTAGAATTCGGGGACTTCAGTTCTATAATGTGTGTATATATATATATATATAGATATATATGCATATATATCTATATATCTATATATGTACAGAAATACAGTACAGACCAAAAGTTTGAACACACCTTCTCATTCAAAGATTCTTCTGTATTTTCATGACTATGAAAATTGTAGAATCACACTGAAGGCATCAAAACTATGAATTAACACATGTGGAATTATACATTACACTTTACAAAAAAGTGTGAAACAACTGAAAATATGTTCTTATATTCTAGGTTCTTCAAAGTAGCCACCTTTTGCTTTGATGACTGCTTTGCACGCAGAACAGGTGAACGGATGGACGCTACATGCCTGGTTCCCACCGTGAAGCATGGAGGAGGTGGTGTGATGGTGTGGGGGTGCTTTGCTGGTGACACCGTTGGGGATTTATTCAAAATTGAAGCTGTGAGCGGTCCAGCTCACCCCAAACCATCTCGATTGGGTTCAGGTCTGGTGACTGTGGAGGCCAGGTCATCTGGCGTAGCACCCCAACACTCTCCTTCTTGGTCAAAAAGCCCTTACACAGTCTGGAGGTGTGTTTGGCTCATTGTCCTGTTGAAAAATAAATGATGGTCCAACTAAACGCAAACCGGATGGAATAGAATGCAGCTGCAAGATGCTGTGGGAGCCATGCTGGTTCAGTATGCCTTCAATTTTGAATAAATCCCCAACAATGTCACCAGCAAAGCACCCCAACACCATCACATGACCTCCTCCATGCTTCACGGTGGGAACCAGGCATGTAGAGTCCATCCATTCACCTTTTCTGCGTGCAAAGCAGTCATCAAAGCAAAAGGTGGCTACTTTGAAGAACCTAGAATATAAGACATATTTTCAGTTGTTTCACACTTTTTTGTTAAGTATAATGTATAATTCCACATGTGTTAATTCATAGTTTTGATGCCTTCAGTGTGATTCTACAATTTTCATAGTCATGAAAATACAGAAAAATCATTGAATGAGAAGGTATGTCCAAACTTTTGGTCTGTACTGTATATATAGATATATATGTGTATATATTATTTTTCTGTATTTTATATATTTATAAATTTATGATCATAATTTATAATCTTATGTGTTTTATATATTATATAATTTAATAAGATATAAATATATTATAATTGCAAGAAAAGTCACAATGTTGCAACAAAGGTTGGAAACTATGCACTTTTCTTTACAACAGGGTACAGGACAGAATATCTATAATAAAAATAATAATTTTATTTCTATAGCACCAACATATTTCGCAGCACTTTACATTATAGAGGGGACTTGTACAGACAATAGACATTACAGCATAACAATAAACACAGATCAAAGTAGATACCAAGAGGAATGAGGACCCTGCTCGCAAGCTTACAATCTATGAGGAAAAAGGGGAGACACGAAAGGTAGATGGTAACAATTGATTTAGTTGTTCGACCAGCCATAGTGTAAGAATCGGGTGTTCATGTAATGCTGCATGAACCGGATATCAGCCTCAGTATATAACAGTACAGACACAGAGGACTATTAAATGCATAAAGCGGGTGAGAACATGATGCGAGGAACCTGGTTATGGTAAAAATTTTGAATGGGCCACACAGGGATAGCTAGGTTAATGCATTGAGACGGTATGACAGTCTGAACAAATGCATTTTTAGGGCACGCTTAAAACTGTGGAGATTGGGGATTAATCATAATAACCTGGGTAGTGCATTCCAAAGAATTGGCGCAGCACGTGAAAAGTCTTGGAGACGGGAGTGGGAGGTTCTGATTATTGAGGATGTTAACCTCAGGTCATGAGCAAAATGGAGGGCACGAGTAGGGTGGTAGACTGAAATGAGGAGGAGATGTAGGGTGGTGCTGAACGGTGGAGTGCTTTGTGGGTGAGGGTAATAAGTTTGTACTGGATTCTGGAGTGAATGTGTAACTAGTGTAATGACTGACACAAGGTAGAGGCATCGGTGTAATGGTTGGTGAGGAATATGATCCTGGCTGCAGCATTCAAGACAGACTGGAGAGGGGAGAGTTTGATAAGAGGGAGACTGATTAGCAGAGAGTTACAATAGTCCAGATGAGAATGAATAAGAGAAACAGTAAGAGTTTTTGCAGAGTCGAAAGTCAGAAAGGGCTGAATTCTAGAAATGTTTTTGAGGTGCAGATAACAAGAGCGAGCCAGTGATCAGATGTGGGGGGGTGAATGAAAGCTCGCAATCAAGTATGACCCCAAGACAGCGGGCATGTTTCTGGGGAGTAATGGTGGAACCACACACTGAAATGGCAATGTCGGCATATATATACAGTTAGGTCCATATATATTTGGACAGAGACAACATTTATGTAATTTTGGTTCTAGACATTACCACAATGAATTTTAAACAAAACAATTCAGATGCAGTTGAAGTTCAGACTTTCAGCTTTCATTTGAGGGTATCCACATTAAAATTGGGTGAAGGGTTTAGGAGTTTCAGCTCCTTAACATGTGCCACCCTGTTTTTAAAGGGACCAAAAGTAATTGGACAATTGACTCCAAGGCTATTTCATGGACAGGTGTGGGCAATCCCTTTGTTATGTCATTTTCAATTAAGCAGATAAAAGGGTTGGAGTTGATTTGAGGTGTGGTGTTTGCATTTGGAAGGTTTTGCTGTGAAGGAAACATGCGGTCAAAGGAGCTCTCCATGCAGGTGAAACAAGCCATCCTTAAGCTGCAAAAAACAGAAAAAACCCATCCGAGAAATTGCTACAACATTAGGAGTGGCAAAATATACAGTTTGGTCCATCCTGAGAAAGAAAGAAAGCACTGGTTAACTCATCAATGCAAAAAGACCTGGGCGCCCACAGAAGACAACAGTGGTGGATGATCGCAGAATACTCTCCATGGTGAAGAGAAACCCCTTCACAACAGCCTACCGAATGAACAACACTCTCCAGGAGGTAGGCATATCAATATCCAAATCTACCATAAAGAGAAGACTGCATGAAAGTAAATACAGAGGGTTCACTGCACGGTGCAAGCCCTCGTAAGCATCAAGAATAAAAAGGCTAGGCTGGACTTTGCTAAAAAACATCTTAAAAAGCCAGCACAGTTCTGGAAGAACATTCTTTGGACAGATGAAACCAAGATCAACCTCTACCAGAATGATGGAAAGAGAAAAGTATGGCGAAGGCGTAGTATAGCTCATGATCCAAAGCATACCACATCATCTGTAAATCACGGTGGAGGCAGTGTGATGGCTTGGGCATGCATGGCTGCCAGTGGCACTGGGTCACTAGTGTTTATTGATGATGTGACACAGGCAGAAGCAGCGAATGAATTCTGAGGTATTCAGAGCCATATTGTGTGCTCAGATCCAGCCAAATGCAGCCAAACTGATTGGTCGTCGTTTCATACTACAGATGGACAATGACCCAAAACATAAAGCCAAAGCAACCCAGGAGTTTATTAAAGCAAAGAAGTGGAATATTCTTGAATGGCCAAGTCAGTCACCTGATCTCAACCCAATTGAGCATGCATTTCACTTGATAAAGACTAAACTTCAGAAAGAAAGGCCCACAAACAAACAGCAACTGAAAACCACCCGGTGAAGGCCTGGTAGAGCAACAAAAAGGAGGAAACACAGCGTCTGGTGATGTCCATGAGTTCAAGACTTCAGGCAGTCATTGCCAACAAAGGGTTTTCAACCAAGTACTAGAAATGATCATTTTATTTACAATTATTTAATCTGTCCAATTACTTTAGGTCCCTTTAAAAACAGGGTGGCACATGTTAAGGAGCTGAAACTCCTAAACCCTTCATCCAATTTTAATGTGGATACCCTCAAATGAAAGCTGAAAGTCTGAACTTCAACTGCATCTGAATTGTTTTGTTTAAAATTCATTGTGGTAATGTCTAGAACCAAAATTACATAAATGTTGTCTCTGTCCAAATATATATGGACCTAACTGTATATAATAAAGCTTGTAGTGTAATTGTCATTTTATGTATTATAGCTAGTCGATGCACAGTATTGCTGATCATTAAGTGACCCCCACTGATCAGTCAAAACACAACTCTAAGTGCTCTGTCTCTGCATGAGGTGTACAGGCTCAATAGTTAGTCTGTAGGTCCGTAATGAGAGCTGCGTAACTTCAGAGTTGTGGTTTGACAGATCGGTAGGGATTTCAGTACCCCGACCACCACCAATCAGCCACACTATGTAGCGCTTGTAAAATATAAAAACTTTTTCAAAATGATGGTCACACTTTAAATAGCACCATAAATAAGCTTCAATAAGACTAAAAAATCATTGCTTATTCCGGGGTCTCATGTCCTCCAACATAAAAAGTATCACAAAACTTTGATCTTCACTGACACTTTATGCTCATAATTACGTTGTTAGATAACGAAATTAAAAAGTAGACTATAGGACAATATTCAAACTCACTAAAACATAGCTAAATTATAGCATTCATATTTTTTCCATGCACGTGGAAGAGCTGGGGTCTAATCATTCCCGTTACTATAAGAGCATGGGAAAGTTTGACCTTTTTGTGTGTTGTTGAGCATTTTGTGGAACCCATTAATCCTCTAGTAGACACCATGTATTATAAACTATAAAGCTGCTCTTCATCTCTTCAATATTTCACATATGATATATATGTAAGCTCATCAAGTGTTATGGGTCCAAGGTCTTTTAAAAGTCTTCTTCATGTGTAGAAAACGTAGAGCCAAATATTGGAAATTAATGTAAGAGGAAAGTGTCAAAGACAATTTGATGTTTTTTTTTGCCAAATGTTTAGATATTTGAGTGCTTAAGAATTAAGTTCTAATTAAATAACATTAACTGCAAATTGCTCCTCCATAAGAAAGGTGAAAGACATCATAAGTATATGAAAGAGTCCTGCCACCCCCCGAACTCCATGCTTCAAGCTATTACCACACAACATGATCCATAGACAATGCCCCTGTTCTGGTAATGGGGAGAGCATGCGACTGTTGTGTTGGCAGTCTCTAATGACCATTGACGGAATACAGGTGCTTTCATTAATGTCTGTATTCTGCTGACAGTCCCAGGAGAGAATCTAATTGGGAATTGGATTAGATAATGCATCTATTAAAAGTTTTGATGGTGTGTAATTTGGAAAATTAATTGTTACAAATCTATTAGGGTAAAGGAAATAATTAGATCAACTCATGAGTTCAGAAATGGGCTAAAAAGATTATCTTTCTCTTTGGAGGACCCAGACACAAGCAGCACATTGTAATACTTACTTTCCCCTGTGGAGGCACTGCTAGAGAGCCCTGCTAGGGAGCTGATCACTGACTTTAGTCTTCTCCAATGAGAATTAGAAATGGAGTGAATATGATAAATAATTGCATATATTCCTCCAGAGAATTACCTGATGTTATCTCTGTTTTCTTGCAGTCCAGTGATGATCCTTCGTCTGCAAAGCTAACAGGTAAATTACACTCCTTTAATATTTTTTTTAAATCCATATGTGAAATCCACCAGAATTCATGGAGGTTAATTTTTGGCCATTGTGTTTTGCAGGGCTGGAAAAACACCCAGAAAAAAAAGAAGGCAGATTAGCTGCACATGTCACAGGTAAATCTCAATCTCACTTCTCAATTTTAAATGGCTGGTCGGACAAAAATGGTGTTTACTCGCAACTATAGGGGTAAACCTAAGGTCAATAGTATTCTAAAAATGTGCTTAGTCCAAAAGTCCTTCTCATGCACCACTGGCAGCTCCGTGCTGACTCGGTTAGACCCCACACAAGGTCCAAAGCCAGAGAAAATGGGGATAAAACATAACCTTTATTCCAATATTCCATCCTTAAAATTCACATGGTTAAATACAATCGAGATAGACAAGTGAAGCCATGTTTTGGCCCAAAAGTGCCTTTTTCAAGCCAGAAATACAATAAAAATAACAGCTGTAATTTTTATTCTAGTTCTAGCTTGAAAAAAGCCCTTTTGGGCCAAAACGTGGCTTCACTTGTCTATCTCGATTGTATTTAACCATGTGATTTGTAAGATGGAATTTTGGAATAAAGGTTATGTTTTATCCACATTTTCTCTGGTGCTTGGAATCTTGTATATTCTCAAAATGTGTCTAATTTTGTGAGGTAAAATATTTCACTGACTGTTTTTAAACAATATTTTACCTCACAAAATGTATCCTCTGCGATCTCCTGCTGTAATGTCAGTATTGTCTTTTGCTTCCTCCCCTGCCCAGGAGCTGTGGTATGTTCTATACAGAGGCAGCTCAAACGGGACAGCACATGAGGGAGAACACAGCACAGGAAGGAGAGAGACATTAGACAGCGGGGATAGCACATGGGGTAGATAGGTCAAAGAAGAAAGCACAAACAGGAGAAGTCAGCACATGGGGGAGGGATTCTCAACACTGCAAAGCCTGCCCCCATCGTGACATTACTGCCTTCCCGATGTGATAGCATCGGGCCTCCATTTAGTGATGTTATATTCCCCCTGCAGCCACTGCAATCATTCCCATGCTCTTTAACTAACATCCTGCTCTGCACACACATGCTGCACACGTGGCAGAGCAGGCTGTCCGTCAAGGAGCAGAAGGCGTGATTACCGTTTTGCTGACAGTTTAATCTAATATCCAAATATTTTCTGTTTTCACACAAGTGTCGGACTTTGTGGATCAATGTACCTTCATTGTAGACCAGATGACCTGCCAGTCTTCAAAGAATTGACAATTGCAAAGGCATAGTTTTAATACATTCTTCCAAGATGTGCATCTGGCTGCTTTAAATTATTTGCATTTATGTGTGTAGTGGAAAAAAAATTTCCCACTCCGGTGTACACACTACATCGAGGAATTCCATTCTTTTCAGATCTGGAATACTTTTGTATCCTTTATCTTGAGTAAAGGAGTAGTCCAGCTTTAGCAGAGAGCTTTGATAATTATACTTTATCAGGGCATCTTTTCATCTTCTGTAAGGATAGGTTCAGAAAAATGATTAAAAACTAATGTGTATGGTAATTTCCACTGCTAACCCTTAGATTTCTGCCTTGAGTATGTCAAGGATTTGCAATCTGTAATGCCATGGATCCAAATGACGATTAACGCCATTGTCACTCTATAGATGTTTTTTGCATTTTCTGTGCGGAATCCTTAGTAAGAAATAGCAAGCTACTTATTCCTGTGGCAGCTAAGCATCTGCTCACAACATTTCCATTGCATATGATTGGACATCATGGTGGCTCAGTGGGCAGCATGGTGGCTCAGTGGGCAGCATTGTAACCTTGTAAAGCTTGAGTCCCAGGTTCATATTCCACCTAGAATCCCACTTAGGACAACAACGGCAAATAGTTTGTATTTTCTTCCTGTGTATGCATAGGGGTACTCTGGTTTCCTCCCATACTCCAAAGACATACTGATAGGGAATTTAGATTGTGAGCCCCAATGAGGACAGTAATGATAATGCTTGTAAAGCGTTGTGGAATTAATGGTTCTATGTTATGTTACGGTAGCTGAGGAGTGCAGGTAAAAAAGGAAATACACCAGAGCAGTTGGAATCTATGAGATTGCAGCACCCTGACTAACCACCGCAACCAGAGGCAGCCGTGGAGCGTTCCTACGATGGTCCTAGACGCCTCGTCACAGCCTGAGAAAACTAACTACACCTAAAGATAGAAATAGGAAAGCTATCTGCCCCGGAGCAGAACCCCAAAGATAATAGAAAGCCCCCAAACATGTAATGGCGGTTAGACAAGAGGAAATACTGACACAGAAAGAAAATAGTATGAGCAAACGCTGGGGCCCAAACTATCTAAATAGAAAAGGACAGGAAGGGTACTTACTGCAATCCCAGAAAACCCTGAAAAACATCAACTCTACTAATTTCAAAATCACCTGAGATCACACGACCTCTACCACCTAAATTAGTTCTCTGGTGTAACAAAAACAGCAGCCACTGAAAAAACTGCAAAAAGCAAAAGTACAAAACACAGTGGCTGGACTAAACTGAGAGGGCAAAAGCCCCCGGAGGGGACCCAGAAGGCCCCCACAGAAGTGCAGGACAAAATGCAAAAATATAGCAAAAACACAAAATAAGAAATTGTCTTATCTGATAGCAGGAGATGCAGACACGACACAGCAGGCTACAAGGGAAACTGGAAAGAAGGATTCAGACCAGAACAATTGATCACCGGCAACCCTGATGGGAAAATGATTCCCTTAAATAAGACCAATCAGTAACACCTGATTCCCAATCCTCACTAGTACCGCTTGTAACCACCAGAGGGAGCCTCTGCTCAGAACTCATCTCAAACCCATTCACAACAGTACCCCCCCTTGAGGAGGGGTCACCGAACCCTCATTTGAGCAACCAGGTCGGTCAGGATGAGTTCTATGATACGCACGGATAAGTCTCCTAGCATGGATGTCCGAAGCAAACACCCAAGAATTATCTTCCTGACCATAACCTCTCCATTTAACCAAATACTGGAGTCTTCGTCTAGAAAAACGAGAATCCAATATTTTCTCAACCACATACTCCAGATTGCCCTCAACCAAAACAGGGTCAGGAGGCACAGCAGCAGGAACCACTGGCTCAACAAACCTCTTCAACAAGGACTTGTGGAACACGTTATGGATCTTAAATGTCCCTGGAAGAAGCAAACGAAAAGAAACAGGATTAATAATCTCCATGATCTTATAAGGTCCAATGAACCTAGGCTTAAATTTAGGAGATGCTACTCTCATAGGAATATTCTTTGAGGACAACCAGACCAAGTCCCCCACTTTAAACCGAGGACCATCAGTCCTATGCCGGTTAGCAAACCGCTGGGCCTTCTCCTGAGAGAGGGACAACCTCTCCACTACCTGGTCCCAAATCTGCTGCATACGCTCAACAACAGAGTCAACACCTGGACAGACAGAAGCCTCGTCTGTCCTGAAGAAAATCGAGGGTGAAACCCAGAATTACAGAAAAAGGGAGACATCAAAGTGGCAGAGCTAGCCCTATTATTAAGAGCAAACTCAGCCAAAGGCAAAAAAGAGACCCAGTCATCCTGATCAGCAGACACAAAGCATCTTAGATAAGTCTCCAATGTCTGGTTTGTTCTCTCAGTTTGACCATTGGTCTGAGGATGAAATGCCGAGGAGAAAGACAATTGAACACCCAGTTTAGAACAAAAAGTCCTCCAAAATCTGGAAACAAACTGGACTCCTCTGTCAGACACAATGTTCTCAGGAATGCCGTGTAAACGAACCACGTGCTGAAGGAACAACGGCACCAAAATTCAGAGGAGGAAGGCAACTTAGGTAATGGCACAAGATGTATCATTTTGGAAAACCTATCACAAATTACCCAGATGGTGGTCATTCTCTGAGAAACAGGAAGATCGGAAATGAAATCCATAGAGATATGGGTCCATGGTCTCTTGGGCACAGGCAATGGCATCAACAAACCACTAGAGCGAGAGCAAGGCTTGGAGCGAGAGCAAGTCCCGCAGGACTGCACAAATTCCCTGACATCGCGAGACAAGGTAGGCCACCAAAAGGACCGACCAACCAAGTCTCTGGTACCAAAAATTCCGGGATGCCCAGCCAATGCGGAACAATGAATCTCAGACATCACACTCTTTTTCCATTGGTCCGGGACAAACAATTTTCCAACAGGGCAGCGCTCGGGCCTATCCTCCTGACACCCCTCCAGAGCAAGTCTCAAATTAGGCGAGATGGCGGAAAGAACTACACCCTCCTTCAAAATAACAGAGGGATCAGATAGCTCAGGAGAGTCCGCAAGGAAACTCCTCGAGAGGGCATCCGCCTTAACATTCTTAGTGCCAGGAAGAAAGGAAACCACAAAATTAAAACGTGTGAAAAACAAGGCCCACCTGGCCTGTCTAGGATTGAGTCGCTTGGCAGATTCCAGATAGACCAGATTCTTATGGTCCGTAAGGACCACCACCTGATGTTTGGCTCCCTCCAGCCAATGTCTCCACTCTTCAAAAGCCCACTTCATGGCCAATAACTCCCGATTACCCACGTCATAATTACGTTCAGTAGGAGAAAATTTTCGAGAGAAAAAGGCACAAGGGTTACTTTTAGAGGTCTCTGGATCTTTTTGGGACAAAACGGCACCTGCCCCAATTTCAGAGGCATCAACCTCCACCTGAAATGGCAGAGAAACATCAGGCTGCCGTAGAACAGGAGCAGAAGTGAATCTCTGCTTAAGTTCCTGAAACGCAGAGACTGCCTCAGGAGGCCAATTCACCACATCAGAACCCTTTCTGGTCAAATCAGTTAATGGTTTAACAATAACAGAGAAATTACCAATAAATTTACGATAAAAATTGGCAAAACCCAAAAATCTCTGAAGAGCCTTTAATGAAGTAGGTTGGACCCAATCACAGATGGCCTGAACCTTGACCGGGTCCATTTCAATAACAGATGGGGACAAAATGAATCCCAGAAATGAGATCTTCTGTACGCCAAAAAGACACTTTGATCCCTTCACATACAGAGCATTCTCTCTCAAAATCTGGAATACAGTTAGAACATGTTTCACATGAGAGTCCCAGTCATTAGAAAAATCAAGATATCATCCAAATAAACAATCAGAAACTTGTCCACAAAATCCCTGAAAATGTCATTCATGAAGGACTGGAAGACGGAAGGAGCATTAGTGAGCCCAAAGGGCATCACAAGGTACTCAAAATGTCCTTCAGGGGTGTTAAATGCCGTCTTCCATTCATCCCCGTGCTTAATGCGAATAAGGTTATACGCCCCCCTGAGGTCAAGCTTGGTAAACCAAGTAGCGTTTTTCACCCTGGAAAACAGGTCAGAAATCAAGGGTAACGGGTATTGATATTTCACAGTAATATTGTTCAAGAGACGATAATCAATACACGGCCTTAATGAACCATCTTTTTTGGCCACAAAGAAAAAACCGGCACCTAAGGGTGAAGAGGATGGTCTGATATGACCCTTCTCCAATGATTCCTTGATATAAGACCGCATAGCGTCATGTTCAGGTACAGACAAGTTAAAAAGGCGACCCTTAGGGAATTTACTACCTGGCACTAATTCAATAGCGCAGTCATAGCTCCTATGGGGAGGTAAGGATGCAGATTTACTTTCGCTAAACACATCAGAAAAATCAAACAAAAAGTCAGGAACATCCTCAGCCTGGGGGAGGCAGAAAAAACAGGAGTGTTGGTATTAACACATTGGCAGCCCCAACTGGTTACAGACACAGATTTCCAATCCAAAACAGGATTATGAGACTGTAACCAAGGGAAACCCAGCACGATAATGTCATGCAGATTATATAGAACCAAAAATTTGCAGCACTCCTGGTGATCAGGTTCAACCCTCATTATCACCTGAGTAGAAAACTGGGGTTTATTCTCAGCCAAAGGGGTAGAATCGATCCCCAGTAGGGGAATAGACTTCTGTAGGGGTATCAAGGGAAATCCACAACGTTTAGCAAAATCATAATCCATCAGGTTAATAGCTGCTCCAGAATCAACGAAAGCCTGAGCAGAAAATGAGGACAGAGAGCATATCAGAGTGACAGTTAATAAAAACTTAGTCTGAACACCACCCAAGACAACTGAGCGTGCAAAACGTCTTCCCCGCTTAGGGCAGACTGAAATAGCATGAGAGGCATCACCACAGTAGAAACATAACCCATTGCGCTTTCGAAACTCATGACGCTGTGCCCCAGACACCACTCCATCACACTGCATGGGCTCAGCAGCTGGCTCACAAGGCAACACCACTCCACGCATACTTCTCCGCTCACGCAAACGTCTGTCAATTTGAATCGCTAATGACATAGAATCATTGAGACCAGAGGGGACAGGGAATCCCACCATAACATCCTTTACATTATCCGACAGACCCTTCCGGAAAAGGGCCGCCAAAGCGTCGTCATTCCATTTGGTCAGGACTGCCCACCTACGGAATCTCTGACAGTATAACTCAGCGTCATCAAGCCCCTGATTTAATGCCAACAAGGCTTTTTCAGCTTGATCAGTGACATTAGGCTCATCGTACAATAACCCCAAAGCCTGAAAAAATGCATCAACATCACTCAAAACAGGATCCCCAGGTATCAGGGAAAAAGCCCAATCCTGAGGGTCGCCGCGCAGGAGAGAGATGACAATTTGAACCTGCTGCGCTGCGTTTCCTGAGGACTTAGATTTTAAGGCAAGAAACAATTTACAATTATTTTTGAAATTCTGAAACTTAGCTCGATCCCCTGAAAACAAATCTGGCATGGGGATCCTAGGTTCCACAACAGGCAACCTAGCAAGATATGCAGCAATACTCTGAACCTCAGTGGCAAGCTGATCCACACGGCCAGACAACTGTGCAAACTCCATTGGGAGAAAAGATCCTCCCCAGCACCCAGAGATACAGAGGGAAAAAAAAAAAAAATGCAACAAATAGAAAAATATCTCTGACAACTTTTCTTCCTTCAAAATATTTTTTCCCTTCTGTGAGTACCATACAATTTTTATGGCCGGTGATACTGTTATGTTACGGTAGCTGAGGAGTGTAGGTAAAAAAGGAAATACACCAGAGCAGTTGGAATCTATGAGATTGCAGCACCCTGACTAACCACCGCAACCAGAGGCAGCCGTGGAGCGTTCCTACGATGGTCCTAGACGCCTCGTCACAGCCTGAGAAACTAACTACACCTAAAGATAGAAATAGGAAAGCTATCTGCCCCGGAGCAGAACCCCAAAGATAATAGAAAGCCCCCAAACATGTAATGGCGGTTAGACAAGAGGAAATACTGACACAGAAAGAAAATAGTATGAGCAAACGCTGGGGCCCAAACTATCTAAATAGAAAAGGACAGGAAGGGTACTTACTGCAATCCCAGAAAACCCTGAAAAACATCAACTCTACTAATTTCAAAATCACCTGAGATCACACGACCTCTACCACCTAAATTAGTTCTCTGGTGTAACAAAAACAGCAGCCACTGAAAAAACTGCAAAAAGCAAAAGTACAAAACACAGTGGCTGGACTAAACTGAGAGGGCAAAAGCCCCCGGAGGGGACCCAGAAGGCCCCCACAGAAGTGCAGGACAAAATGCAAAAATATAGCAAAAACACAAAATAAGAAATTGTCTTATCTGATAGCAGGAGATGCAGACACGACACAGCAGGCTACAAGGGAAACTGGAAAGAAGGATTCAGACCAGAACAATTGATCACCGGCAACCCTGATGGGAAAATGATTCCCTTAAATAAGACAAATCAGTAACACCTGATTCCCAATCCTCACTAGTACCGCTTGTAACCACCAGAGGGAGCCTCTGCTCAGAACACATCTCAAACCCATTCACAACAGTTCTATGTAAGCTAGTAAAATAAATGAAAATTATGTGACTGTGGTGGCGAGAATTCCATTTATATCCATTGCATACAGATTTCATTTGGACTTCATTTGGAACTGAATCCAAAAAGAAATCCACGTGAAAAAAGTCTGTGTGAAGATACCCTAAAAATTAAGGTTTATACATGTAGATGCTTGAAAACCATATGGAGTCCATCCATAGAGTATATCGAGAAGTTATATAATTTTTTTGGTTACAGCAACTCTTTAGACTTACTAGAGACCTAGGTTGTGACTTTAAACAAAGTATTTTCAATAACAACTCAATATTTTGATTTTACAGGAAAGAACAGTCAAAATTTGCCACTCATTTGGGAAGATCAAATTGGGCGTGCATTTACCGCAGGCATTCAATACAAAAACAGAGGCCTAATAGTGAATAAAACAGGCCTGCACTTCCTCTATTCCTCCATCTACTTCCGGGGGACGGACTGTTCTAAGAAAGAATTGACTCATGTTGTCTACAAGAAGTCCTCAAGGTATCTAGGAGAAATCAAACTGATGGAAAATAAAGAGGATCACAACTGCATCCCATCTTTTATATGGGGAAGACAGAGTTACGTAGGAGCTGTATTCAACCTCACCAGTTATGATGAATTGTATGTAAATGTTTCCAATGTCAAATTAGTAAGTTTTGATGAAACCAAAACATTTTTTGGCCTTTATCAATTATGATATGAACTTTACAAGTACAAAATATCTTAGAAAATTGTGGTTTTGATATTTTGAAGGTGGTCTTCATCTCATACATTCCCTATGTAAAGGGGGACTTCTGGCGTCATGACATAAAAACACCTTGTCTTTCAATCTTCCCCACATCATCAGATGGACGGTGTGCAATAGTAATTTTTTTGAGGTTGCTATGTCCTAAAAATTTATTTTAGGATCCATGTTTTAATGGATATGTGTCATATTTCTCTTTTCTGAAGTCAAGTGATGTTGAGTTTACGTGTTTGGACTGTTTCATTTTTCTTTCGTTTCATCACATTTGTCAATCAGTTGAAAAACTGGTTGATGTGTATAAAAAACTTTTTTAAGGGAACATAGATACTGAAATTTTAGGTTTAAGTGACATCCATAAGGACAAAGACATTGTGTAATTGCATCAATCCCAACAAGATCCCAGCGGAGCTGATGCAGGTTTAGGGATCCGTTTTTAATCCCAAGGATTAAATGAGTAAGATTACAAACAAACCACTATGCCACTGTATGGGGCAGAAATGGGAGAGAGCTCACCACCTAATACAGGTAAAGGATAATGTCAACAGTTATCAAGTTTTCAGTCCAATAGAAAATCCGTAGTGAAACAGCAGGAATCCCTGTAAATGTCACAATTTAGATGAAGTAAAGTGGATAAATCCAAATAAAAGGAACCTAGACTGATAAAATGGAATATAGTTTAGTGGATTTTAGTAGAATGTAGTTTAATGGATTATTAAACTAGTAATTTAGTATTAATTAATATAGTAATAATTAATCTAATGGTTTAGTAGAATATAGTCTAGTGGATCTTTATTAGACTGGATAAGCAGTGAAAGGTATTTATTATACTCACAAAAGTAATTAATACAGCTTTAAAAAACAAATGAATGGAGCAGTCCACCTATTGGCGGATGCCAAATTTGTAGCTGGACCCAGTGTTTCGCCCTACAAATGACGGCTTCTTCCATCACTGTATGAGAATCATTGTTCTTATAGTCTAAATATTGCAGTAAAAAAAAAAATAAAAGCAATTATGCAGGTCAGCCATACCAATGGTTCACCAATATTTGAAGAAAGACTTCATCAAGATAACACTTTCCAGATTAAAACCCGCTTGGCGATTTCATGATTTTATTGTAGAAACCTCAAGATATCACTATGTGAGCTTTGGCCAGACCTACATAGTAGGGGATATACACAATTTGAAAAGTACCAAGAGTGAGAATTGCGGTATTGGTGTGGCTCCGTGCTTTGACTTACAAAGTGTTGGTGCTAAGTCGGGTGCTCACCCTTCTACAATCCTTGTGCCCTAATAGAAGAATGGTTAAAACCCCCTTCAAAGAATTGCAACTTTCTAATTTTGATTCAAGATCCTCCAATGAGGAGTCTATTAGATAACAGTAAATATTCATATTTATAGTTGTTAATTGAAGATATTTTCTGACTTTATTGCACCAATAATCTTCCATCACTATACAGATCTTTACTTAGCGCAGCATACATGTAAATTTCCTATCATTAATTTATTTACTGTCACCCTTGTAACATTTTTACTTGCACAAAATTGTAAGCTAAGGAGCTACGCAAAGCATTTTTTAAATGGAGTATATAGGTATGGTATATAAGAATGGAGAAATGTAATTACTAAGTAATTACTGTTATGTAGACTGGTTTAAATAGAACCGGACCTATGAACATGACGTTCTTTCTGTGGGCAGTATGTTATGAAGCAGGAGGATCCGAGCAGATAGAATAGCAGGTTAATCAATATATCTCAAATATATATATTTAGTGACATGTAAAGGTTTGGACACCCCTGGTCTAAATTACTGTTATTGTGAACAGTTAAGCAAGTTGAAGATGAAATAATCTACAAAAGGCCTAAAGCTAAAGATGATAAATCTCCTTTGTATTTTAGGCAAAAAAAAAATATTGTCATCTTTTAAATTTTAAAAATTAAAAAGGAAAATGGGGTGATGCAAAAATGTAGGCCCCTTGCATGGTTACTACCTAGTAGCAACCACTGTTGAAAGTATCAAAGCATATAAATGCTTTTTGTAACCAGCCAAGAGTCTTTCAATTCTTGTTTGAGGGATTTTCATCTATTCTTACTTGGAAAATTCTTCCAGTTCTGTGAGATTCCTAGGTCGTCTTTTATGCACTGCTATTTTGAGGTCTAGCCACAGATTTTCAATGATGTTCAGATCAGGGGACTGTGAGAACCATTGTAAAACTTTCAGCTTGTGCCTTTTGACGTAGTTTATTGTGGATTTTGACATGTGTTTAGTATCATTATCCATTTGTAGAAGCCATCATGTTTTCAACTTCAGCTTTTTTACAGATGGTGTTATGGTTGCATCAAGAATGTGTAGAAATTTTCTTAAATTCATTCTTCCTTCTAACCGTGAAATGTTCCCCATGCCATTGGCTGCAACACAACCCCAAAGCATGATTGATCCACCCCCATGCTTTATGTTTGGCGAGATGTTCTTTTCCTGAATTTCTGTGCCCTTTTTTCTCCACGCATACCTTTGATCATTGCGCCAAAAAGTTCTATTTTGACATCATCAGTCCACGGTACTTGTTTCTAAAATGCATCAGGCTTGCTAAGATGTTCTTTTGCATACTTCTAATGCTGAATATTATGGTGAAGACACAGGAGAGGTTTTCTTCTGATGACTGTTCTACAAAGGCCATATTTGTAAAGTTTTCTCTGAACGGTACAACGATGCATCAACACTGCAGAGTCTGCTAAATCTTTCTGAAGGTCTTTTGCAGTCAAACGGGGATTCTGATTTGCCTCTTTAGCAATCCTACGAGCAGCTCTCACTGAAATTTTAATTGGTCTTCCAGACCTTATTTTGACCTCCGCTGTTCCTGTTAACTACCATTTCTTAATTACATTTCGAACTGAGGAAAGGGCAACTTAAAAACACTTTGCTATCTTCTTAAGCCTTCTTCTACTTTGTGGGCCTCCACAATTTTCATTTTCAGAGTGCTGCACAGCTTTTTAGAAGAACCCATGGCTGCTGTTTTTTGGTACAAGGTTAGTGGAGGTTGGATTTTTCCAAAGCTGGGAAATTTGCATCACCTGGCCTTTCTTGACAATGATAGTGAACAAGCCATAACATTAACAGGCTAATTAAGGTCTGAAACCTTAGTCAAAGTTATGCGGGCACACAAATCTCCAAGGGTGCCCAAACTTTTACATTGGCTCATTTTCCTTTTTATAATTTTTAAAATGTAAAAGATGAATATATATATACTGTATATATATATATATATATATATATAAATATTTTTTTTGCCTAAACTACAAAAGTAATGTGTCACCTTTGACTTCCTTTGACTAGTCCTTTTAGAATTCATTTCATCTTCAACTTTTTAACAATTTAAATGTTCCCAATAACAGTAATTTTGATCAGGGGTGCTCAAACTTTTACAAGCCACCGTATATACACACTCACACATTAACCACGCATATGTTTTTAAAATTACATATTTACATGCAAATATAACTTGCAATTTAGTCATGTAACCCCCTCATTCTGACATGTTAGTCCAGTGGCCCTTCTTATTTAGTTCTTTGGTGATTGACAGCCATCTCTATATGTATAATTATACTTGGTAGGTCGTCAGTCACTGATTAAGATCACATACTTTACTGCTAAATGCATAATGAACTGCAGTGTAAACCATGAAGTGTAAGTAATTCTGAATCCTCTTCTCACAAAATTATATATACCAATACCCTGGGATCCTTCTTCCCTAGAACATGCTGCCCGAAGACTGAACTGCATGTTCAGCATGTCAAGTTCCCTTTGAAGCAGAGCACTGTGTGTGTTTTATCATTGAAATGAATGTAGCCAATGATTGAATATGTAATGTTGTACAACCTGATGTAAATAGATTATTTATTCTAGCATTGTTTTGTATGTCATTTGTAATTTTTAACAGCTTCTTTCACAATTTCCTCGAAACCTCTATCTTGTGAAAAGTGTATGATTTGCATGGTTTCTAACTAAAGAAAACAAATAACACTGTGGGGGTGTTCTCAAGTTTTTAAATTGCTTTAGTTAGAAGTCATTGAAAATAAGCACATTTGCAATTTACTTGCTTTAACTATCTGCTGTCATTCTCCTGCAATGAGAACTTTTATCTTTTAAAATGTACTGCTGGTTCTGCAGCCTGTCCTCTAGTGCCTGGCTGGGAGTGCACAGTAGTTACATTCTGGTAGAGGAGTTAACTCTTAACCTCCCAGTCAGCTTTCTCCAGTCCATTGCTTTCTATACAATAGTTAGCTGCTCACCTTCCTCTCCTTTCCTCCTCTTCCTCTAATCTTCTGAAGAGATACAGCTATAAATCCCAAGCCTCCATCTTTCACAGCAGGTCTCCTAATTAAGGCTTCCTTCTGTTGCTGTCTGTCTCTGTGTAAATATAGTGATATAAGCATAGTCTTCAGAACAAACCACTGATTGTTGAATGTGTTATACCAGAATTTGTGCTGGGATTTTTAGTTCTACTAACACAAAAGCTTTACTCACCAAAGCTGTTTCTCAAGGAGGAGAGAATGCCCTGCTCAAAACCAAGAAGAGAGGAAACTGTAAGGAGATTGCAATGCTCTGAACTTCTCAAGAGACAATTCGAGAATACCCCTTTTAGGCTAGTTTCACACTAGCGTTCGGCAGGTCTGTGGAGGGCTGCGTACTTCATCCGTCAAACCCTGCCCACTGCCTCACCTCTTCCTTTCAGCGCCGCCTACGTCTGCATGCGTCCTGAGTACCCTATCTTTAACATTGGGTACGCAGGCCATGCGGATGTATGTGGATGCCTCTTCATGCATCGTTTTGACCCTGCGCCGACTGCAACATGTTGCATTCGACACAGTTTGGTGCAGCATCAAAACGACGCATGCGGAGGCATCCGCACGGCATGCGTACCCAATGATAAAGATAGGGTACGCAGGATGCATGCAGACGTAGGCGGCGCTGAAAGGAAGAGGTGAGGCCGTGGGCGGGGCTTGACAGAGGAAGCCCTCCACAGCCCTTGCCGAACCCTAGTGTGAAACTAACCTTAGCTGGTCGGCTACATCAGATAGCTGTTGGCCAAAGGAAGCTTTGACCGATCGTTTAGTCAACAGCCATTTCTCTCATACCCTGGAAAACTCATTTGGCAAAGCGCTCCTGTGCTCTCCGTGATAAAGTCGTGACCAGACATCTACGCTGGTGGCTTATGTTCGGGAGAACACAGGGATTGGCAGTCTGAAATCGGACATGCCCGATCAAGCTCTCCCTCGACGATCAGTTGTTTGGGCCCCCCATACATAACAGGTTGTGTCTGAACCCATCAATATATGTTTTAATAATTTTCTATACTACTACGGATGCTGGAACCTTTCAGTGTTATGTTGTTAATAAGAAAAGCACAAGAAAATATTAGAGTAATATGAAAAGGTTCGCACCATAGTAAGTATAACTGGCAACACTCATGTAACAAATATATGACAGTATCATGAGCTCTTTTATTAAGACTATGGTTGTTTGTGCTGTTTAGGTGGTTTTCACACTGGGAAAGCTTCTGGCAGATACAAGGGTATTTGATGGAGAAGCATGCTCATATGGTAACATTCTGGCACATCTGTACATAAAATGAAGTGCGTGCCAGAATATGTGAAAGTCAAGAGTGAATAAATCAGCACTATAAGGAATTAATTGGAGTAAAGTATTGTTAAGTGGGGATTTTAACCCTGGGCCCCTGCAAAAAAAAGCAGAATAAGGGCTCTTACTGAATGGGGCACAACTGCAGTGCTGTGAACATCAGTCCATCTGCTTCATTTTGCTTATTGGGACTTGGTTAGGCCATCAATGTTTAAATATTTCCTTACTGATGAAGCATCCTAAGGATAGGGAATCAATGTGTTGCTCCGAAGAAAATCTTTCAAGAGGGAAGATGGAGAGGAAAAGTGCACTCCTAGTTTTCTATTACAGATTGTTGACTAATCATAAGAAAAAAAAACACTGGATATCAGTGGCACAGCTATAATGGTCCAAGCACTAAAATGATGAATGAGTTACCTAGCAGCAACCAATCCTGAAGCCATTTGCAAAAGTGTAATCCTGGATCCAGAAGTTGTTTGTGGCCAAGAATCTGCAGAAATATCAGTCGGCAGGTCGTGCGTTGGGGTGAGGAACCAGCTCAGTGTGGCCAGAAGGAAAGGAGTTTTGGAGATTCCTGTATATTTCCAGGAAATATTTTACAATTTGAGATGGAACTTGCCTAAGGCTTTGTTCACATCTGTATCATCTGTATTGGACGCTGGTGTTAGAGCCTTGGTTACAGATTCTACATTTAAATTGCAGCATTCAGTGCTTTTCTTCCTGTCAAATAAAACAGGCACTACAACAAAACTAGACAGACTCCTTTATTAGCCATCAGACACCATTGGTGTTCTTGTCCCATGGATCTGGAGCTCCACCATTTTGTTCTGCTCCTATTATGAAACAAAAATAGATTCCTATTGTAGATGTAAATTTAGCAATGCAACAAGAAGATATTGGTAGACCGCAGGTGATCGCTGTGCAGCGAAGAAGTGGGAGAAGGGGGCCTAAGCAGAACATATGCCCGTAGGGGCCCCATACACAATAGATAGTTGTCAGCCGAGTAATGGTTTGGGTGGCAGCTATCCCTCCTGTCTTCTCCATATACAATCTCCTTGGTTCTCTATGGGACAGCCGCTACCAGACTCCCCTGGAGGCAGCTTATCTCAGAGAGAATAAAAGCCTTGACAATGCAAACTTTGACATACTGGATCCTTATCTCTGCTTACATCATCTGTCGTTGAAGGGATTAGAGGTCTAAATACACATTAGACAACCTAGGGGTTTTTGGCCCCGGCTGGAAGGATACAGATCTGCTCCGTTGACCATCTCTGAGCTATGGATATATATGGAGAAAGCCAGGATTGGAACCCGCTGGTCGCCTGGCTTCATGGAGATGTTTGGAGAAGCCAGGATGTGACCCTCTGGTCAACTGGCCTTGTACCTGACCTGTGTGTGTGCCACAGGTGGGGTAGCTGACCCTGGGAGCTCTGACATAACAGCTGCCATTATCCCGGCGAGTCAACAGAAGGGTGAGACACTGTAATGTGTACCATCTTGGGGTATTTTGATGGGACTGTTATACATGTTATCTGCCTGTTTTGTGGTTCCATAAAGCATTGCCACACTGTTTTACCCTCACCCTGTGTTGTCTGAATAGCATTATGCCCATGCTAAAAGGAGAGCGGGCGTTTTGGGGGACGATCCCTGGTCCATGTGGTTTTGGCTAGCGGACCTGGGTGCCCGCCGACCCCCCATGTCTCCACGCTGACAACATTCTAATTATACCATCGTATAAAACAAGGACTTATTTTCCTTTGACATTTTATTTAAAAAAAAAATGTTTTACTAATGATAAACTTTGTATCATTTTGGTCATTTTTGTGCCTTGTGGTTTCATAAAGGTTATCTAAGTGATTAATTCTTAGTTGTATTCTGTGTGCAGTATGCTAGGTTGATGTCCATGCATGCTATGCTTTGAGGATGTGGTCATCAAGGTTGTCACATATATAAATAGCAGTCTTATAATGCGAATAGCATTTCCTTCCTTAGAACAAACAGTTTCCATTGCTAGTTAAATGTTTCATTTTTTGTTCAGAAAAGTGGAATGCATGAATCTATCTAATATATATGAAAATGTTCTAAATCCACGTTTTCCCCCATTTCCGATTGTAAATCTTGTTTAAAGAAAGTTCTAATGGCATGGCAACAGATAATTAAAGTTGGGCAGATCCATTAGCCAGACTTTGGCCCATCGGTTAAGTCAGTAGTGTCTGGCTGCTGGACACGAGACTCATGACTCTCTTACCTTCCAGGATCCATAATCAAAGGCCACACCAGGGATCTTGGATGATAAGAAATTTGTGAGCCTCCCATCCAGGAGCTAGAGACTACTGATCTGGCCAATAGACCGGAATCCTGTGTATCAATCTGCACAACTCTCCAGGCGATCGTTATTATTAGAAAAACATACGGAGCAGACATCTCCCATGTAGTTTGGAAATATTACCGTAGGTGCTACAAACCCATATAGCAAACAAAGCAAGTATAGCAACAGACAAAAAAATCATAAATGTAGATGAGTGGATCAATCACCAGAGGATCAAGTTGGAGCCAAATTTCCTGAAGCATTTATGGTCAGTGGGTCCTCTCTCTCCTGAAGAGTGTAAGTTTTTATGATCGGGGAGGTTCTCTCATTCTCTCTTGTAGTATGTTAAGCTCTCATTGTGGGTGGAGTTATCTCTCTCTCTCTCTACTTTCCCATATGCATTCTCCGAGCAATTAAAAGCTTTCCAAAATTTAGATTTGCGTGAATTTATTTGCCTCAAGCAAACTTTAAGAAAATTGGGTGAAACCAACGAATTTGAATTTTTTAAAAAATTCGCACATCTCTGGTCATGAACACTGAATAACAATTACTCAAGTTTATTAGGTCAACCAGTACAAATATTCCATATGGCAAAAAATGCATTAAAAAACATTTAAAAGTTCTTAACAGGACAAAATTAAAACAGAAGACCTATTAACACACTATACTAAGTGTTGTGGAAAAAAAATGCTACATAACTCATCATATAAGAAGGCAAATCTGCTACCATAGAAAATACAGTATATGACATACTAGGTAAAGTGCCAAAATAATAAACCACATAATGTACAGTGCCTTGAAAAAAATGTTCATACTTTTCCCCTTTTTATCACGTTATGCCCACAAACTTAAATGTGTTTTATTGGGATGTTATGTGATATATCAACACAAATTATCAAGTATTTGTGAAGTGTAAAGGAAATGACATATGGATTTCTAAATATTTTAAAAATATAAATCTGAAAATTGTGACGTGCATTTGTATTCAGCTCCCTGTAGTCTGATACCCCTAATTAAAATCATGAGTGACCAATTGCCTCCAGAAGCCAATATAATTAGACTGTGAGCCTTCGTAGGCAGGGCCCTCTCTCCTTCTATACTTATGTGTGTCCTGTATTGCTCATATTTATTGTACTTGTCTATATTCGCCCCCACTCACATGTAAAGCACCATGGAATAAATGGCGCTATAAAAATGAATGATAATAATAATAATTAGTAAATTGAGTTCACCTGTGTGTAATTTATCCCCAGCATAACTACAGCTGTTCTGTGAGGGCCTTAGATGTTAGTTTGAGAACATTAGAGATGAAACAGCATTATGAAAACCAAGGAACACACCAGACAGGTTAGGGATAAAGTCGTGGAGAAGAGTACAGTAGGGTTAGGTTATAAAAGATAGCCCAAGCTGTCACTGAAAAATAAAAGGACTATGGCTTAACTGAAGCAACCAAGAGGACCATGGTCACTTTGGAGGAGCAGCAGAGATCTACAGCTCAGGAAAACAATCTTGTCCAAAGGATAATTATTAGTCTTGTAGTCTACAAATCTAGCCTTTATGGAAGAGAGGCAAGAAGAAAGCCATTTTTGAAAACAATCCATAAGATGTCCCATTTGCAATTTGCCAAAAGCCATGTAGGGGACACAGCTAGCATGTGGAAAAGGTACCCTGATCAGATGAGACCAAAGTAGAACTTTTTGGGCTAAATGCAAAACACTATGTGTGGTGGAAAACTAACACTGCACATCACTCTGAAAACACCATGCTCACAGTAAAACATGGTGCAGGCATCATGATGCTGTGAAGATGCTTTTCTTTGGCAGGGACAGGGAAAGTGGTCAGAGTTGATGGAAAAATGGATGAAGATAAATACAGGGCAATCCTGGAGGAAAACCTGTAAGATACTGCAAAAGACTTGAGACTGGGGTGTACGTTCACCTTCCAGCAGGACAACAATTGTTGGAACCCTAAATGTAAGCACATTACTGGGATGCAACATGCAGGAAAAGACAAGACGGAAGTAACCAACTTAACAGTTTATTCTCCTTAACACTGATACACTAGTTTTGAATAGGAAATAAATTGTGTGAGAACAGAAAATGTCAGAATACAATATTGGCAACCTTGACATCAAACACTAAATAACTCGTACAGCAGAATTCCTCTTCTCTATCTAGCTAATACTTAGTGGTTGTAAACAGGGACAAAAAAGAAGCCCTACCACACAAACCCCACCAGCACACAGGACATGAGAAGTGGTATTGCGCAGTTTATATATACAAGACAGGAGGAGTAGCACTGTGCAGTGTATATATACAGGAAAGGAGAAGTGGTACTGTGCTGTGTGCATATATACAGGACAGGAGAAGTGGTACTGTGTGTATATATACAGTACAGACCAAAAGTTTGGACACACCTTCTCATTTAAAGATTTTTCTGTATTTTCATGACTATGAAAATTGTAAATTCACACTGAAGGCATCAAAACTATGAATTAACACATGTGGGATTATAAACTTAACAAAAAAGTGTGAAACAACTGAAAATATGTCTTATATTCTAGGTTCTTCAAAATAGCCACCTTTTGCTTTGATGTCTGCTTTGCACACTCTTGGCATTCTCTTGATGAGCTTCAAGAGGTAGTCACCAGAAATGGTCTTCCAACAATCTTGAAGGAGTTCCCAGAGATGCTTAGCACTTGTTGGCCCTTTTTCCTTCACTCTGCGGTCCAGCTCTCCCCAAACCATCTCGATTGGGTTCAGGTCTGGTGGCTGTGGAGGCCAGATCATCTGGCGTAGCACCCCATTACTCTCCTTCTTGGTCAAATAGCCCTTACACAGCCTGGAGGTGTGTTTGGGGTCATTGTCCATGATGGTCCAACTAAACGCAAACCGGATGGAATAGCATGCCGCTGCAAGATGCTGTGGTAGCCATGCTGCTTCAGTATGCCTTTAATTTTGAATAAATCCCCAATAGTGTCACCAGCAAAGCACCCTCACACCATCACACCTCCTCCTCCATGCTTCATGGTGGGAACCAGGCATGTAGAGTCCATCCGTTCACCTTTTCTGCGTCGCACAAAGACACCGTGGTTGGAACCAAAGATCTCAAATTTGGACTCATCAGACCAAAGCACAGATTTCCACTGGTCCAATGTCCATTCCTTGTGTTCTGTAGCCCAAACAAGTCTCTTCTGCTTGTTGCTAGTCCTTAGCAGTGGTTTCCTAGTAGCTATTTTACCGTGAAGGCCTGCTGCACAAAATCTCCTCTTAAAAGTTGTTGTAGAGATGTGTCTGCTGCTAGAACTCTGTGTGGCATTGACCTGGTCTCTAATCTGAGCTGCTGTTAACCTGCGATTTCTGAGGCTGGTGACTCGGATAAACTTATCCTCAGAAGCAGAGGTGACTCTTGGTCTAACTTTCATGGGATGGTCCTCATGTGAGCCAGTTTCTTTGTAGCGCTTGATGGTTTTTGCAACTGCACTTGGGGACACTTTCAAAGTTTTCCCAATTTTTCGGACTGACTGACCTTCATTTCTTAAAGTAATGATGGCCACTCGTTTTTCTTTACTTAGCTGCTTTTTTCTTGCCATAATACAAATTCTAACAGTCTATTCAGTAGGACTATCAGCTTTGTATCCACCAGACTTCTGCACAACACAACTGATGGTCCCAACCTCATTTATAAGGCCAGAAATTCCACTTATTAAACCTGACAGGGCACACCTGTGAAGTAAAAACCATTTCCGGTGACTACCTCTTAAAGCTCATCAAGAGAATGCCAAGAGTGTGCAAAGCAGTCATCAAAGCAAAGGTGGCTACTTTGAAGAACCTAGAATATAAGACATAATTTCAGTTGTTACACACTTTTTTGTTAAGTATATAATTCCACATGTGTTAATTCATAGTTTTGAAGCCTTCAGTGTTAATGTACAATTTTCATAGTCATGAAAATACAGAACAATCTTTAAATGAGAAGGTGTGTCCAAACTTTTGGTCTGTACTGTATATATATATATATATATATATATATATATATATATATATATATATATATATAAATATATATATATATACAGGACAGAACTGGTGATGTGCAATGTATATATACTGTAGATAAATAGATTTGCGCCCCTCATAACTGAGCAGCACCAAATCAACGGAATCTATGACCCCTTGGGACATTTTTCAGCTATTAATATAGGCATACAGGTGATAAAATGGTTAAAATAGTTCTACCTGTATGCCTCATATCTGCGGTCTTGTTGTGGAGAAATCCTCTTTTATTTCTTTATTGTAATGCGTTCTTCCAGACTCTGGGGCGTGCGGTGCCTGGAAGAAAACTCTGCCTCCAGTGTTTGTTTACCACCCCCCTCCCATTAGCGTCACAGTACCCTGTGACGTGTACTGGTGGCCCCGGAATCCCATGCCTGTGCCCTGCAATAGCGTGATTATACCACCATACTATGGGCATTGGCTTCGCTGTTCTTCTGCACATGTGCCGATGGGCCACTGCTACGGCATACTGAAGTAGGTGGGAGGCTGTTCACCATATCACCATCCCAGAGTGGGGATTAGTAGGTAAATACAACGCCTTCTGGCTGTGTGCATGTGAAAGAAAACTGAACATTGTGTTTGTTTCCTGAGTGGGTTGATCCCTGCAGAAACATGGACTGCGCCACTTGTTATATTTTGTTCTCCCATTAGGCCTGAAAGGCTGTGTTTAATTTTGCTAATTCTGTACTGGATTAAGCAGTACATTTAATAAACCAGTGGAAGATTTAAAGTGACAGCATTCCTGTGTCTACCTCTATGTGCAGCCGAGTGAGCCAATCTACCACATTGGATACAGACTTCAATATGAACAACACAGATGAAGAAGTCAATCTGCTAATTCATTCAATTTCTCAAATTCTCCAGTCAGCTGGATTTTGGATCCACCAATCGCACAAAACACTGCTCTAAAGTGTGCAGCGGTGTAAAGGCCGTCCACTGCTCTGTGAGATGGACCTGTAGACTTAGTATTGATTCCGTTCACAGTTCTGTGTGCACAAGACATATAAGAGATGAACACGTGAGAGTTCTGTTTTGTGTGATCAGTAGGGGTAAGAACTCGGCCCACCACAGTTTGATAGCTATTTGAAAGGTCTCTATTGTATATAGAAAAATGTTTAATGACTGATACACTTCAATTATATTTATGTTTTCTCTTTTTTATGAAGCTATAGAGGTTCTAAATGTCCTAAACATTGGGTTTGCATCAAGGTAACTTGGTATATGTGGATATGTAATGTTCTAAGGCAATTTGTGAGCTTTAAAAAATGTGGCTCTGCTGTTGTCCTATCAATGGGATTGAAAAAACACGAAATGTACGTTAAATAAAAGAAGCACTCCCATCAAAGTTTTTTCCTTTTAATATATTGCAATCATCATATTATATAGCACTTTGTACTTGCAGGTGATCATTTTGCCTTTCTACTCAGCTAATTCTTCGGTTATCTCTACTCTATGTAGAAACAAGAAGTCTCTTGTCCCTGCAAAAATCATTCCCCGATCCAGTTGCTTCGCAGCTCCCCCTTGCAATTGACTTTTGTAGTGACTGGTGACTCATGTAGGGAAAAGAGACTTCCTATTTCTCTATAGAGATTATCGATGTGAAAACTTTTCTGCCCAATGATGACAAAAGTATTCTCGGAGTGATACCTTTATTGACTAACCAGAAAATAATATGTTTGCAAGCTTTCAGCTCACAGGGGCTCCTTCTTCAGGCAAGATTACAAATAGATTAATAAGAAAAAGGCACAACATTTAAGGGATAGTACTGTAGGATATTTGTTCATGAGATTGGAGGTGTGATACCTCGTAAAGATAAGCCAAGTAAATCAAATTAGCATTTTCTTACAAATGGAGAGGCAGTGGGAATGATGTTCTCAATTATCTGGAGTCCTTCTGGTGGAGGTGTGAATTGTATCCATGTGGTGAGTCATAAATCCAGGTGTTAAATTGAGTCCTAGTGTCAAAGTATTGAACATCCTTATAAGTTTGCATTCCCAAATTTTTCTCTCTCTGTCATCCTTAAAATGACCTTTTAGTAGACTTTTAAGTCTGACATACAATGTCCAGTTCCAGAGAATTGTTTCCCACAGGCGTGTCCATTTCATTCCTGATTGTATGTCTGTGTCTGTGTACATCATCTATAGAGATTAGAATGAGTCAGCTACTCAGTTCTTAATCACGTGATGTCATAGACCTAATGGAAAACAGAAGAATTAGCTGGGTAGAAAGGCAAAATGAGAAATTGTAAGGACTCAGTGTTATATAATATTATGATTACAATATATTAAGACAATACGAAATTTGATGGGAGTGCTTCTTTAGTGAAAGCTCCACTGATTGAACATCAGCCTCCTCTAGATTCCTAACTGAAACTACACCTCCTCAACACCTCTACCAAAACATGTATCAAGACTTTTATCATGATTTCTACATCTCCCACTGAAATCAGTCAGTTCTTCACCTTCTCCCACTAAGCTCTATTCACATCTGAACAGTACCATAGTCACATATTTGTTTTATAGCACAGTATATATAGAGAATACCTTGGAAAGTCTGATTGGTATTTCATTTTTTTTCTACTAAATTCCCTATCTACGTAGGCAAATGTTGTGTGCGTGTGTCCTCCATGTAAAATATGCATTGGTGAAGTACTATCCATGTCCAGAAAGCAATGACATAAGAAGCCATTCACACTGAGTTTGACACCTTCCATCAGGTGGTCCACCTGAATAAAAATTGGGATTCAGATAAAACCATTGATGAAGCTAAAGAGTACAATAAAGAAACTGGAGTTGAAATTGACTATGTTTCTATATTTTCTGGTGGTAGTCTTTTTTCTGGTTGGGTGTAACACAGGTATTCGGATGCAGTGACACAGAAGCACAGAGAAGGGTTTAACAATTACTTGTTTTATAAGCACAGGTGTAACCTCCTCGCAGGGAACAACAAGGAATAAACAGGTAATGAATGAGGGGTAAACAGAGAAAGAGTGATTCAAAATGTCAGACTATAGATTAATTTCCACTTAGCGTGACTCGGTTGTCCGTTTCTTTTCCTGAGTCAGATGGTTGGTTTGTTGCTGGCTGAGGCCGGTGCTGAGTTCTGGCTTCCCCGCCTAACAAATCGTTCTCACCACTAGCGGCAGTGGGCAGTCACTGTTCTTACCCGCTGAGCCCCTAGTCTGTTATGCTGCAGCACAGCAGAGTGGAGTCCACGCAATCCTCCATTCAGCGTGCATTCCTCTGCATGCCCGCTGAAACCTGGGAGTCCTCTCTGCACCCGGCTGCGATCGCGACTATGCGGCCTATCTTTACCCACAGCCCGGCGCCGGTCCTCTCTGACTCCTCTCTCTGACGGGAAGCCTCCTTCTTTTCCCTTCTTATACCTCCCTGGCTCGACACGCCCCTTCTACACAGGTTAAGGGTCTGCTCCATCTCCAATTTCCTTCCACCCTTCCTGCAACAGTAGGTTTGGCCCCAGCAGTTCTGGACCCGGTGCCCTGTCAGTACCCACAGCCCGGTCTTCTCCTCTACATGGGCACCAGAACATAAGTAGACTATATTCTTCTAATCATCTGAAAAGATGGACATCTGTGGCACCCCAGAGTCTGGTTGCCACGGGGACATTGCTTCCCTCTACAGGGTGGTGATGTCATGCCTGGAAGCAGGAAGAGGTCCCCATGCCAGGTAATACACGGCATGCCACTCAATTCCTGCTCCAGGCCAGCAGGGGGAGCTCTGAACCCGACTTCAGGGGACCTGATCTCTCTGGTCAGGAGGAGGAGGTAAGGCAGTTAGTCTGAGGAGAGGGAGGAGAGAGGAGCAGAGGCAAGGGCTCTGGGGAATTGCAGCTGCAACAGAGCTGATCCCGAAGCTGAGCGCTGAGGAAAAGGACGCCAGAATCCTTGGCTGTGTGGGTGCTGCACGCCCCGACAGCTGAATCTGGAGGGCAGGGGACTGCAAGCTCCCTGGCCACACTGAACACCTGGAGGCACCGAAGCAGACCAAGAGCCCAGGGCTGCCAGTGAACAGGCAGTGCCTGTGATAGGCTCGCGCTGTTTACCATACAGGTCAAAGCCAACACGCAGGAGAGAGTCGCAGCGTAGCTACAAGCCGCAGGGACTAGACGAGAGCGCAGCAGAAAGGCCTCCAACCTCACCTGGCAGGGTGGATCCCCTGAATGCTTCCAGCCTAGCCGGACTCCTACTAACATCCATTACCAGAGCCCCTGACTGCATTTTCATCTACCAAGTAGTAAAAGGTAAAGAAACACTGTTCTGTGTTCCTTGCTTATTCTATTTATTCTTATTCTGTTCAAGGGGTCTGATGATCTCATCTCGGTAACTAATGGCAGTCAGGCTACCTCTGGTGAGCACATGGAGGCAGGGGGGCACCTACCATGAGGTGAGTTGAGCACTCTGCCTCAGGCGGCGCTGCCTCACTGAAGTGAGGGGGCGGCAGATTCCCTTCTCCTGCATTGACTCTGGTGTGCTCATATGTTGCTGCTCTGTGCACACAGGACCTGGGATCAGGTCACAGGTGGGGAGGAGTCAGGGGGTCACATGATCAGGTGTGTGCAGGACTCTGCTGTGCTGGTTGTCATGGTGCTGGATGAGGGTAAGTTTATGTGTGGGGTCAGGAGGGTTTTAAAGGGTGGATGTAGCATAGCTGTGTGTATACAAGGTGTACGGATCAGAGTCGCGTGTGTATGGGGTGTGCGGAGCGGAGCCATGTGTGTACAAGATGTATGGAGCGGAGTCGCATTTGTGTATGAGGTGTGGGGAGCAGAGCCGCATTTGTGTATGAGGTGTGGGGAGCAGAGCCGAGCCGCGTGTGTACGAGGTGTACGGAGTGGAGCCACATGTGTACAAGGCGTGCGGAGAGGAGCCGCGTGTGTACGAGGTGTACGGAGAGGAGCCGCGTGTGTACGAGGTGTGCGGAGCGGAGCCGCATGTGTACGAGGCGTGCGGAGAGGAGCCGCATGTGTATGAGGTGTGCGTAGCGTAGCCGCGTGTGTACGAGGTGTACGGAGAGGAGCCACATGTGTACGAGGTGTTCGGAGAGGAGCAGCATGTGTACAAGGTGTGCGGAGAGGAGCCGCGTGTGTACGAGGTGTGCAGAGCAGTGCCGCGTGTGTACGAGGTGTGCGGAGCGGAGCCGAGCCATGTGTGTATGAGGTGTGCAGAGCGGAGCCGCGTGTGTACTAGGTGTGCGGAGAGGAGCCGCGTGTGTACGAGGTGTGTGGAGCAGAGCCGCGTGTGTACGAGGTGTACAGAGCCGCATGTGTACGAGGTGTGCAGAGCGGAGCCGCGTGTGTATGAGGTGTGTGGAGCGGAGCTGAGCCACGTGTGTATGAGGTGTGCAGAGCGGAGCCGCATGTGTACGAGGTGTGCGGAGAGGAGCCGCGTGTGTACGAGGTGTGCGGAGTGGAGCTGCATGTGTGCGAGGAGTACGCAGCAGAGCCACGTGTGTACAAGGTGTACGGAGCGGAGCCGTGTGTGTACGAGGCATACAAAGTGGAACCGTGTGTGTATGAGGTGTGCGGAGCCGTGTATATATGAGGTGTGCAGAGCCATGCATGTACAAGGTGTATGGTGGGGAGCATTCATACCTCCCAACCATCCCAGATCCAGCGGGACAGTGCCGATTTTGAGAGTCTGCCCCGCTGTCCCAGCCGGAAGCTTAATTTTCTCGTGGACACAGGAGTATACTGCGGAGCCCCGAGGAGCACTTTAAAACTCGCATGTGAAGTTCCACCGGAAGTGACATGCTGGAAGCTGACCAGAAATGAGGTAATGTCGGGAGGAGATTGTGACGGAACCATGGAGGCACTTCAGGGAACACTTCAGATCCATCACCGTGTCCTCCTCCAACAGCGCAGACAGCGGGATCGCCTTGGACTCGGGGATGTGGGCCATGTGAGCGGATCATGATATGTCCTGCACCAGGAGGCTCTGATGGGCACTACAATGAGAGCCAGGCTGCTGTAGTATCTTTATAGAATCTTTCTTTCTCTCTCTGTTTCTTTCTTTCTCTCTCTGTTTCTTTTTCTTTCTTTCTCTTTCTGTTCTGTCTTTCTTTCTTTCTTTCTTTCTTTCTCTCTTTGATCTTTCTTTCTCTTTGTTCTTTCTTTTTTCTCTCTCTCTGTTCTTTCTTTCTCTGTTCTTTCTTTCCCTCTCTAACCTTTCTTCTCTCTTGTTTCTTTCTCTCTCTCTGTTCTTTCTTTCTCTCTCCTTTCTTTCTTTTTTCTCTCTCTGTTCTTTCTTTCTCTCTGTTCTTTTTCTTTCCCTTCTTTCTCTCTCTCAGTTCTTCCTTTCTCTCTCAGTTCTTTCTTTCTCTCTCTGTTCTTTCTTTCCCTCTCCTTTCTTTCTTTTTTCTCTCTCTGTTCTTTCTCTCTCTGTTCTTTCTTTCTCTCTCCTTTCTTTTTTCTCTCGCTGTTCTTTCTTTCTCTCTGTTCTTTTTCTTTCCCCTCTTTCTTTCTCTCTCTGCTCTTTCTTTCCCTCTCCTTTCTTTCTTTTCTTCTCTCTCTCTATTCTTTCTTTCTTTCTCTCTCTGATCTTTCTTTCTCTCTCTCTATTCTTTCTTTCTCTCTGTTCTTTCTTTCTCTCTCCTTTCTTTCTTTTTTCTCTGTGTTCTTTCTCTGTTCTTTCTTTCTCTCTCTATCTGTTCTTTCTTTCTCTCTGTTCTTTTTCTTTCTATGTTATTTCTTTCCCCTTTCTTTCTCTCTCTGTTCTTTCTCTTTCTGTTCTTTCTTTCCCTCTTAATCTTTCTTTCTTTCTCTCTGTTCTTTCTTTCTCCTTTCTTTCTCTTTCTGCTCTTTCTTTCTTTCTCTCTCTGTTCTTTCTTTCTCTCTGTTCTTTATCTTTCCCCACTTTCTTTCTTTCTCTCTGTTCTTTCTTTCTTTCCCCTCTTTCTTTCTCTCTCTCTGTTCTTTTTTCTCTCTCTTCTTTTTTTCTCTCTCTCTGTTCTTCCTTTCTCTCTTTCTGTACTTTCTGTCTCTGTTCTTTCTTTTTTCCCCCTCTTTCTTTCTCTCTCAGTTCTTTCTTTCTATGTTCTTTCTTTCCCTTTCTTTCTTTCTCTCTTCTTTCTCTCTCTGTTCTTTCTTTCTCTCTCTATCTGTTCTTTCTTTCTCTCTGTTCTTTTTCTTTCTATGTTATTTCTTTCCCCTTTCTTTCTCTCTCTGTTCTTTCTCTTTCTGTTCTTTCTTTCCCCCTCTAATCTTTTTATTTCTCTCTGTTCTTTCTTTCTCCTTTCTTTCTCTTTCTGCTCTTTCTTTCTTTCTCTCTCTGTTCTTTCTTTCGCTCTCTGTTCTTTTTCTTTTCCCACTTTGTTTCTTTCTCTCTGTTCTTTCTTTCTTTCCCCTCTTTCTTTCTCTCTCTCTGTTCTTTCTTTCTCTCTCTGTTCTTTCTCTCTCTGTTCTTCCTTTCTTTCTCTCTGTTCTTTCTTTCTCTCTTTGTTCTTCCTTTCTTTCTCTCTGTTCTTTCTTTCTCTCTCTGTTCTTTCATTCCCTTCTTTCTTTCTCTCTCTCTGTTCTCTCTCTCTCTGTTCTTTCTTTCTCTCTCTGTTCTTTCTTTCCCTTCTTTCTTTCTTTCTTCTTTCTTTCTCTTTCTGTTCTTTCTTTCGCTCTGTTCTTTCTTTCCTCTCTTTCTTTCTTTCTTTCTTTCTTTCTCTCTCTGTTCTTCCTTTCTCTCTCTCTGTTCTTTCTTTCTCTCTCTGTTCTTTCTTTCCCCTCTTTCTTTCTCTCTCTGTTCTTTCTTTCCTCTCTGTTCTTTCTTTCTCCCTCTCTGTTCTTTCTTTTTTCTTTCTGTTCATTCTCTCTTTTTCTCAGTACCAGTGTGCCCATAGTACTAGCCACGGTGCCCTCAGTACCAGTCAGTGTGATCAGCAGTGCTAAATGGGTGCGATTGGGGTGTGGATATGGGTGTGGCTAGTTATGAAATGGGTGTGGTCAGGGCATGGCCTAAAATTTGCCACAGGGCAGAATGGAGCACGGGGAGCCAGAATGGAGTACAGGGCAGCAGAATGGAGCACGGAGCTCCTGTGTATAATATCACCGGTGATCATTGTATTACCTGTACACTGACTCTATATACAGAACTCCTGCGTATAATGTCACTGTTGATCACTGTATTATCTGTACACTGACACTATATACAGAGCTCCTGTGTATAATTTTACTGGTGATCTCTGTATTACCTGTACACTATACACTATATACAGAGCTCCTGTGTATAATGTCACCGTCTTCACCTTTTATCTGCGTCATCTTGTGACTGCAACTTCTGTCTGCGGGAAGTCAAAAGTAGCAGAAACCCACTATCAGGCCACGTTCACACGTTCAGTATTTTACCTCAGTATTTGTAGGCCAAAACCAGGAGTGGAAAAATCAGAGGAAAAGTATAACAGAAACACGTCACCACTTCTGGATTTCTCACCCACTCCCGATTTGGCTTACAAATACTGAGATAAAATACTGACCAAATAATGAACGTGTGAATATGGCTTTGGGCTGGTTTCACACCTCCTGATATTTCCGGTACCGGAAAAAACATTAGTGGATATATCCGTGTCCATGTGTGTAATACGTGTTGCAACTGTGTGCCGCATCAGTACCACACGGACGGCCGCCGGGGAAGAAGCTCTACAGTACGCACTCCTCCCCAGCCAGGGGCGCACCTAAAATGAAGCAAGTTGATCACTTCGCCTCAGGCAGCATTGAATCCCTGAAGAAGTGTAAAGATCGATGTTTCAAATATATTCCTATTTAAAAGTGTATGTATTTTACATGAGCGTCAGGTTAGGCTAGTAAAGAGTATCCAGCTTTATATGTACTGATTTTACTACGGGGAGGGGGGGCGCCATTTTGCAGTTCACCTCATGCAGCAGAGAGAGTTCGCCTCAGGCAGCAGAGAGGCTAGGTTCACCCCTTACTGACCCACTACCAAACCTGTCATGCTGCAGGATGTTGCAGGCAGCAGATCGCTTTCCACAGTGTCTCCAGACTCTGTCATGTCTGTCACATGTGCTGAGTGTGAACCTGCTGCCTGCAACATCCTTCAGCATGACCGATTTGGCAATGTGTCAGTAATGGTGTGGGGTGGCATTTGTTTGGAGGGCCACACAGCCCTCCATGTGCTCGCCGGAGGTATCCTGACTGCCATTAGGTACTGAGATGACATCCTCATACCCCTTGTGAGACCATATGCTGGTGCGGTTGACACTTGGTTCCTCCTAATGCAGGACAATGCCAGACCTCATGTGCTGGAGTGTGTCAGCAGTTCCTGCAAGATCAAGGCATTGAAGCTATGGACTGGCCTGCCCGTTCCCCAGACCTGAATCCGATTGAGCACATCTGGGACAGCATGTCTCACTCCATCCACCGTCACGTTGCACCACAGACTGTCCAGGAGTTGACGGATGCTTTAGTCCAGGTCTCGGAGGAGATCCCTCAGGAGAACATCCGCAACCTCATCAAGAGCATGCCCAGGCGTTGTAGCGAGGTCATACAGGCACGTGGAGGCCACACACAATACTGAGCATCATTTTGACTTGTTTCCACTTTAATTTTGTCTTGCTTTGATTTTCATTTTAACTTGTTTCCACTTTCATTTTTGGGGTCTCTCCAAATCCAAACCTCCATTGGTTCAAAAATTCGATTTCCATTAATGATTTTTGTGTGATTATGTTGACAGCACATTCAGCTTTGTACACAACAAAGTATTCAATGAGAATATTTCATTCATTTAGATCTAGGATGTGTTATTTGAGTGTTCCCTTTATTTTTTTGAGCAGTGTATATACATGTGAAAAAGCAGGTTTATCCGAAACTGGACTATCCCTGCTTTAATCAGTCCAGGTCCCCAATTCAAATAAAATCAATGGACACTAACCTCTCATAGAGAGGCTCCACTATTCCCGGTGGATGTCGTGACATTGTTGTGTTACGTGTCCTTTGCAGCCAATCAGCAAAGCCTTTTTAGCTGTAGTGGACACATGACAAAACAATATCACATCATTCATCGGTAATAGTGATGATGACATCACAAGAAAAGCGCTGCTGTGTTAGGTAAATATCCATTATTTTTATTCTAACTGGGGTCCAGAACTGATTAAGTAGGGCAGGTCAAACAATAGACAAACCCTTGAGTCGATAGTTAATAGTTTCATATTCTTATAAATTGGCACAAAATTGCATATGTTAAAAGCATTTTTTTTAGAAAAAAAAAATCAGCATTCTTGTATATACTCTATTTAGCCATTGGGCAACTATTTAGTTTTGGTAAATTCAGGTGACAACCAATATAGTCCAAAAAAAGAAAAAGGTGGCACTCACCATCCAATTAAAACAGTCCTTTATTTAATCCATAAAACAGGTACAGCGGGAGAGGAGCGGAAACCTGTGGATGACGGCCGTTTCGCTCTGACTGCGCTTCAACGGGTCCTGTCCTCAATTTTTTAAATTATTTATTTACAATGCAGACGCCAGCTGATGAATACCCCCATCAGCCTCTCTTGTCCTCACTGTTATTAGTAGCAGCAGGTGTCGGATGATGGGAGCAGTAGTCTCATCAGCTGACACCAGTGACCGGAGGTAAACTTTACACCTCTGATCACAGCTGCACGCTCACAATGTCTTTTGACAGCGTGGGAAGCACGGCTGTCTGACCGGCGGTGATGATTTTACTGTCGATCAGAAGTGGTGCTTGCCGAGCTGTCATGCACATGACAGCGAGGCAAACACTGGATGTTCGGGCTCCCGATTCATGTTAATGGGGTCCAATTTTGGGTTCAAGTCGGGGTACTGTTCTGGTACCCGAACCCAAACTTTTTGTAACTGTTCAGCTGAACCTGGCGGACCCAAACATCCAGGTGTCCGCCCATCTCTACTCAGGACACCAGTGCAGTAAGGTAAGAGTGCTAACCACTGAGCCAACTGCCAGCTACAGTGCTAACCACTGAGCCACCATGCAGACCATTAAAATCGAGTGTGAGTAAAACATGGGTGTAACATGTCAACACTGTACAAGGAGATAAAGAGAGACCGTAAAGTACAATGGCTGAAAAAGGTCATGACATAACACATAAATTGGGATAATAAATTAATTTATAATTAAATGCATTTTTCCCCGTATCCTATAGTTATGACACAGTTTTTTGAATGCATTTACTTTACCTAAAGTGAAAACGTTAATGTATTTTACATTGAGCTTCCTGGAAGTCTTTGCGGTCACTTAGAGCTTTGCTGAGAAGTACATGGCTGTTTCACACCCCTCAAGTGAAGTTTTTTGGTGGTCTGATATTAGTCTATGAGGTAGAACTGAGTTAAGGCTCTTTCATTTTCTAAAACAGTTTATGAAAGAGCTGATTCACCTCGATTCTTAGACAACTAGGTAGAAGAATTAGATAACCCTTCCATTTATTGTCGCGATTCCAGCATTTCTACTGAATATTTATCAGACATTTGTACCTATATAAATATTTATTTCTATCAATGGAAATACAGTGACATGCTGTTCAGATACAGACAATTTTCCAGGACTGGCCAAAAGAATATTGAGGCACAATCAGGAAAACTGGCATCAAAGACAGTTTTTCTTTTAGACAGTTTCATAAATCTCCCTAAATACACCTTATGCAACACACAGTACCTATGTGAATATTGTCATACAGTGGCTCTATAAAAAGGCTTGCACAGTGTCTCTTATACAATGACTCGTAGTTCATGTCTTAAGTGTAATTTCTTTTGCCGCTTAGTTTACCTGCCATGAGTCTGGACTAGGCTCTGACAGACCCACCTAAGAACAGGTGTATCCCCCAGTAGGAGCCTGTGCAGGAGTGGGCACTCACCCCATGAAATGAGCAGTAGTTGGCACAATACACTTGATTCACTATGCACAGACAGAACCAGCATCTCATTATTCATCTAATAAACTGCCTAGCTAATTATTATTTAGAAGCAGGGGTAAACTTGTGAAAGAAGGTAATGTAATATTTGCATGTAAATAAATGGCGGACCCACAGAATCCATGTTATTGGTGTGCTCTTAGCACCCCAGTCTGACACTGGTCTGGACACAAAAGCCTCTTCTGATCTTTGGCTTGGACAGTCTGCGGCTTACTAATAGTGATAATCGAAAACTAAAATGCTTAAGTGCTCATTACATGAATAAGGCAGATTGGATGCTCGGACGGGTTAGATTTGAGTAACAAGTATAGTGGAAGTCAATGGGAAACTCTAGCATTTTTCCCGAAGACCCAAACAGGAGGGCTCGAAGGGTAGGAAAATCGCTGAAATGGATAGAAACAACGCTCAAATGGAATGGAAATAGCATGTGGAAGATGCCTGGACGCATCTCTGATGATTTTAAGCAGCATAAAAAAGCACAGTAGGCATGGGATTTCTATTATTCCCATCTACTGTGATTGTACTGTACAACGCAGCATTTTGGATGCAGCAAAAATATGCTGCATCCAGAACGCTAGTATTCCTGATCATAGTCACACAGCCTATCAGCCGTGAAACATGCAGGATGGGGACTTGAGCATGGTGCTCGAGCACCTAGGATACTCGATCGATAAACAACCAGAGCACACCAATGCTCGATCGAGTATTGAGAAGTGGCAAGCACGCTCGCTCATCACTATTTACTAATACAAGCTATCCCCATGACACCATCTAGAAACACAGGCTATGTTCAGACAACTGTACAGACCACATGCCAAAAATAGGCAAGCAGTATCACAGTGGTGACTGATAGGTTCCCTAGAACGTACCAAAAGGAAAACCTGGAATTTCCGTCAACCACCTTATCTACTGGGTAATAGATAATTTGCATAAATATATTTTTTTTCATTCACATATGTGTTAAAAATAATAACAAGTATTACCCCTGCAAAAAATCAAAAGATAAAGCGGTAACATTGGAGAAGACTAGGTTGTATAGACACCCCAGGCCACCAGGGTAGCATTAAAGGAATTGTTAAGTCACAAGTATTATAAGTATAGGAAAGATGTGTATCTTCGTACCGTGTTAGCCAGTAGATAGAAAAATATTTAGACTTGAGAGTCCTCAGTGGTTGATACCTTTTAATGGCTAACTGAAAAGATGGTAACAAATTGCAAGCTTTCGAGACTACTCAGGTCTCTTCATCAGGCATAGACTAATACAACATCTGAAGAATCACATATTTATACACAAAATAGCACAGAAAAAATGCAATAGGTAGGACAAGTGACATGAAGCAGAACTGTCATTATGGCAGAGGGATTAACATAAATATGACTAGTTCATAGATAAGATAGATACAGATCCCTGTATCAGAAGCCAATCGACCGTCCAACATATCTTAAATGGGACAGTTTCCATCCTAAACACATAAAAAACTCTATTGTCTACAGCCAAGCCATCAGATACAACCGTATATGTTCCAACCCCATGGATAGAGATGAACACCTTGGTCGCCTCAGAAAGACTTTTTTGAACCAGGGCTACCATCCAAGAACAATTGAAAACCAAATTACAAGAGCCACCAGAATATCAAGGAATCACCTGCTACATTACAAAGCTAAAGAAGAAAATAACCGGGTGCCTCTAGTGGTCACCTACAATCCAAGTCTGGAGATGCTAAGGGGAGCTGCACGGAAACTACAACCTTTACTACAAAAAGATGCCCGATTACAATCCATATTTCCAGACCCCCCACTACTATGTTTTAGGCAGCCCCCAAATCTAAGAAGCATCATTGTCAGAAGCTCCCTGTCCTCCCCAACAGCTGCAGGAACCTTTCCTTGCAGACAAAAGAAATGCAAGACCTGTACATCTATAATGACCACGGACAGGATAAAGATCCCCAACTCCCATCAGGACTACAAGATACCAGGTACTTTCAGCTGCATCACATCTAATGTGGTGTACCTAATTATATGTACTAAATGTCCAACTGGGGGTCTGTATGTGGGGGAGACCGGGCAAAAACTGAGAACAAGGATGAATTCTCATCGCCACACGATAAGAGAAAAAAGAATGGATTTACCTGTGGCCAAACACTTTTGTATGCCCGGTCATAGCATGACAGATATGGAATTACTTGTATTAAAATCTAACTTCAAATCTGAGAAGGATAGAAAAGTCTGGGAATATAAACTTATGATGACCTTTGACACTCTTAGTGCTGGGATGAATATATCCCAGAGTTTTATGTCGTTCTACAACAATTAAGGAATCTGCCTCCCTGACCTTTTAGGGTCATCACAACACAATACCAGACCCCAATCAGAGGGTAATAAAACCTTCACTCCTTATCTATGAACTAGTCATATTTATGTTAATCCCTCTGCCATAATGACAGTTCTGCTTCATGTCACTTGTCCTACCTATTGCATTTTTTCTGTGCTATTTTGTGTATAAATATGTGATTCTTCAGATGTTGTATTAGTCTATGCCTGATGAAGAGACCTGAGTAGTCTCGAAAGCTTGCAATTTGTTACCATCTTTTCAGTTAGCCATTAAAAGGTATCAACCACTGAGGACTCTCAAGTCTAAAATATTTTAAGTATTATAAGATAATCTATCTACAGGAAAGATCTTTGATAGCAATGGCAACCGGATGTAGCACTTTGAACAAAACTGCGGAGCGCAGCTCCTTTCACAGCGTAGCAGCTGCTGCTAGCTACTGCAGAACAGCTTTTATTTAAAAGAATAAGAGCTGCACTGCGATACCTAGCAGGGCCGCAACACGGTGTGAAAGGAGCTGCACTCAGCAGTTCTATTCAAAGTATTCACATCCAGTTGCCACCAGAGCCAATTGTACAAAAAATCAGCTGATTGGTGGGGACACCTGATGTTTGACCCCCACAAATCGGCTATCAATGTCTACCATCTATAGTAGTCTAGACTGAACCTTACTGATTATGAAGTCTGGTATGATTATGACCGGGCAGGCAGTAATTTGGGGCCCATATAGTGTAATTGGTTGACCACTGCTTCCAGGGTCGGCTTGAGGTTTTCATGGGCCCTGGCAAAAGAGGCTCAATGGGCCCCTTTAACACAGACCACAATTCATGATGCACAGATACGGCAGAGAAATATAGTGTAGAGTGGCAAAGGGTTGTGTTTATAGACGGGAGGTATCTGGCTCAGAGATGCCTTGTATCTGTTATGTAGCCCAGTACACATTAGCCCTGGGTACTGGCATCACTATAGCAGTGTATGTGGTTAAAGGACCTGTGATGATGTCACTACCACATGACCAGTCATGTGTTCTGGGGAAGCTAGGTGTCTGGGATATAAATTAGGCTCAGGCTGACAACAGGTGTGAGTGGCTGGAGGTGTGGAAACCTCCAGTGTGGGAGTTCTGAGGAGACCTCCAGTGTGTCTGCTGAAGAGAGTACTCGGTTAGAGTACGAGGACTTTTATCTGTTTTCTGTTACTTTGTGCCAGAGAAGGCTGTTTTTGTTTTCTGTTTTACAGCAAGTTTATGAAGTCTAATAAACTTGCTTAAAGAACCAGGAAGAGTCGCCCTCCTGCTTACCTCCGGTCGCACACCAGCGAGACCACATCCCTACAATTGGTGGAGACGTGCGAGCAGCGGTCCCAGCAGAGAAGTGGGTGCTGCATGTCGTGGGTAAAGGTCATAGCAACCCAGCCAGCATTGCAGGAGAAAATGGAGGACCTGCTGAAGCACTTGGTCCAGGCGCAGGCACAGCAGCAAGAGACCAACAGGTTGTTGGTGCAGCAAATACAACAAAGCCAGCAGGAACAACGGCAGCAGTTGCAGCTTCTGACAACCGCCATCCAGGGCAGGACGAGCGCCCCAACCCCAGGTCGGGACGATGACAACCACATCAGGAAGGCGGTAAGACGCACCATACAGAAAATGACCCCCGGGGATGATGTGGAGGTGTTCCTGTCTGTTTTTGAGAGGGTTGCTGAAAGGGAAAGACTTCCCCCAGAGCAGTGGGCAGAGGTACTGGCCCCATACCTGACAGGGGAACCCCAAAAGGCGTACTTTGATTTAACTGTGCAGGACGCTTAGGAGTATCCTAAATTAAAGGTGGAGATCCTTGCACGGTTGGGGGTGACAATGACTGTCAGGGCACAGAGAGTGCACCGCTGGGAGTATCACCGGGACAAACCACCGCTTTCCCAAATGTTTGACCTGCTGCACCTCGTCCAGAAATGGCTACAGCCAGAGTCCGCCACGCCGGCACAGATGGTGGAAAGAGTCCTAATGGATCGGTTTGTGCACTCCCTGCCCAGGCCCTGCAGACTTGGGTTGCCCAGGGTGATCCCCGGAGTGCCGATGAACTGGTCGGACTGGTCGAGAGGTACCAGGGGATGGAAGGTACCTTGGGGAAGCAGCCCATTCCGTACTGGGGGTCCCAGCAGGGGCGGAGTCCCAAAAAGGGGTGGCGCGTCCAAGGTCAAAAGGGGCGGGGCGAGGTGGTGCCCAAGGTCCCTACGGGTGATGTTATCTGTTGGAGGTATCACAGGCCAGGACACATAGCTGCACGGTGTCCCCAGACTACCGAGCAGATGGACTGCAGCATGGGACGTCGTATCTCATTCTATGCCGATCCAGTCTGCAGTGTGGATTCTATCCTGAACAAGGGGCCCCAAGCATGTCCCGTGAGAGTGAATGGTCGAGTAGTAACGGCGCTGCTGGACTCCGGGAGTCTTGTGACCCTGGTGAGGGCGAATCTGCCTCTCAAACTACTCCCGGGGAAAAAGGTTGGCGTGCGATGCATACACGGCGATGCAAAGGACTACCCTATGGCCAGAGTGGACATTGAGACTGCGCTGGGCACTGAGTTCCATGAAGTCGGGGTGGTTCGGGACTTGTTGCACCCTATAATTATAGGCCAGATTTTTGTTTATTCTGGGATCTGTGGGGAAAGTCTGCTGAGGTCACTAGCCAGAATAGGGAACCAGTAAGCCCTAATCAGGTAGCCCCATACCCAGAGGAAGACAGGTTTCCTTTTTGTGTCCTGGTAGGAGATGAGGAAGAAGTGTCTACTGTATCTGATATTCCAGAGTTAGGGGTGGCCAGTGAGAATTTTGGGACTGCCCAACACAGGGACCCAACTCTGAAGGAAGCCTTCAATAATGTTACTGTCATTGATGGGGTTGCACAGGAACTGGGGGCCGACACCAGATTTCCATACTTTATGCTGAGTGGGGAGCTGTTGTATCGGGTCACGAAAAAGAGGAGGAGTTGGTGGAGCAGTTGCTAGTACCCGGGTCCTATAGACGGAAGGTGTTGGATATGGCCCATTCACACATCTTGGGGGACACC
>JARQOD010000009.1:116593008-116683390 GCA_033576555.1 Oophaga sylvatica | reverse complement strand
TTACCCCAGCCACCGCTACAGGGCAAGTGGGAAGAGCCGGTAAAGTGCCACAATTGGCACATTTTTTATGCGCCAAATGTGGGGCTGCTGCAGCCTGGTATTATCAGGCTGTTGGGGCCAAATCCATGGGCCTGACAGTCTTTTAATACCAGGCCGCAGCAGTCTGCATTTAACTTGGTGGTTAACAAAAATAGGGGGACCCCTACGCCGTTTTTTTTTCGAGGGATCCCCTATTTTTGTTAACCAGCCAAGCTAAGCAGACGCTGTGGCCTGGATATTATCAGCTGGCAAGGTCCATGGATATTGGATCCTTACCACCTGAAAAACCAGGCCTCAGCAGTCTGCTTCATCTGCTGGTTAACAAAAATAGGGGGGACCCCATGCCAATTTTTTCGAGGGGATCCCCATTTTGTTAACCAGCCAAGATATGCAGACTGCTGTGGCCTGGTATTATCAGGCTGGCAAGGTCCATGGATCTTGGCTCCTTAACAGCCCTGAAAAACCAGGGCCTCAGCAGTCTGCTTCATCTGGCTGGTTAACAAAAATAGGGGGGACCCACGCCATTTTTTTTTTCGAGGGATCCCCTATTTTTGTTAACCAGCCAAGATATGCAGACTGCTGTGGCCTGGTATTATCAGGCTGGCAAGGGTCCATGGATCTTGGCTTCCTTAACAGTCTGAAAAACCAGGCCTCAGCAGTCTGCTTTCATCTGGCTGGTTAACAAAAATAGGGGGGACCCCACGCCAATTTTTTTCAGCGGGATCCCCATTTTTGTTAACCAGCAAAGATAAGCAGCTGCTGTGGCCTGGTATTATCAGGCTGGCAAGCAGGGTCGGACTGAGCCACCGGGACACCGGAGAAACCTCCGTTGGGCCCCAGGCCCTGCGTGGTGGGCCCTGATTTGAAAGGATAGGTCGCGGGGCAGAGGGGGCGGTGGCCCCGGGCCCCGCGCTCTGAGGGGGCCCACCCGAGCTACGCTACAGTTACTTCTGCGGCAGAGCAGGAGAATCGCTCTCCCTGCTCTGCCGCCCGGAAGCTATGGGGCCTGAACGGCGGGGGGGGGCCCGGTGCCAGCAGTGGGCCCCTCAACCGTCATCGAGGGTCAGCTTATCGCATGGGTACGGTTGGGGCGAGGATATGGGTGTGATTAGCTGTGAAATGGGTGTGGTCGGGGCGTGGCTTAAAATTTGCAGCGGCGCGCTTTGGCGCGCCGCAGCCTTTATCCCTCTTTCCATATCTCAAATTTGGGAGGTATGCTGTATGACCTCCCTACAACTTCTGGCATGCTCCTGATGAGCGCGACGGATGGTCTCCTGAGGGATCTCCTCCCACACCTGACTAAAGCATTCCACCAACTCCTGGACAGTCTGTGGTGAAACGTGGCATGGCCTAAAAATTTGCTGCAGCAGGCACAGCGTGCCCAGCCTTTGTCCCTCTTTCCCTTCTTCAAAGGTTGGGAAGTATGATAGTGGGCCCCAAGAATAATTTTTCTCTGGTGGGCCCAAGGTACTCCAGTCCGACGCTGCGGGCAAGGTCCATGGATTTGGCTCCTTAACAGCCTTAAATACCATGCCTCAGCAGCAGGGCGTACATAGAAATCATGGGGCCCATAGCAAAAAGTCTGAATGGGCCCCCCCCCAAAAAAAAAAACCCAGAGCCATTGTAAATGTAAAGTGCCAGCACAGTGAGGGGACACATTAAACAAAAAAATGTATTATGCCCCCATAGATTGTGCCCCCATAGTTGCTCCATAGATCATGCCCCCCATAGATTGTGCCCCCATTAGTGTTGAGCGATACGATACTGCAAATATCGGATATCGGCCGATATTAGCTGTATGGGGGCTTTCGATTCCGAGTACCGATATTTTCGTCAAATCGGATACCGGAATCGGGATTGTCACTGTCACTGTCAGTGTCCGTCGGCGGGTCTGTCACTGTCAGTGTCCGTCGGTCGGGTCTGTCAGGAGTCAGCGGCAACTTACCTGGCAGAAGATTCTCCGGCGGTCACGGCCTGGACTGCTTCATGGCCGCCATCATCTTTCCCCGGCGCGTCACCCTGCAGTTTCTCGCGATAACTGCAGTGACTGCTGGGTAATCCCAGCCGTAAAGCAGTCAGTCCGGACGTCACCGCCGGGGAAACAGGTAATCAGCTGTGCTGCGTCGCGATGAAAAGGCTCTGCCTGTCATTGCGATGCAGCAGAGCTGGATCGTCGTGGGACAGTCGTTACTATGGACTGCGTCGGACAGGTGGTATACTGTTGGTTTGTTTTTTTTCTTTTTTTACAGGAGATCGATGGCGGGCGCAGGAAATGAGAGTACAATAAAAGAAATGAAAACTGTGTTGTCTCTTTTATTTCATTAAAATACTTTTTTCTTGCTTTGTCTTTTTTTTTATGCATTTAATAACTTTGGGATTAATAATGGATCGGTGTCTTATTGACACCTCTGCATTATTAACCGGGCTTATTGTCACCGTGCAAACAACGGTGACATTAACCCCTTATTACCCCTTGCCACCGCTACAGGGCAGTGGGAAGAGCCGGGAAAAGTGCCCCAATTGGCACATTTTTGATGGGGCAAAATGGGGGGGGTGCTGTAGCCTGGTATTATCAGCTGTTGAGGGCCAAAATCCATGGGCCTTGACAGTCTTTTAATACCAGGCCGTGCAGTCTGCATTTTAACTTGGCTGGTTAACAAAAATAGGGGGACCCCTACCCCGTTTTTTTTTCGAGGGGATCCCCTATTTTTGTTAACCAGCCAAGCTAAGCAGACTGCTGTGGCCTGGTATTATCAGGCTTGCAAGGTCCATGGATATTGGATCCGTACCAGCCTGAAAAACCAGGCCTCAGCGTCTGCTTCATCTGGCTGGGTTAACAAAAATAGGGGGGACCCCACGCCAATTTTTTTCGAGGGGATCCCCTATTTTTGTTAATCAGCCAAGATATGCAGACTGCTTGGCCTGGTATTATCAGGCTGGCAAGGTCCATGGATCTTGGCTCCTTAACAGCCTGAAAACCGGCCTCAGCGGTCTGCTTCATCTGGCTGGTTAACAAAAATAGGGGGGACCCCATGCCAATTTTTTTCGAGGGGATCCCCTATTTTTGTTAATCAGCCAAGATATGCAGACTCTGTGGCCTGGTATTATCAGGCTGGCAAGGTCCATGGATCTTGGCTCCTTAACAGCCTGAAAATCCAGGCCTCAGCGGTCTGCTTCATCTGGCTGGTTAACAAAAATAGGGGGGACCCCACGCCATTTTTTATTCGAAGGGAACCACTATTTTTGTTAATCAGTTCCCTCTGACGTCACTGATTGTGTCCCTGGCTGACCTGAAGTGAAAGTGGAAAGCAATCAATTAAGCTTTCCACTTCCTCTCCTGTCAGCCAGGAGAGGAACTCATTCATTTGGGGGTTTACTGTGAGGCTGCAGCATTAGCTGCGGTCCCTGCAGTAAACATTAACCCTTTCTGAAGGATTACACCGTGGGACCTGACTGTGCATGGGATAGGTAAGAATAATTTTGCTTTTTTATTTTATTTTTATTACAGGAAATGGTTTTTGCAGTAAAATAAAAGATGATCAAAAACATGTGTCTTTATTTCATTAAAATGATTTTTAATTAAAGTGTGTGTGTTTTATTTTTATTTCATGCAATAGGATTAATAATTGATAGTTGTCTAATTGACAGCTCTCAATTATTAACCTGGCTTAAGGTCACCTTTCAATTGCAATGTGGCTTTAACCCCATATTAACCCATTCGCCACCGCTACAGGGCAATGGAATAGACGGGCAAAGTGCCAGAAAGGGCGAATCTAATTATAGATTTGTCTTTTCTGGGGTGTCTGGGGGCAGATGTTAGTAGCCAGGGGGGGCCAAAAATAATGGTCCCTCTCTGGGCTATTATTATCTGCCCCCATTCGCTGGCTTTGTCTGTCTGGTTGCGAAAATAGGGCGGGAGCCCACGCATTTTTTTTAAACAATTTTACACCTCATATATATATATATATATATATATATGTCATTGAATTTGTGACACATATATATATATATATTTATATTTATAGTTCATACACTTCTACATAGTATAATAGCCGCTAATTCAATTGCAGGCTTTTGTGAAAATGCAGAACCCGACATGAAATGACACTTGGTGTACATAGGGTTAACCATGTCTTTTCATGTCCTTTGCTATCTGATTTGCACAAACAATTACATCAGTCTATGTGTGCAAAATTTCACACCTGTAGGGGTTAATTAAAGGTGTAAATTCGTAGCAAAAAAGTCCGTTTTTTTTACAACGAATTTTACACCTTTAATTAACCCCTACAGGTGTGAAATTTTGCACACATAGACTGATGTAATTGTTTGTGCAAATCAGATAGCAAAGGACATGAAAAGACATGGTTAACCCTATGTACACCAAGTGTCATTTCATGTCGGGTGCTTCTGTCTTTTCACAGAAGCCGGCTTTACCCGGCAATTGAATCAGAGGATATTTTACTATGTAGAAGTGTATAAACTATACATATATGTATATATATATGTCACAATGACATGTATATATATATATATGTATTCTATGTGTGTATATTTAGTGTTTACAAGGAAATAAAGGTTTTTTTTAGTTGCGATATTTTGTTCCCATAGACTTACATTGGACTTCCGGTATCGGAATCGGATATCGACGATATTTAGTGATATCGGCGATACCATTTCGATACGATATTTTTAGATATCGAGCAGTATCGCTCAACACTAGCCCCCATAGATGCTCCATAGTATAGGCCCTTATGCTGCCGCAGCTGCTGCAACCAGAAGAAAAAAGACATACTCAGCTCTCGTCGCGGGGGGCCAGGTGCCCGTGTCCTGAGCAGGGGGTGACACCAGGTGCCGATGTCACCGCTGGCTCAGGGCCCCGGCACCTGAGATATTTACCTGTCCTCTCTCCACTGCTGAGCGCCGCTGTCTTCGGGGTCCTCCAGCAGTGAATGATCAGGCAGAGGGCGCGGCGCGCACTAACGACGTCATCGCGCCCTCTGACCTGAACATTGCAGCAAGAGGACGCGAGCAACGGTGGAACGGGACAGGTAAATATCCCTTATACTCACCCTTCCACCGGCGCGGTCTCTGCAGCCTTTGCTCTTCTCCCTCGGTCTCCGCCGCCAGTGTTCAGCGGTAATGCAGGACCGCTCATTAAAGTCATGAATATGTGCATATTCATGACTGTAATGAGCGGTACCACCTGACCGCTGAACACAGGCGTCAGAGACCGTGGGAGAAGAGCAGGGGCTGCAGAGACCGCACCAGGAGGGGTGAGTATATAGAAGAGCTGCGCTCCCCCTCCCCCGCCGACCCCCTGGTAGTACTGTGTCAGCACAGCTACCCGACCATCGCGGGCCCCCTCACCTGTCCGGGCCCCATAGCAGCTGCATGGTCTGCTTCATTCACGGTACGCCACTGCTCAGCAGTCTGCTTCATCAGGCTGGTTAACAAAAATAGGGGGGACCCCACGCCATTTTTTTTTCGAAGGGAACCCCTATTTTTGTTAATCAGTTCCCTCTGACGTCACTGATTGTGTCCCTGGCTGACCTGAAGTGAAAGTGGAAAGCAATCAATTAAGCTTTCCACTTCCTCTCCTGTCAGCCAGGAGAGGAGCTCATTCATTTGGGGGTTTACTGTGAGGCTGCAGCATTAGCTGCGGTCCCTGCAGTAAACATTAACCCTTTCTGAAGGATTACACCGTGGGACCTGACTGTGCATGGGATAGGTAAGAATAATTTTGCTTTTTTATTTTATTTTTATTACAGGAAATGTTTTTTGCAGTAAAATAAAAGATGGTCAAAAACATGTCTTTATTTCATTAAAATGATTTTTAATTAAAGTGTGTGTGTTTTATTTTTATTTCATGCAATAGGATTAATAATTGATAGTTGTCTAATTGACAGCTCTCAATTATTAACCTGGCTTAAGGTCACCTTTCAATAGCAAGGTGGCTTTAACCCCATATTAACCCATTCGCCACCGCTACAGGGCAATGGGAATAGACGGGCAAAGTGCCAGAAAGGGCGAATCTAATTATAGATTTGTCTTTTCTGGGGTGTCTGGGGGCAGATGTTAGTAGCCAGGGGGGGGCCAAAAATAATGGTCCCTTTCTGGGCTATTATTATCTGCCCCCACTCGCTGGCTTTATCTGTCTGGTTGCGAAAATAGGGCGGGAGCCCACGCATTTTTTTTCAACAATTTTACACCTCATATATATATACATGTCATTGAATTTGTGACACATATATATATATATTTATATTTATAGTTCATACACTTCTACATAGTATAATAGCCGCTAATTCAATTGCCGGCTTTTGTGAAAATGCAGAACCCGACATGAAATGACACTTGGTTTGCATAGAGTTAACTATGTCATTTCAAGTTGTTTGATCTATTGTTTTCACTAACAATTACATCAGTCTATGTGTGCAAAATTTCACACCTGTAGGGGTTAATTAAAGGTGTAAATTCGTAGCAAAAAAGTCCGGTTTTTTTACAACGAATTTACACCTTTAATTAACCCCTACAGGTGTGAAATTTTGCACACATAGACTGATGTAATTGTTAGTGCAAATCAGATATCAAACTACATGAAAAGACATGGTTAACTCTATGTAAACCAAGTGTCATTTCATGTCGGGTGCTTCTGTCTTTTCACAAAAGCCGGCTTTACCCGGCAATTGAATCAGAGGCTATTTTACTATGTAGAAGTGTATAAACTATAAATATATGTATATATATATGTCACAATGACATGTATATATAATATATAATATATATATATATATATATATGTATTCTATGTGTGTTTATTTAGTGTTTACAAGGAAAGAAAGAGTTTTTTTTAGTTACAATATTTCTGTCCCATAGACTTACATTGGATTTCCGGTATCGGTATCGGGTATCGCCGATATTTTTGGATATCGGCGATACCATTACGATACCGATACTTTTGGATATCGGAAAGTATCGCTCAACACTAGTAATGACAGTGACCGGGTGGACTGCCCCCTCCAAAAAATGACGCCACTCCTCAAAAGCCAACTTAATGGCCAAGAGCTCCCTATTGCCGACATCATAATTCCTCTCAGCGGACGACAATTTTTTAGAAAAGAAGGCGCACGGATGCCACTTACCAGGGACGAACCTTGTGACAATACCGCTCCCACCCCTACGTCGGAAGCGTCCACCTCAACAATGAATGGCTGAGACGCATCAGGCTGAACAAGTATGGGTGCAGAAGCAAAACATTTTTTCAAAGAGGAAAACGCTTGACAAGCCTTGTCAGACCACTTTGAAAAATCCGTCCCTTTTTTAGTCATGTCTGTGAGAGGTTTAACTATGGAGGAGAAATTACGAATGAATTTCCGGTAGTAGTTAGCAAACCCCAGGAAACGTTGTAATGCCTTAAGATCCTCTGGCAGATCCACTCAAGAACTGCCCGCACTTTCCCAGGGTCCATACGAAAACCGGATGCTGACACCAGGAATCCTAAAAACTGAAGTTCCTGTACGGCGAACACACACTTCTCTCATTTGGCGTACAGTTTATTATCCCGCAATATCTGTAACACCTGCCTAACATGCTCCTGATGAGACACAAGATCTGGCGAGTAAATTAAGATATCATCCAGATATATGACCACAAACTGTCCCATTAGGTGGCGAAAGATGTCATTTACAAAGTGTTGAAACACCGCCGAGGCAATACTCAGACCAAATGGCATGACAAGGTTCTCATAATGCTCCTCCGGAGTGTTAAACGCCATCTTCCACTCATCCCCTCCTTCATCCTAATAAGATTGTACGCCCCCCTGAGATCCAACTTAGAGAACCATTTGGCACCCACGATCTGATTGAAGAGATCGGGAATAAGTTGGGGGGGGATACGGATCTCGGACCGTAATCCGATTAAGCTCACGGAAATCCAGGCAAGGGCGTAGGCCTCCATCTTTTTTCTTCACAAAGAAGAACCCCGCGGCCACCGGGAAGATGAAGGTCTAATATGCCCCTTAGCCAGACTCTCTGAAATATAATCCTTCATGGCCTGTCTCTCAGGACCAGAAAGGTTATACAACCTAGATTTCGGTAACTTGGCCCCAGGGATCAAGTTAACAGCACAGTCATACTCGCGATGAGGAGGTAGTTCTTGACACCCTTCCTCCGAGAATACATCCTCAAAGTCCAGCAGAAATGGAGGTAAGGCCCTAGGAGCGACCGCACCAATGACCGTATTCATGCAGTTTTTATTACAGAAATCGCTCCATTGGCTTATCTCTCTGGATTGCCAATCAATAACCGGGTTATGCTTAGTTAGCCAAGGCAGGCCCAGCACTATAGTGTGTCGACCCGCCACCACAATTGTGGGTTACCAGGGCAATGGGGTACTCAGAGCCGAGCCCGTAGAAGTCTATGGGATTGTCACAGGTAGCTGTGGCTCGGTCTGTGGCCCTGGCGGTCTGGCGTATGTTGGGGGGATATTTACAGGGGATAGATTTATATACAGTTCGTGACGCCACCTGTAGTCTTCTGGTAATTTGTACCAGCGCTGCTGTAGATCTCTGAGGGGATGGTGAGGCATCTAGATGTCGGGTCCCCTACAGGTGGGACTGGTCCCTCAAAGTCTATGAAGTTAGTGAAGTCGGGTGCAGATAAATAACACAGTCTCACACGGTCAGCGTCTTTCCATACCTTTACTTGTAAGATGTTCAGGCAGGTCCCAGGGAGGCTGATCCAAGGAGAGTGTATCTTGAGACAGCAGCTGGACAAGTTAGGGGCCTCCTTTACTTTCAACACAATGAGTACAACTAGCCTGAAGCGTAGTTCCCTCAATAACTCCAGCTAATCCATAGCTGTACTGCCCAGTCAGTTTTGTGGTAGGAGCCTTCCTGCGAGAGAGCTGAATTCCTATATTGCTGATCAGGCTCAAAGTCTTTACTCCCCCTGACCCCAGTTACGTACTGACTATAAGGGGCTTGTTTGCCGCGACCTAAGGTCCGGTAAATCCCTGGTTTTCTTACCACTATGCTTGAAGCTAATAGTGATCCTTCGGTCCCCAGTGACCGGTTGCAATGTGCAGGACTTCTTCAATCCACAAGCACCTTTCCAATAAACCACTGTGCCTTTCGCCTTGTCCTCGCTGGTAGCATAAGCACTCACACTTGCATAAAGTCGGGTAGTTACTTCCTTCATTCACTTCCTTCAAAGTTAGTTACAGATGCTCAGTTATCACTAGGCAGGAGCACGTCTCTGAACCTTTCACTGTCCTTTAGACAGGTGACTGAAGTCTTTCTGCACTAAGCTTCTTCTTTCTTCCAATGTAGTCTGATGAGGTACAGCTCTGACTAGGCTAAGGTGAATTAGACCACCTGTACCAGCCTCCACGTTCTGAACTGATGATGAGCAGGCTGGACTGCTTCCTCCCTCCAGCTAAACTCCAGACGTCTGCTCCGTCCGAAGACAGGAAACACACTACTCTCACTCAACACACATACACCCTGACCACTCCCTCAATAGTAAACTACACTACCCTAAGGGTGTGTCTAGTGTATGTTGAGTGAATGGGTATTTAGCATTAAACTGCTGTCTCGCCACACACTCTCCAGGGTACTGCGTGTGCCTAACACCAGGGCTACACATTCCCCCATGGTAAAAGACAGCACTCCCGGGCTGTAAAATACAAAAGAGACATTTTGTTTATGCATGAAAACATCAACAATAACATTAATTCGTCCCATCCGGGAGGTGAGGATATCTTGAACGTTGCAAACATTATAGAAAAATACAAATATTAAATAGCATTCAATAAATATACAGTATTCTTGTGAAGGACCCGCACCAAACCTTCAACGTAGGTCCTGGGTGGGCTGCAGGACATCCGAATGCAGACCTCACTCAGTGCCACACCACACGGGTTTTTGTATTCAGAGGTAGTTGTGCTGGTTTATGTAAAACCAAGATAAGGCACCGAAGCGCAACTATGTACAAACAAGTTCTGGGTTGGCACAGTCCTCAACCTCAAAGTCCATTGTAAAACCAAAGACATAGATATAATATCACATTATTATACTAAAGTGCAAAACTTTTTCTGGTTACCCAGCCGGGCATTCTACGGTTAGAAATATATATAAATGTATTATACTCTTCAACTTATGCAAAATTTTGTAAAACATTCTCAAACTTTCTACAATATTACTTATGGTAGACCCTATAGGGATCTCACCGATTCTTCTTTACTATTTATTCATTTACTTCTAATACACTTTCCACCCCGGGGGCTGGAACAATGCAATGGGCCCTAGATCCCAGGACTAACAAATCATGCGCTGCGATTAGGGTCTGGGTCGCCACAGTTCTCGTGCAAACCTCTAGGGGCGCAACGGGTACATTCTCCTCACGTGACACCGATTGCGTTTCAATCACAGTTAACGATATGGACCGTGTCATGGATTGCGATTTAGACTGGGTCGCATGTTGCGATGTAGATATGACTTTCTTTTGCGCTGAACTTGCAGGGGGCGATGCTGGGGCACGGCCGGATACTGCTTGAGCTGGAGACGGGGACGCTGCGGTAGTGGTGACGTTACCTGCGTCGGGGACGGGGTCACGGACGATGGTGACGTTAAGGGCATACCATCCCTTCATTCCCCAATGCCGTGTGTACGTGACAAGGTCTCCATTTACTAAGTCCCTCCCGGGATGGCCTTGTGGCAGGTGGGATTCTACGTCTCGCCTGCTGACAAAGACCCCTGGGTAGAGGCCCGGTTCACGGATGAAGCCCCAGCCCTTCCGGAGCTGGAACTCAGTCACACACCCCTGCCGCCGCGGTTCCCTCAGGGTACCTTTCTCTCCGGACACTCTCTTTGTCCGCGATCAGCTCTGCATGTTGTCGCTGACGGTTCCGCTGAGCTTCCCGCTCTTCCTCCTGCTGGCGTTTCTGCTTCTCCTCACGACGCTGCCACTCATATTCCCACTGGGCGGTATAGGCGACGTCATCCAGGCGCGCCATCTCGTCCCAGTCCACGTCTGGTAGTGACGGACAGGACCCCTCCGGTGTCCCTGCCGGGGACCGATCATCTGCTGCGGCCTCCTGGCCGGGCGGGCGTTCCGGAACTGGCGGTACCTCCTCGACCTCCTTCGCCTCCACCGCTTCACCGGTGGGATCAGGATCGGTACTTTCGGGGGCAGCCTCCGGTTGCTCCTTCGCCTTGGGCAGCAGAATCTTCGGTAACTCGAATCGTGGGGGGTCGTTGAGGGGAGAGATCACCGCGTCCCACAGCCGCCGCTGCTCCAGGGTACGCCGGCGTCTCTCGATCTCTTCAAATCCAGGTTGGTGCTGGACCATCTTCTTCAGGCGTGCATTTTCTTCTTTTGTTTCTAGCAACGCCTGCTGCAGGTGCAGGAGCACGGATAACTCCGGTGCTGGTGGCAGCTTGGCTGGGGCACGGGGCCTGCCTTCCTCCGCTTCCCTGCTCGGCTGCACACGTCCTGCTTCCATGATGTTCCAGAAGATTCTTTCTTCTTCCTCTAGAAACCTCCGGTCTCTTCCGTGGAGGTGGGGTTTGCGTCTCCTCCTCCTCGCAGGGAAGGTGAAGAGGAGGCGGACCTCCTTTGCTGTAGGGCAGGATCGCATATTGTAGTAGCACTTTGAGAGGGCAGGTATTTTCTTCGCGCCACTGGGGGGGTACACGCCCACGAAGGTACGCCCACCTTCTTCTCCAGCGCCTGAGGGCGCGAATATGGCGACAAAAATGGCGATTTTGGCGCCAAAAGTGCAAACAGTCCTTTTTCACAAAAACAATTCCTTAGGCACACAGGGCTCGCAATTCTGCGAGTTTCGCATCCTGTTCGTGACGCCAATTTTGTGTCGACCCGCCACCACAATTGTGGGTTACCAGGGCAATGGGGTACTCAGAGCCGAGCCCGTAGAAGTCTATGGGATTGTCACAGGTAGCTGTGGCTCGGTCTGTGGCCCTGGCGGTCTGGCGTATGTTGGGGGGATATTTACAGGGGATAGATTTATATACAGTTCGTGACGCCACCTGTAGTCTTCTGGTAATTTGTACCAGCGCTGCTGTAGATCTCTGAGGGGATGGTGAGGCAGCTAGATGTCGGGTCCCCTACAGGTGGGACTGGTCCCTCAAAGTCTATGAAGTTAGTGAAGTCGGGTGCAGATAAATAACACAGTCTCACACGGTCAGCGTCTTTCCATACCTTTACTTGTAAGATGTTCAGGCAGGTCCCAGGGAGGCTGATCCAAGGAGAGTGTATCTTGAGACAGCAGCTGGACAAGTTAGGGGCCTCCTTTACTTTCAACACAATGAGTACAACTAGCCTGAAGCGTAGTTCCCTCAATAACTCCAGCTAATCCATAGCTGTACTGCCCAGTCAGTTTTGTGGTAGGAGCCTTCCTGCGAGAGAGCTGAATTCCTATATTGCTGATCAGGCTCAAAGTCTTCACTCCCCCTGACCCCAGTTACGTACTGACTATAAGGGGCTTGTTTGCCGCGACCTAAGGTCCGGTAAATCCCTGGTTTTCTTACCACTATGCTTGAAGCTAATAGTGATCCTTCGGTCCCCAGTGACCGGTTGCAATGTGCAGGACTTCTTCAATCCACAAGCACCTTTCCAATAAACCACTGTGCCTTTCGCCTTGTCCTCGCTGGTAGCATAAGCACTCACACTTGCATAAAGTCGGGTAGTTACTTCCTTCATTCACTTCCTTCAAAGTTAGTTACAGATGCTCAGTTATCACTAGGCAGGAGCACGTCTCTGAACCTTTCACTGTCCTTTAGACAGGTGACTGAAGTCTTTCTGCACTAAGCTTCTTCTTTCTTCCAATGTAGTCTGATGAGGTACAGCTCTGACTAGGCTAAGGTGAATTAGACCACCTGTACCAGCCTCCACGTTCTGAACTGATGATGAGCAGGCTGGACTGCTTCCTCCCTCCAGCTAAACTCCAGACGTCTGCTCCGTCCGAAGACAGGAAACACACTACTCTCACTCAACACACATACACCCTGACCACTCCCTCAATAGTAAACTACACTACCCTAAGGGTGTGTCTAGTGTATGTTGAGTGAATGGGTATTTAGCATTAAACTGCTGTCTCGCCACACACTCTCCAGGGTACTGCGTGTGCCTAACACCAGGGCTACACAATAGGAGTGGGAAGACCCTCCAACACATACAAGACAACAGTTCTTTATGTAGCGCCCCCACTTGAAGATCAATGTTATGCACTGCTTGCACAAAACTTCCCTGACCGAGAGGTCTGGCGTCGATCGAGAATATGGGGACGGGTTTAGCCAACCCACACGATTGCATACCTTGAACCCGGGCAAAGCGAGCATCCACCAGATTTGCCCCGGCCCCACTATCCAGAAGAACAGATATCCTCTCAGTTCTCGCACCCACCACCACCTCCGCCGGTACGAGAAACTGAGACGAACTTAGGGACGAAATACTTACTCCCAGATTGCCGTCCACCACACAATCTGGGATCAATAGTTTTCCGGCGACTTCTCACTCTGCAAAGGACGGGATGGACACCCCCCAATAAAATGTCCTTTTTTTCCACAGAAGAAACAACTTCTTGTTTTGTGGCGCCCCACCGATCCCCTCCCCCGGAATGATGTCCCTCCTAATTGCATAGGCTCCTCTGGACTGACCAGGGGAACCTCCGTGTAAGGGACCCTTGAGGAAGGTGGAATCATCACAGGGGGCGGAGTTACCCCGCACCTCTCCCGTAACCGTCTATCAATGTGAATAGCAAGGGCCATAGCGGCTTCCAGTGTCGTGGGAGGGTCATACTGTGCCAACACATCTTTTAATTTGTCAGATAAACCTTGACAAAACTGGCTCCTAAGAGCCGGGTCATTCCACTGGGTGTCCGTGGCCCACCTACGGAACTCCGAAGAAAATTCCTCTGCCGGACGATCTCCCTGCTGTATCTTACGTAACTTATTTTCAGCAAGGGAGACTCGATCCGGGTCATCATATACAAGACCCAGTGCTGCGAAAAATCTATCCACTGACTGGAGAGCCGGGGAGTCCGGGGGAAGAGAGAACGCCCAGGACTGGGGGTCCCCTTGTAGGAGCGAGATGACAATTCCCACCCTTTGATCTTCACTCCCAGATGACCGAGGTCGCAGCCGAAATTACAATTTACATGCCTCCCGGAAAGCAAAAAACTTGTCCCGCCCTCCAGTGAACCTGTCCGGGAGAGCTACTTTAGGTTCAGGTCTGGCATGCTCCGGGGGGTACAAAACCTTGGACTTAACATCCCTCAGCTCCATGGACAAACTCTGCAACTGCTGAGCTAGACTGGCTACTGGATCCATAGTGGCTGGGGAGAATCTTTAATGTGGTCGGTGAAAATGTCACACTGTCTCTGTATACAGGAGAACCGGGGTCTATGCTGACCCTAAGCTGGGGCCTGACTAATCCCTCTACCTGGAGGTACTGTTGATGGTACAGAGGTCCAGGCCGCCAGCGTAACCCTATCTCCTGTGAATCCCTAACCACTGTAATCCAGTCCTGAGAAGGGGCCTGATTACCACCACAGGGATAAGGAAGGTATCTGCCTTCACACACAGTATAAGACAAACGAGACAGTACAAGGGGTAAATAAAAGAACACCTTGCATACAAAACTACCAATACAGAGGGAACACAAAAGGGTAGGGAGATAACTAATAAAGCGAGGAGAGGAGAAAACCACAACAGGTATTCTTAGCTTAGACTTCTCAATACGATCCGCTCTGCTGGTCTGCATGAATGCTTTCACCGACACTTCCCCAGCAGACAGGCAGGTATTTAAAGGAAACCAATTAACAAAACATTAATTGCAGCTGAGCGAGGCTGGTCAGTCCAGCACAGAGAGAGAAAGAATTAACTCCCTCAGTGCCGAAAAACACCCAGCACCAGAAACTCAGCTGTGCGAAGTCAGGGTGTGCAATCGCGACGATCTTCGCAGCGACACACCCGTGACACACCGTTTGAGCTTCTGTATGGCCGACATCCGCGAGGTCTCCTGGATATCGCCAAGGAAACCTGGGAAGCCGAAGTGACGCCCCACCGAAGCGTTATTGAGCATGTGGCCCTGATGCAACAGAGGATTGCGAAGGTGATGCCAATCGTGAAGGAACACCTCCTCCAGGCACAAGAAGCCCAGGCCAGGGTTTACAACCGATCAGCCAGAGTGAGACAGTTCAATCCGGGAGACCGAGTGCTCGTGCTAGTTCCGACGGTGGAAAGCAAGTTCTTGGCCAAATGGCAAGGGCCGTACGAGGTGATGGAGAAGCTTGGTGAAGTAAACTATAGGATTCACCAACCCGGAAGACGGAAACCAAACCAGGTGTACCATGTCAACCTCCTCAAGCCATGGCATGATAGAGAGTCAGCTGTAACTCCGTGCTTGCTGGGCCACTCAGAAGGTGACGTTGAAGGGGTTACGATAGCAGAGACCCTATCAAAGGACCAGAAACAGCAATGCCGGGAGTTGCTCCAGAGGAACAGGGACCTGTTTTCAGAGTTGCCAGGGCGCACGAAGGGATATAGAGCATGAAGTTCTGACAGAGCCACATGTGCGGGTGAATGTGAAGCCCTATCGAATCCCTGAGGCCCGTCGAGAAGTAATCTCCAAGGAGGTGGAGCGTATGTTGAAGCTCGGAGTCATTGAGGAATCCAAGAGCGTTTGGGCGAGTCCTATCGTCTTGGTACCGAAACCTGATGGAGAATGGAGATTCTGCAATGATTATAGGAAGCTGAATGAGGTCTCCAAGTGTGACGCATATCCCATGCCACGCGTTGATGAGCTCATCGAAAGACTTGGACCCGCCAGGTACATAACCACCTTGGATTTGACGAAAGGATACTGGCAGATTCCCATGGCCCAGGAAGCCAAGGAGAAAACGGCGTTTTCAACACCAGACGGATGCTTCCAGTATGTCCGGATGCCGTTTGGCCTGCAGGGAGCGCCAGCGACTTTTCAGAGAGCCATGGATAGGATTCTGGCACCTCATAAGCAATACGCCGCTGCGTACCTGGATGATATCGTTATTTTCAGCCCGGACTGGGAGAGTCATCTGGGAAAGGTCCAAGCAGTGTTTGATGCTCTAAGAGAAGCAGGGTTTACAATAAACCCAAAGAAGTGTACCTTGGGGAAGGAAGAGGCCAAGTACCTTGGATATGTAGTAGGTCGTGGTGGAATAAAACCCCAAATCAACAAAATCGAGGCGATTCAAACATGGCCAAGACCGTTGTCCAAGAAACAAGTGAAAGCCTTCCTGGGGATTGTCGGGTACTACAGGAGATTCATCCCAAACTTCGCCACGAGGGCTGCCCCTCTGACTGATCTGCTGAAAGGGACCAAATCAGTGATGGTAAAATGGTCTGAAGAAGCAGAGTTGGCCTTCCAAGAAATGAAAGGGGCCCTGTGTAAACAACCGGTCCTGATAGCCCCAGACTTTAAGAAGGAGTTTGTTCTTCAAACAGATGCCTCAGATGTCGGATTGGGAGCAGTTCTGTCACAGGAGATACATGGGGAAGAGCATCCAGTCCTTTACCTGAACAGGAAGCTATCTTCGTGTGAGAAGAATTACTCTGTCGTGGAGAAGGAGTGCTTGGCCATAAAATGGGCAGTGGACACCTTACGGTACTATCTAGTGGGACGAAAGTTTAGATTGATTTCTGACCATGCCCCACTCAGATGGATGAGGGAAACCAGGGGTAGAAATGCAAGGGTCACCCGCTGGTTCTTAGCCCTGCAGGACTTTAGTTTCCAGGTAGAACACAGGGCCGGGAAGCTACACGGTAATGCTGATGCCCTCTCAAGAATCCCGTGTCTAGTGGGAGAAAGTGCCAAGCCCCACGGCTTTAGGCAGAGGGGGGAGGTATGTAGAGTGGCAAAGGGTTGTGTTATAGACGGGAGGTATCTGGCTCAGAGATGCCTTGTATCTGTTATGTAGCCCAGTACACATTAGCCCTGGGTACTGGCATCACTATAGCAGTGTATGTGGTTAAAGGACCTGTGATGATGTCACTACCACATGACCAGTCATGTGTTCTGGGGAAGCTAGGTGTCTGGGATATAAATTAGGCTCAGGCTGACAACAGGTGTGAGTGGCTGGAGGTGTGGAAACCTCCAGTGTGGGAGTTCTGAGGAGACCTCCAGTGTGTCTGCTGAAGAGAGTACTCGGTTAGAGTACGAGGACTTTTATCTGTTTTCTGTTACTTTGTGCCAGAGAAGGCTGTTTTTGTTTTCTGTTTTACAGCAAGTTTATGAAGTCTAATAAACTTGCTTAAAGAACCAGGAAGAGTCGCCCTCCTGCTTACCTCCGGTCGCACACCAGCGAGACCACATCCCTACAATAGGTATAGTACAATGCCAAGCATTTCACCCCATAGTGCTCCATGCAGAATAATGAGCCCCATATATTGCTCAATACAGTATAATGAGCTCCATATATTGCTTTATACCAGGGTTCCCCAACTCCAGTCCTCAAGTCCCACCATCAGATCATGTTTTCAGGATTTCCTTAGTATTGCCCAGGTGATAATTCCATCACCTGTGCAATACAATGGAAATCCTGAAAACATGACCTGTTGGTGGGCCTTGAGGACTGGAGTTGGGGAACCCTGCTTTATACAGTATTATGGTCACCACATAGAGCTCCATACAGAATAATGAGCCCCATATAATGCTCCATATATAATGGGCCCTATATAATGCTCCATATATAATGGACCCTATAAGATGCTCCATATATAATAGGCCCCAAATGATGCTCCATATATAATGGGCCCCATATGATGTTCCATATATAATGGCCCCCATATGATGTTCCATATATAATGGGCCCCATATGATGTTCCAGTATATGATGGGCCCCATATATGATGCTTCAGTGTATGATGGGCCTCATATAATGCTTCATATATAATGGACCTATATATGATGCTCCAGTATATTATGGGCCCCATATAATGCTCCATATATAATGGGCCCCATATGTGATACTCCAGTGTATGATGGGCCCCATATGATGGTCTCCATATATTTCGGCAAACATAAAAAAAAATAAAAAAAAAAAATTTTCACCTCTACTTACTGGCCGCTGCTCTGCTTGAGGCACCGGCCCCGGTAATGGCACAGGCATCGGGCCTCCACAGCATGCCGGTGCCGCTGACTGTGAGTGGGCCCCCCCACCTGCTCAGGCCCCCAACTACTTCAGCTGTAGGATGTAGGCTTCCCTTCAGTTATCAGAATCAGCAGAGGCAGTCTTATGATTGTAGGGAGAACAGACTGTGTAGGTCTCCATACAGTAGAGTTGAGCTAAAAGACTTAGTATGCCTTGGTATGACATTAAGTCCTGTCTTTAGTGGTAGCATTTAATTTGGAACACATAGCGCTTGCTATTCTATACAAAGTGGAGTAGATCTATTTTTATTTTGTAGGGTTTTTGTCATGATAATTAGGCAGAAATGGGAAAAAAATACCCATTTTTTTTTTTTGAGCTAGTTGGTTCAATTTGCAATACATGCTCCTTAAAATATTTCCTCTATTCTTCAAAATATGTAAAATCCAATGGACAAAGACAGTAGTGCAATAAAAACAATTTAGTGTCCTCTGCAATAGTGTTACAGACACAAAACTTGTATTTCGTATTACACGGTTGGTTTGTCATAATAACCCAGACTAGAAGATGGTGCTGTGTACTGGAGCTAGCATTGACATCAAAACGAGGTACACAAAGTAATGAAAATTGTACCATTAACCCAAGGATGGTGTAATACTATTGTAGGAACTCGAGGATTCTGATAGCGTGGGGCAATGAACAATCAGAGACGGGTTTCTTTGAATGCAAGTAATGTATTTGTGAAACAGCAAAACACCCAAAAACAATATACAAACAACTCGTAGTGACATGCAATGAAACGAGTCCATATATATACAAGTCCAGTTATATGAATCCGGATATATGAGTCCTTGAACCTCTATAGCGAGGGCGGTAAAGTTCTTACGACGGAGTCCTCACACAAATGTGACCACAAGGTAAGTCTGATGCACAGGTAACGTGGCTGGATTTACACACTGCTGGTGTGTGAAGAGTCAGATCCAGGTATGCAGTAAACACAGGGAGGTCCAGAAACAAGTTAATCTCAGTTGTGGCTTAATTCAGTGAAGTCCAACAACAAGTTCATATGTCAGTAAGATTCCAGTAACAGTTCCAACAGCTCTCACCAGAGGGAGTGAACGAAGGGTTAAACAGCAACAGTTCAGAAACCCAGTTCTTACCAGATGGAGTGAACCAAGGGTTAAATTCCCAAGTCAACAGGTTAGTGATAACACAGTAAGTGCAACTTACATATGCAGAGAATGTCCAGAGCCATGGGTAGAAACTGCTGTGGCTGAGAAACACCTGAACATAACCTGGTTATGCACTTTCCCGGTAAATACACAAAAGATCTGTGAGGAACAAAGCAGCTGGGTTGCAGGGGAACAGAAGCAGAATACTCCAGCAAGGAAGCCAACGCCTGAGCCGGGTTTTAAACAAACGAACAGGAAGTAGGGCACACAAAACAGCAAACTCCATTTTAACAAAGGGCAAAATCATTAACAAAGTTACCTAGAAAACCCGGAATACTGACATTACTCCCCCCCTAAAGACGGCCTCCGGACGGTCCTGGACCAGGCCTGTCCGGGTATCTCCGATGAAACTGAGCAATCTTCAGGGGCGCATTGATGTTACTTACTGGTTCCCAAGAATCATTTTCAGGAGAGTAACCTTGCCATCTAACTAGATACTGAAGCCGGTTTCTATGAAGTCTCGAATTAACAATATCCTGTACCACGAATTGTTCTTCGCCATCAACCAACACTGGTGGAGGAGGAGGTATGATACGTCCCTGAAACGTGTTAGGAGAGACTGGTTTTAATAAGGAAACATGAAATACTGGGTGTACCTTTAAAGTCAGTGGTAGCTTCAACCGACAGGCAACCGAGCTCACAATCCCAGTGATCTTGAATGGACCGATGAATTTCTGTCCCAGTTTCTGCGAAGGAACACCCAATTTTAGATTCTTGGTGGACAACCAAACCGAGTCTCCTACCTTATACATAGGTGCTGGTTTCCGGAATCTATCGGCCGACTTCTTGTAACGCTCCTGTGCTGTGGTCAGGGAGTCCTTCAAAACTTCAAGATTACGTTGCAACGCCATCACTCTGTCTTCAACCGCTGGTACCGAAATAGTAACCGGAGACCTAGGCAAAATACTTGGATGATAACCCAGGTTGGCAAAAAAAGGCGTTACCTTCGTGGAACTGCTTTGGGAGTTGTTGTACGAAAATTCCGCTAAAGGAAGTAGCTTCAGCCAATCGTCCTGCAAATGACTGACGTAACAGCGTAGATATTGCTCCAAGGTTTGATTTGTCCGTTCGGTCTGCCCGTTGGTCTGAGGATGGTATGCAGAAGACAAGCAAACATTAATGTGGAGCGCAGAACAAAATCCTTTCCAAAATCTAGAGGTAAATTGTATTTCCCGGTCAGAAATGATCTCATCTGGTACCCCATGCAGCCGGAAAATGTTCTGGATAACTAGATCTACTGTCTCTGTAGCTGAGGGAAGACCAGCACACGGAATGAAATGAGCAGCTTTCGTTAAACGATCTACTACCACCAAAATAGTATTTTTACCACCAGAGGTGGGTAACTCCACAATAAAGTCCATCGAAATAGACCCCCAAGGGCGAGACGGTACAGGTAGCGGTTTAAGAAGACCAGTAGGTGAAATGCGAGGAACCTTGTACCGGGCACAAACTTCACAAGAGCGGACATAGTCATTCACATCCTTCAAGCAGGTAGGCCACCAAAAAAAACGAGTTAACAATTCCTGCGTCTTCTGTACCCCCCTATGACCAGCCAATTTAGAGTCGTGGACCAATTTGAGAACTCGAAGTCTTACAGCCTCTGGGACATAAATACATTGATCTCTAAGCCACACACCATTCCGAAGGACAAGATTCACGTTGTCAGGTGGAGCTGCAAGAAATACGTCACCGTCATAGGCCAGCTTGATCTCCTGCCACAAGTCCCGATTCCGGAGCACTCCAACGAAATTGGCCTCCGACAAGATGGTCTTAGACGGGGTCCCAGGCACGGAATCCACGGTATGGATTCGGGATAATGCGTCAGCTTTCCCATTACGTGAACCTGGGCGGTACGAAATAATAAAATTAAACTGGCTCAAGAACAAACTCCACCTAGCTTGTCGAGGAGAAAGACACCTGGCAGACTTAAGGAATTCCAAATTGCGATGATCCGTGAGTATTACTACCTGCTGAGTTGCCCCCTGCAAATGGTGTCTCCATTCCTTAAAGGCAGAAATAATTGCCAAAAGTTCCTTATCTGCCACATCATAGTTCAGTTCTGCAGAAGATAACCTACAAGAGAAGAAGGCACACAGGTGCAGCAAACCTTTGTCTCCGGTACGTTGTGAGAGTATAGCTCCCAATGCACAGTCAGACGCGTCCACCTCCACGATAAAAGGCAGTGCAGGATCCGGATGCATCAATATTGGAGCCGTGGTAAAACAACCCTTCAGGCGATCAAAGGCTTCCTGAGCTTGCGAAGACCATTCAAACTTCTTCCCCTTCTTGGTGAGGAGAGTGATGGGACGGACAATTTCTGAAAAATTTCGGATAAACCGTCTATAAAAGTTAGCAAAGCCAATGAATCGTTGTACCTCCTTAATATTTCCTGGTACCAGCCAGTCCAAGATTGCCTGGATCTTGCTGGACTCCATATTCAATCCCTGAGGCGAGATAACATAGCCTAAAAATTGAATTTCAGAACAATGGAACTCACACTTTTCGAGTTTGATGTACAAATGATTATCTCTCAAACGTCTAAGTACGGTTTTGACATGTTCCTGATGTTCCTGTAAGGAGTCAGAAAAGATTAAGATGTCATCGAGGTAAATTACCACATATTGGTCCAATAAATCCCTGAAAATGTCGTTGGCTAAATGTTGAAAAGCAGCAGGAGCGTTACAGAGTCCGAATGGCATCACCAAATATTCAAAATGTCCATACCGGCATCTAAAAGCTGTCTTCCATTCGTCTCCGGGCCGTATACGGAGTAAATTATATGCCCCACGAAGATCTAATTTGGTAAATACTTTGGCCTGGCGAACTCTTTCCAACAATTCTGGAATTAGGGGCAACGGGTACCTGTTACGAATGGTTACCTTATTTAACTCCCGGTAGTCAATGCAGGGTCTTAGAGTACCATCCTTCTTCTTTACAAAGAATATTGGAGCTCCCGCTGGTGAAGAAGATGGTCGGATAAACCCCTTGGCTAAATTCTCATCTATATATTCTCGTAAAGATTTTAATTCCGGAGCCGCCAACGGGTAAACATGGCCGAAAGGAATCGCTGCTCCAGGAAGCAATTCTATGGGGCAGTCATACGGTCTATGTGGGGGAAGTTGATCTGCCTTCCTTTTATCACAAATGTCTGAGAATTCCTGATAAATCAGAGGGAGAATAGGTACCTGTATCACCTCTTCCAAGTTCTGGGTAACTGGAGCCGCCACAGTTGGACTGATGGTAGAACTGCACTTCGGGAGAAAGGTTATCTCCTTGGTTTCCCAATTGATGATTGGATTTTGTGACCATAACAAGGGAATTCCTAAAATTACAGAAAAAGAGAAGATATTAACATGAATGAAAGTGTTTCTTGATGGTCTGGTTCCATCTTACACTCCAGAGGCACTGTCTCCCGATCTACTGGTCCAGAAACTAATGGGGAACCATCCACCGTTTCCATAGTGATTGGTGAAGCTCTTAGTTGTGTCTTTATACCATGTTCCTTTGCAAAAGAAGAATCCATGAAATTCCCACCTGCTCCAGAGTCTATCATGGCAGAACTTGATATCCACTGTTCCTCCCACTGAATCTGAATAGGAAGAGAACAATGTGAATATTTCTCCCCTTGATCTTTAGGGGAAGTCGGCATCAGTATTGGGGGGAAAACCGCATCTAGATGTAGACTGGTCTCCGAAATTTCAGACTCAGCGTCTGTGTTATCATAATCCCCTACTACCGCCAACACCTTGTTGGGTCGCTTGGGACATTTAGGACAATTGATGAGGAAATGGTCTGATTGACCACAATAGAAACATAAGCGTTCACGGAGACGGTATTCACGGCGTTCATTATTCTCACGTCTTTGCAGTGAGTCCACCTGCATAGGCACCTCCTCAGCCTCTCGCGGGTTTTTGCCTGTGGTTTCCCTGGACGGAAGAGAGAAATTAGTAATGCGATTTACAGCGGCCCATTTTTCTTGTCTGCGTTCAGTTAAACGGATATCAATACGTACACAGTGCTGTATAAACAATTCAAACTCCTGTGGAGACTCTGAATGAGCTAGCTCATCCTTGATTGCATTTGACAAACCTTTTCTAAAGATTGGTAATAAAGCATTGTTATCCCACTGGGTGTCCACCACTAACCTTTTAAATTCAGTAACATATTCTATGACTGACCGTTTCCCCTGGCGTAAGGAAAGCAAGGCAGATTCAGCGGTAGCACGGCGGTTGGGATCGTCGAACATTTGCGCCATGGCTGCCAGAAAATTGTCCAAATTATTTAGACGGGTATCGTGACTTTCAACCATAGGATTTGCCCAAGCCAGTGCCCGTGATGTCAACAACATAATAATACATAGAACTTTAGATCTATCAGACCGGTAATAGGAGGCATGTACATCAAAAAATAATATACATTGATTAACAAACCCACGGAATTGACTTCGGTCACCATTAAAACGGAATGGAGGCAATTTGGGCATACTGGTGGATGAGGTAGGCTCAGTAGGTAAGGCCTCCAGGACTCCTAACCTAGCACGTAGATCTTGGAGAGCCTGACCAAACCCCTGTGCATTGTGGTTAACCCGAGACTCCAAGTCTCTAATCTGATTGTGTGCAGCCGCCACCTCCTGCTGCAAAGAGTTAACTATGGTGAGCAGTTTGTCTGCCCGTGTCTCCGTCATTGCCCCAGCAGAATCCCCTTTTTAGGCTGGAGTATCCTGTAATACTATTGTAGGAACTCGAGGATTCTGATAGCGTGGGACAATGAACAATTAGAGACGGGTTTCTTTGAATGCAAGTAATGTATTTGTGAAACAGCAAAACACCCAAAAACAATATACAAACAACCCGTAGTGACATGCAATGAAACGAGTCCATATATATACAAGTCCAGTTATGAATCCGGATATATGAGTCCTTGAACCCTCTATAGCGAGGGCGGTAAAGTTCTTTCGACGGAGTCCTCACACAAATGTGACCACAAGGTAAGTCTGATGCACAGGTAACGTGGCTGGATTTACACACTGCTGGTGTGTGAAGAGTCAGATCTAGGTATGCAGTAAACACAGGGAGGTCCAGAAACAAGTTAATCTCAGTTGTGGCTTAATTCAGTGAAGTCCAACAACAAGTTCATATGTCAGTAAGATTCCAGTAACAGTTCCAACAGCTCTCACCAGAGGGAGTGAACGAAGGGTTAAACAGCAACAGTTCAGAAACCCAGTTCTTACCAGATGGAGTGAACCAAGGGTTAAATTCCCAAGTCAACAGGTTAGTGATAACACAGTAAGTGCAACTTACATATGCAGAGAATGTCCAGAGCCATGGGTAGAATCTGCTGTGGCTGAGAAACACCTGAAGATAACCTGGTTATGCACTTTCCCGGTATATACACAAAAGATCTGTGAGGAACAAAGCAGCTGGGTTGCAGGGGAACAGAAGCAGAATACTCCAGCAAGGAAGCCAACACCTGAGCCGGGTTTTAAACAAACGAACAGGAAGTAGGGCACACAAAACAGCAAACTCCATTTTAACAAAGGGCAAAATCATTGACAAAGTTACCTGGAAAACCCGGAATACTGACAGATGGCTGGTATAAAAGGGTCAAAATTAAATTATTTTTTAGTAAAATGTGGGTACCCATTGCCATCACTGGCTGTCATAGTGGTCATGCGATTGTGATCGAAACCCATTTAGGTCCCGATTGTGTCACCAGGACACAATCAGTCGCAGGATAGCGGACATATACAGTATATTTGTCAGTTCTGCAAATCTGTACATATTCATACATTGGGTGCTCCTGAAAAGTATTAAGGTGCATATACTGTATAGCAATGACTTATTTGTAAGTTACCTATAGAAGTTGTATAATATATTATATCGACCAGTCAATTTTTTAACAGCCAAATCTGTGCAGAAGATGTAATAGATTAAACGTAGCTTATTTTCCCACTTATACAGTGCTTTCTGCTGAGCACAAGGTGTGGGTTTTTGTCGGAATCCATAAAAAACTGTTATCTAACAGAACCTCCATACTGTAGAGTCATTCATTGGAATGAAGCTGGCAGAGTCACTGTGGATGCTGTCTGGCCTCCCATCCTGGCAGTATTCTTCAGAAAAACTGCACTTGTCAGAAAAAGATGAATAATGCAGGACGGAGGCAAGACTGTGACCATAGTGACTCTATTGGCTTTATTCAAGAGAATGGCTTTAGCAGGGTTCCCGCCATTAAACAATTTTTTGCAAATTCTGAGATTGCTATACTCAGTGGAGAGCACTGTATAAGTGTGAACATAACCTAAGACTGAGTCTCAACTCCTTTATAGGTTATAAGGTGCTTCAGTCAAAGATATTCATGACCTATCTATCTATCTATCTATCATTATCTATCTATCTATCTATCTATCTATCTATCTATCTATCTATCTATCTATCTAATTTGTTTTGCTATTATATTTTGTAGCATTTTCCTAAACACTCACCCAATTTGTAAATCACTTAGGAAATATTGTACATCATCTGTACTTGCATGGGATTTGCATGTCTGTTATGTTTGGAATCACTGAATCATAAGCTTCAAACTGCAGAATTAAAATATTTTGCTTCTGTAAGGGGAATCTTCAATTTTCACTTATTTATGTAGAGATCAAGACATTTTTTCTGAAACTCACTGGTGGGTGGAGGGAGTCCCTGAGAGTATCTGGCATTGTGCTAAAAATAAATATCTTAATTTTAGATATTTCGCAATGTGAAGAAAATACAGTATTCTTGGAGTAGTAATACTGTAGAATATATGATTTAAAAAATTCTATTAATCATTTTAAAAAAGTCCAATATATAAATACCTTATACAATATTTATATACAGTATATAAAGTTATATACAGTTGTGTAAAAAAATTTGCCCCCTTCCTGATTTCCTATTCTTTTGCATATTTGTTACACTTAATTGTTTCAGATCACCAAACAAATTTAAATATTAGACAAAGATAATATTGGCTCACTCATCTTTGCAGAATTGTTGTAAATTAGCCACATTAGAGAGTTTCCGAGCATGTCACAGCTTCTCAATCGGATTAAAGTCAGGACTTTGACTAGGTCACTCCAAAGTCTTAATATTGTTTTTCTTAAGCCATTCAGAGGTGGATTCACTGGTGTGTTTTAGATCATTGTCCTTCTGCATAACCCAAGTGCGCTTCAGCTTGAGGTCACAAATAGATGGCCGGACATTCAACTTTTGGTAGACAGCAGAATTCATTCTTCTATTTACCGTAGCAAGTCTTCCAGGTCCTGAATCAGCAAAGCAGTCAAAGACCATCACACTACCACCAACACATACAGTGCCTTGTGAAAGTATTCGGCTCCTTTGAATAATATTGCACACCCCACTTTTCAGTTTTTGTATTTCCACAAAAATTTAAAAAAACAATAAATTTCATTCAACTTCACAATTGCGTCCCACTTGTTGTTGATTCTTCATCAAAATTAACATTTGTATCTTTATGTTTGAAGCATGGTATGTGGGAAAAGGTTGAAAAGTTCCAGGAAGCCTAATAGTTTCCCTAGTCACTGTATTACTGTTGGTGTGAAGTTCCTTTTCTGAAATGCTGTGTTACTTCTATGCCAGATGTAATGGGACATACACCTTCCAAAAAATTCAACTTTTGTCTCGTCAGTCCACAGAGTATTGTCCTCAAAGTCTTGGGGATCATCAAGATGTTTTCTTACAAAACTGAGAAGAGCCTTTATGTTCTTATTGCTCAGCAGTGGTTTTCACCTTGGAACTCTGTCATACTGGTAATTTTTACCCAGTTTCTTTCTTTTGGTGGAGTCTTGAACACTGACCTTAATTGAGACAAGTGAGCTCTGCAGTTCTTTGGCTGTTGTTGTGGGATCTTTTGTGACCTCTTGGATGAGTTGTCACTGCGCTCTTGGGGTTATTTTGGTCAGCCGGCCACTCTTGGGAAGGTTCACCACTGTTCCACGTTTTTGTCATTCTTGGTTAATTGCTCTCACTGTGGTTCACTGGTGTCCCGAAGCTTTATAAATGGCTTTATAACCTTTTCCTGACTGATAGATCTCAATTAGTTTGTTTCTCATGTGTTCAAGAATTTCTTTGGATTGCGGCATGATGTCTAGCTTTTGAAGAGCTTTTGGTCTAGTTCACTTTGTCAGGCAGGTCCTATTTAAGTGATTTCTTGATTGAGAACAGTGTTGGTAGTAATCAGGCCTGGGTCTGGCTAGGGAATTTGAACTCAGCTTCCAAAAGATGTCATAAACCACAGTTAATTTATGTTTTAAGGGGGGAGGCAATCAGTTTTTCACACAGGGTCCTGTAGGTTTGGATTTTTTTTCCCTTAATATAAAAACACTCTTATTAAAAACTGCATTTTGTGTTTACTTGTGTTATCTTTGTCTAATACTTAAATTTGTCTGCTGATCTTAAACATATAAATATGACAAACATGCAAAAGAATAGGAGATCAGGAAAGGGGGCAAACAATTTTCACACAACTGTATATATTTGTAAGTTCTTAAAACACATAGTAAAGCCTAGTAAGTAATTAAATGTTAGGACATACAGCCTGTGACATTGTTAATGCTCAAAAACAGATTTGTTTTTAGCCAAGATCCCAAATGTTTTCCAGAATAACTTTTCTTTTTCAATTCATGTATTATTGTATATTGCTAATATATATATAACTGAATGGGCAATGGTCAGTATTCTCCAGAGAACGAAAGTCAAGTTGCTACTTTTTTTTTTAAATACATTTCTGGTCTAATACTATATCTTTCATCTAAGGTTACTTCATGTGACTTTTACTCATGTTGATGTTGTATCAAAAGTTTGAACTTATTGTGTAGCATTTGTCACTTAGGAGTTATAAAAAGAGAAATAAAGCAATCATTAGAGTTGTACAGCACAGTATTCCCAAAATCAAAAGGGTACAGAAAATTAGATCAAATTTGAAAACATTTTTGTATATAATACTAATATAAATAGAGAGGATTCCCCCCAAAATACAATTTTATTAGATCACACAAAGAATTTAAAATATTTAAAACTACTCCAAGGTACAATGTGCTAACAGTGAATGATAATAATAGACTAAGAAAACATACTTCTTGTTCTGTCTAAATAAACAGAGGCTAGGAACAATGCAAATAGGAAGACTAGTCCAAGAGCAATTGTCCCTTCAGCTTCTCTAAGAAAGGGTTGTCCAAGTAGTTGGCAACCCCTTTAAGATCTATATACTTTTCACAGAGACCCCAATAACACTGTTAGCTCAAACAGTCTCACGCCAATCTTTACCATGGTTCAGTCAACATTCTCCCAAACAGACTCTAGTATCTAGGACTTTGTGCTTTTAAGCTTTTAACCTAGACCCTGTCCACGCCCGCATTCATTTTTTGGTTCTGTGCAGTGGGTAGTGTTATTATGGGATAATCAGGCCATATTTCAGGCCCAATTACACTTACAGTAGGACAGCGTTCCCTCTTTGGCCATGAATATAAAGAAATTCCACTATGCCATCTCTCCCACTGTTTACTTCTCCTAATACTTGGCTGTACTTATGGGTCACACTTTGAAGGGATTGTTCACTTTTAGGAAGTGGGCGCAAATCCTGTAAAACACTTAAAATAGAAAATATGTCAGGTGCTCACCCATCCTTGGCTCCCTACCACTGCTACAGTCTTAGTTTTCTGGCTGATGACTAGTCAGCAGCACACGTCACTACTCTAGCCAGGAAGTGAGTTCAGAAACATGTGACTTTCACTCTTTCAGTCACTGAGCTCATCAGCTTGTGTACTGGTCTCAGTGGCGGTGCCAAGGTTGACGGCACATGCCACTGAGCTCGCTAATCAGTATAATAATGACGTGAACTGTTGACGTGACATCACAGCTGCATCCCTAAACTCTAAGCAGTGGGGAGTTGGCACTGGACCCAGTGAGGATGAGTATCTGCTGAATTTGTTGGTTTAGGCATTTTGTAGAGCATGGAGTCCACTGTCCTGATAGAGGACAAGCTTTTTAAGTCTAGAGGACAACCAGACCTCACTGTAGTTTCTACTGGCTAACATCAATTATCTTAACCACATTTACAGGATTCAACTACAGCCTCTCTCGGTTTAGAGCACGCCAATGTTTTCCAGCAGAAAAAAACAGTTCCAGCAAATTATACGAGTTCATTACCATTTAGGTGGTGGACTACATGGAACATTCACAGGCCCACCTACTATAAGGCTTAACTTTATCAACCCCAGTACAATACTGCTTACTACACTAGCTCATCGTCTGCTCTGTGAAATCCTTTCACGGTCAAGGTTGACAAAGTAATGCACCTCTAATACCAGGCTCCTCCTGTGTCTTGTCAGTCCTATGTACGTCTCCTGAAACAGTTACCCAAAAATCTCTACATGTTCCTTCGGGGGCGAGACTAGACGAGACACCAGGTTAGGATATAACTGTGTTGGAGTTAGGAATTATAAAAGGGCCAGGAGGGCAGAAAAGGGGAAGAGTCGATGCCTGAGCCTATATCAGGGCAGACGGATGGAAGCAGCTAAGCTAGCTAATAGCCACAATTACCAGGACTGGAGAAACCAGCAAATTGAAGCCTCAGCGCTGAGTGAGGAAGAGTGATCATAATGAAAGAGAACTGAGTGAGAGGAATTAGAGTGGAATGAGCAGAACTGGAGGCGAGTGAGCGGAAACAGTGACTAGTGAGCGGACCCAGAACCATGAGAAACGAGCAGAGAGATGAATATGGATAATCATATGATCTGTGACTGCTGTGTAAATTATGGTACAGATGGGACAGCGCTTCAGGAGATGGACGTAGCCAGAGTAAACGCATAGCTGAAGTGCCTGATTGCAAAGAGACTTGTGGTCTAATGGAGTAGTACCACTGACTCCTGTTAGGACTTGCATTGTTAATGTTACTGTGACATAGTGACAAGTAGGAGACTGATTGTGACGCGCTAAATGCTAAAGGATCATGACTGAGACATCATTATGTATTGTGACTGTTTATTTGTCTTGTATGATAGAATTTAGTGGTTACAACTCTTAGGCTGTGGTCACACTTGTGAGTGTAATGCAAAAAACTCGCGCAAGTCTCTCACCTCAATACCCGGCACTGCCATCGACACTTGGGACCGGAGTGTGCGGCTGCATGTATTTCTATGCAGCTGCACTCTCCGTTCCGGGTGCCGGCGGCAGTGCTGGGTGTTGAGGCAAGTTTCTCGCATTGCACTTGCAAGTGTGACCCGGCCTTATAGTAACTCACACTTGCAAAAGTGGTACCCATTCCACTTGTAAAATATTCCACTGCATTTAATTTGTCAATCCTTCTGAATTCTATTTCCTAATTACCCAATCTGTTGTGTTAGATAAAATGAATAATATTTGGTTAGGTTACCACTGTGTCTTCATCTTCTGCAATTATTGCATTCACGCATCTGTTTACATAGCCACAAATACAACTGCGCTAAACAAATCGCAGATGCTTCAACTTAGAAGTAAACATAGCACACAAATTCCTGATCCAACAATCTGTCATGACACTTGTGTAATAATTATAATGCTAATTCTAAAAAGAGTTGGGAAACAAAAATGATTAAAGGGCTTTTCCATATTATATAGTCAAGGCAAATTGGTAGAAAATGGCCTCTCTTTATGATCAGTGGGTTTGACCTTGCACAATGTTGGTTTAGTTGTGCATTTATTTGTTAGTTTGCAATGGGGTGCTCCAGCACAATACTGAATGCGTGCCAAACAGTGCTTCTTACACAATAGCGCAAGTGAACTGAAAAAATTCTTGGGATCATTGGTGGTCCCAGACGTCTAGACCCCCACCTTTCACCAAGCATTATACCCTAACTTTACAAGATGGATACCCCATTACCTAGACATCCATAACATTCATGCACATACTGGTCAGTGCTTCATGATATGTCTTCCTGCAGGAACATCAGTAAATCCCCTTCTAGACCTAGATGTTTTTTGATCTTTGTGACCACACAAAATTTTATATTTCAGAGCCAATTATTTATTTTTTCATAGAATCATAGAATCATAGAATGGTAGAGTTGGAAGGGACCTCCTGGGCCATCTGGTCCAACCCCCTGCTCAAAGCAGGATTCTCTAAATCATCCCAGACAGATGTCTGTCCAGCCTCTGTTTGAAGACTTCCATTGAAGGAGAACTCACCACCTCTCGTGGCAGCCTGTTCCACTCCTTGATCACCCTAACTGTCAAAAAGTTTTTTCTAATATCTAATATGTGTAGCCTCCCATTCAGTTTCATCCCATTGCTTCTAGTCTTTCCTTGTGCAATTGAGAATAAAGATGATCCTTCTACAATGTGACAGTCCTTGAGATATTTGTAGACAGCTATTAAGTCTCCTCTCAGTCTTCTTTTTTGCAAGCTAAACATTCCCAAATCCTGCAACCGTTCCTCATAGGACATGGTTTGCAGACCGGTCACCATTCTGGTGGCTCTTCTTTGAACTTGCTCCAGTTTGTTGATGTCTTTTTTAAAATGTGGTGCCCAAAACTGGACACAGTATTCCAGATGAGGTCTGACCAAAGAGGAGTAGAGGGAAATAATGACCTCACGTGATCTAGACTGTATGCTTCTGTTGATACATCCTAGAATTGTATTTGCCTTTTTTGCTGCTGCATCACACTGTTGACTCATGTTCAGTCTGTTATCAATTAGTATACCCAAGTCTTTTTCACATGTGCTGTTACTTAGCCCTATTCCTCCATTTTGTATATGCTTTTTTCATTTTTATTGCCCAGATGTAGTACTTTGCATTTTTCCCTGTTAAAAACCATTCTGTTAGTTGCTGCCCACTGCTCCAGTTTATTTATATCTTTTTGAATCCTCTCTCTCTCTTCTCTAGTATTAGCTACCCCTCCTAGCTTTGTGTCATCAGCAAATTTAATCAGTTTAACCTCAATTCCTTCATCTAAATCATTGATAAAGATGTTGAACAATACAGGGCCCAAAACAGAGCCTTGTGGTACCCCACTTGAGACATTCTTCCAACTGGATGTGCAGCCATTTACGCCCACTCATTGATTCCGATCACTAAGCCAGTTATGAATCCACCTAACAGTTGCCTTGTCCATTCCATACTTAGTCATTTTTTCAATAAGGATTGTGTGAGATACTTTGTCAAATGCTTTGCTGAAGTCAAGATATACTATATCTACAGCATTTCCCTGATCCACCCAGTCAGTGATTCTGTCATAGAAGGAAATTAAGTTAGTCTGACATGACTTATTAGTTACAAACCCATGCTGACTCTGTTTAATCACTTCATTCTTATGCAGGTACTTACATACATGTTCTTTAATAATTTGTTCAAAGATCTTTCCTGGTATAGAAGTCAGACTCACCGGCCTGTAGTTCCCTGGGTCCACCTTCTTCCCCTTTTTGAAGATAGGAACAACATTTGCTCTTCTCCAGTCTTCTGGGACTTCTCCTGTTCTCCAAGAATTTTCAAAGATTATGGACAGTGGTTCAAGAATTTCTTCTGCTATCTCCTTCAGTATTCTGGGGTGTAATTCATCTGGACCTGGAGACTTGAATTCATTTAGGTTAGCTAAGTGTTTCCTCACTGTCTTTCTATTTATAGATATCCTGGATTCTTCTATTCCTTTAATAGGACAGTGAAGATCAGTTGATGTTACATTTCCTTTCTGAGAGAAAACAGATGCAAAATAGGAATTTAACAGTTCAGCCTTCTCAACATCCTGTCTTACCATTTCATCATTTTCATCCTGTTAAAATCCTATAGCATCTTTGACTTTTCTTTTACTTTTGACGTATCCCCAAAATCCTTTTTTGTTGCTTTTGACATCTCTTGCAAGCCTTAATTCATTGTCAGCTTTAGATAATCTGATTTTTGCCCTGCAGGTTCTGCAGATGGCATTATATTCTTCCTTAGATATGCCTCCTTCTTTCCATTTGATAAACATTTCTTTCTTTCTTTTTAGCATGTGTTTATGTTCTGTGTTCATCCATCCTGGTTTCCTTAAATGCTTCCCATTTTTCCCTCTTTTCGGAATTGTTAATGATTGTGCTTTGAGAATCTCATTTTTCAAGATGTCCCATCCTTCCTGGACATTTTTGTCCTTAAGGATATCCTGCCATTGGATCCCTCCAATTCTCTTTCTGAGTCCCTTAAAATCTGCCTTTCTGAAATCTAACCTTGATGTCTGAGTCTTCACAGGTCTTCCTCCTCTTGTTATCCAAAATTCTAAAATAGCATGGTCACTACCTCCTAGGGTCCCAGACACTCTTACCTCCTCAACCATTTCCTCCCTGTTTATAAGGATTAGATCCAAGGTAGCAGATCCCCTTGTTTTCTCCCCTACCTTTTGAAAGATAAAGTTGTCAGCAAGAGAGGATAAGAATTTCCTTGACCTGTTAGTTTTGCCTGAGAGAGATTCCCAACAAATGTCTTGATAGTTGAAATCTCCCATGACCACTATGTCATATTTTTTGGAGAACTTGGCCATTTGATGCATAAAGAGTTCATCCATATCTTCAGCTTGCATAGGTGGCCTGTAGTAAATGCCTACAATGGTGTCCTTTCCATTGTTCTGTCCTTGTATTCTTACCCAAACAGTTTCCTCAGAACTTCCAGTCTCTGAAGCGTCAATCTCTGTGCAGATATACGCTTTTCTAACATACAATGCGACACCTCCTCCTCGTTTATCAAGTCTGTTTCTTGCAAATAAGTTGTATCCTTCTAGCCTTGTATTCCAATCATGTGTATCGTCCCACCAAGTTTCAGTGATTCCAATGACATCATACTTCTTCCCCTGCGTTAGTAGTTCCAATTCTCCTTGTTTGTTGCCCATGCTTTGTGCATTTGTATAAAAACATTTTAGCTTGTGATTGGTTTCTCTTCCACCAATATTTTTATTATTTAGATTGTTTTGTCTTCGTTCTTCCTTTCCACTTCTAATAGCCGAGTTCTCAATAGTATTTGTCAGGTGTATGGCTTTTTCTGGCGTTTTGCTTCCCTTCCCACATTGTTCTAGTTTAAAGCTCTCCTGATGAGTGTAGCAAGGCGATTTCCAAATACATGTTTTCCAGTCTTCGTAAGGTGCACCCCATCTCTAGCAAGTAGTCCATCGTATAGGTAATTCACTCCGTGATCCAGAAAACCAAATCCTTGCTGACAGCACCATCGACGTAGCCAGTTGTTCACCTGCAGAATCTTATTCCACCTCCTTGTTCCATGGCCATCCACTGGGAGGATGGATGAGAAGACCACCTGCGCACCCAGTTCTTTCACTTTCTTGCCTAAGTTTTCAAAGTCACTGCAGATGGTTTCCAGGTCACTTCTTGTGGTGTCATTTGTCCCCACATGTATCAGCAGGAATGGGTAGTCATCATTAGGTCTGAAGAGTCCTGATATCCTGTCAGACACATCTTTAATTTTTGCACCTGGAAGACAGCACATTTCTCTTGAGGTTATATCCGGTCTGCAGATAGCGGTCTCTGTTCCTCTCAACAGGGAATCCCCCATGACCACAACTCTCCGTTTCTTCTTCACAACATTTTTCTTTCTCCATTCAGGAGGACTCTTAGGGCTTACAAGGTTGCTCTTTGTGGGCAAAGTTTTATCCTGATGTATTTCTTCATCATTCTCCTGTGTGAGAGCCTGGTACTGGTTCCTGAGCAGTATGGGTGCTGACTGCCTCACGATCCTCCTGCTTCTCTGGGTCACATGCTTCCATTCCTCTGTTTCTTCAGGTGCTCTTCTAATTTCTTCTCTTTCTGCACCATGAAGAGATAATTCTGCTCTGTCTAAGAACTCTTCATCTTCCTTAATGATTTTCAATGTAGCTAATCTCTCTTCTAGATTTCGCAACTTTTCCTCCAACATGGACACAAGCTTGCATTTGTGGCATGTGAAGTTTGGCTTTTCCACTGGTAAATCTGTGAACATGTAGCAAGAAATGCAACTCACCACATGGCTCCTAGCTAGTGTTGAGCATTCCGATACCGCAAGTATCGGGTATCGGCCGATATTCGCGTTATCGGAATTCCGATACTTAATTCCGATACTTTTTCAATATCGTATACCGGAATCGGAAGTTCCCATAATTCTTTGAGAGGCAATGTGATTTTAGTCAGCCAATGAGGAATCCTACGAAGTGTGGGCACATCCTGTAATGCTGCGGTCATCTTAACTAATGGCATGGCTGTGATTGGCTGCTGAAATGATGTCAGAATGCACTATAAAAGGCGCCGCCGCCATTTTAGCGTCACTGTGCTGTGAATTCAGATAGGGACAGAACGCTACTCTGCTGACTCTGAGGGACAGTTAGAGATTGCGATTTAGTGTACTGTGCTGTAGGCAGGCTATCACCAACCGCTGTGTAAAGCTTCCTTTTGCCTGCAGTGTTGTTTTAACAGCTCTGCAAGGTGTGTGTGAGTGCAGGTGACGCTGCAGTTTGCTCTGCATCCAACGCTGTCTGTAGGCATCTGCACGTGTCACTCACAGACTCTTTTTTTTTTTCTTTAGTGTAATTCTAGCTGCTCCATTCAATAGAAATTATAGTGTGATGCGCTTCCATCCGTATCCAATACATTGGTTGCAAACACTATAGAAGTAGACAAAGGAGTAGCCTTTCACAGATTGTGGACAGTTGTGTTTCAGTGTTCACTTCAGTCTGTGTTTTTTATTTTTTGAGTGCATATCACGCTCCAGTTACTTGTTCAAGCACTGCTGCTTGTACTCTGCTGAGCGTGTCTCAGTGCCTCATCCTTTTCATTTTTCTCCAATTGGTGCTTCTCCATTATATTTGAAAAAAATCTAATCTATTAGTGTGACGCGCTTCCATCCGTATACAATACATTGGTTGCAAACACTATAGAAGTAGACAAAGGAGTAGCCTTTCCCCGATTGTGGACAGTTGTGTTTCAGTGTTCACTGCAGTCTGTGTTTTTTTTTTTTTTGAGTGCACATCACGCTCCAGTTACTTGTTCAAGCACTGCTGCTTGTACTCTGCTGAGCGTGTCTCAGTGGCTCATCCTTTTCATTTATCTCCAATTGGTTCTGCTACATTCCATTTAAAATAAATCTAATCTATTAGTGTGACACGCTTCCATCCGTATACAATACATTGGTTGCAAACACTATAGAAGTAGACAAAGGAGTAGCCTTTCCCAGATTGTGGACAGTTGTGTTTCAGTGTTCACTGCAGTCTGTGTTTTTTTTTTTTTGAGTGCACATCACGCTCCAGTTACTTGTTCAAGCACTGCTGCTTGTACTCTGCTGAGCGTGTCTCAGTGGCTCATCCTTTTCATTTATCTCCAATTGGTTCTGCTGCATTCCATTTAAAATAAATCTAATCTATTATTGTGACGCGCTTCCATCCGTATACAATACATTGGTTGCAAACACTATAGAAGTAGACAAAGGAGTAGCCTTTCACAGATTGTGAATAGTTGTGTTTCAGTGTTCACTGCAGTCTGTGAGGTATTTATTTATTTATTTTTTTTAAATGCAGATCACGCTCCATTTACTTCTTCAACCACCGCTGCGTGTACTCTGCTGAGTGTCTGTCACTGGCTCATCCTTGTCATTTTTCTAAAATTGGTGCTGCTTTATTCTATTTAAAATAATTCAAATCTATTACAGTGACGTGCTTCCATCCGTATACAATACATTGGTTGCAAACAATATAGAAGTACACAAACGGGCCTTTCACAGCTACTGAACATGGGTTTTTAATTTTTAACTAAAATATGTATTTTTTCAAATGACACAAATATAAGTAATGTTGAAGAGGAATAGTCCTACATCCATTGTTTGCACAATATTACAGGTGTACATCATGTCCCTTAATCAACAATGTATTATTATATTTACTTGTATGCTTTTATTTAAAAGCCAAGAACACAGAAGGATAACCTTCGCACTGCAGCTGTTGTCAAAGTTCAACCCACATTATGCACTTCCAACATTGCAGCATTTGAGGCATGATGTGAGTTGGATTTGTCAAAGTTATGGAGTGAGAAGGTTTACCATCAGTACCCTATAGCATAAGTATGCTTTTGTGTTAGCATTTGTGTTAGACATGTGGATATCTGCCATAATATGTCACAATTATTTAGTTACAGATTTGTTACCAACACTAATCATTGAATGGTTTTAAATTTGACGTTTCACTTGTTTACAGCTTAGAAATAAGGGTGTAGCCTGATATCTATGTGTAGCACTAGCCACTTTAACATGTCATGTTTTTTTCAACATGTGTAGCTAGGTAGCAGTAATTTTTGCCGGACACACAGCAGGGGAACAGCAGGCGTTACTGAACCCCACAAACACATCATCGATTGTTTTGATCTGTGCATCCAACACTTCTGAGCCCAGGGTCAAGGAGGGTGTAGCCTGAGGCCTAGTATGAGATGTTTGAACTTTAATTTGAACTTTAATTTGGAGTTAGCAGCATTAATTTTTGTCAGACACGCAGCAGGGGAACAGCAGGCGTTACTGAACCCCACTATCACTATAGCTTGTGTATTGGTCTGTGGACACGACACTTCTGAGCAGCAACTGGCAGTGTTGTAGCCCAGGGAGTATAGCTCAGGTGGTAGAAAGATGAACATAACAGGAGACATGGAAAACATTGCCAACCAGTTAGTTAATCTGAAACCGGACAGGCAAATTCAGGCGAGATCCATGCCTAGTTCATTTTCAGAAAAGTAAGCCGTTCTACATTATCGGAGGATAGTCGCATGCAACGGTCTGTTAGTACACCACCTGCAGCAGTAAAGACGCGCTCCGATAATACACTGGCAGCAGGGCAAGCCAGCACCTCCAATGCATACTGGCTAAGCTCTGGCCATGTATCCAGCTTAGAGACACAAAACTTGAATGGGGAAGAGCCATCTGGGAGTACACTGAGAGGGCAAGACATGTAGTCTGTCACCATCTTACGGAAATGTTGCCTCCTGCTGACTGGAGCCGTCTCGGATGGTGTAGACATTGGTGGCGCTGCCACAAAACTTTGACACATTTGGAACATACTGTTCTTGCCCTGTGCAGAGGCGCTGCTTGTGCTCCCTCTTGTTGCAGAGCTGTCTCCACTGCCTCGACGCACAGAGCTGCTTTGTAAAGCAGTAGCAGCAGCGCTCTCGGCTGGAATGGAGAACATTATTGTCACGCTGTATAGCAGATATATATATGTGATGTCAGTAATCTATATCAAAAGGGCAACATACTATATAACATGCGCATAGATATATGATAACATAGATTTACCTGACAGAATGTCCAGTGGGTCAAAACGGAATCCGTTATACGCTGTCTCCGGCTAGAGGGTGACCGTGGTCTAAGCTGACCCTAAACTGGGGTCCTAACTAATCCCTCAACCTGGAGGTACTGTTAAAGGTACAGAGGTCCAGGCCACCAGCGTAAACCCTGTCTCCTATCAATCCCTGCCAACTGTATTCTAGTCCTAAGAAGGACCCTGAATACCACCAAAGGGAATGAACAGGTAACGGTTAATGAACAGAAAGACATACAAGAAAGACAAGAAATAAAGTAAATAAAGTCTTACATACAACACTCACACACAGTAGGAACACCTAAGGTCTCAGAGATAAACTATAAGCTATAAGAGTAAAAACAACTAAGGAGCTCTTAGCTTAAGTATTCTCAGAACCGCTCCAGTCTGCTAGACTACATGAATGCTTTCACCGGCGTCTAACACCCAGACTGGCAGGAATATAAAGGAAACTAATTAGAACATAATCAAAAGCAGCCGGCCGAGGCTGGACCTAGTCTTAGCAAAGAGCTAGGTAAAATTAACTCTCTCATTACCAAACACAAAGAAACAGCAGCTCAGCTGTGAGAAGTCAGAATGTGCAATCGCGACGATCTTCGTGGCGATGCACCCATGACAGTACCCCCCCTTCTACGAGGGGCCTCCGGACCCTCATGACCAGGTCTGTCCGGGTAAGTTGTGTGAAAGGTCCGAACCAATCGATCTGCGTTAGCATCAGACGCAGGGACCCACGTCCTCTCCTCAGGACCATACCCCCTCCAATGAACTAAGTACTGAGGGGATCGGCGACTGAGACGTGAGTCAATGATTTTCGACCCATGAAATTCCACGTTATCATTGACCACCACTGAAGGAGGTAGAGGTGACGGTATAACTGGTGCCACATACTTTTTAAGTAATGACTTGTGAAACACATTATGATTTTTAAACGTAGGAGGGAGGTCCAGACGAAATGCCACAGGATTAATTATGGAACTGATCCTGTACGGCCCGATGAATCTGGGACCCAACCTCCAGGAGGGAACTTTAAGTTTTATATTCCTGGTAGACAACCACACCAGATCGTTCACCTTCAGATCTCGACCAGAAACTCTCCCCCTATCAGCCATCCGTTTGTAACGGTTCTCCGTAACCTTCAGTCTTAACCGATCTGGAACTATCAGTCTCCCTGGAAGTCCCACAGGGGCGTCCCCCTGAGCCCCCAATACCTCCCCCTCAAGCTCAGAGCATACAGCTGACACTACAACTCCCTCCTGAGGAATCGGAACCGGATCATCCATCCTCCCGGTCCCTGGGAAAGTACGAGATAAGGCATCAGGAAGCAACTTTATTGAGCAGTCATATGCGCGATGAGGAGGTAACTCTTTACACCCCTCCTCTGAGAACATCTCCCCAAAGTCCTCCAGAAAAGGAGGCAAAGTCCTAGGCACAACCGCACCGATGACCGTGCTCATGCAGTTATTCTTGCAAAATTCACCCCACTGGCTTATCTTTCTGGATTGCCAATCAATCACTGGGTTATGTTTAGCCAACCAAGGAAGTCCCAACACAATAGGAGTAGGTAGACCCTCCAACACATAACAAGACAATTGCTCTTTATGTATTGCCCCTACTCGAAGATCTATGTTATGAACAGCTTGTACCAAGCTACCTTGACCAAGAGGTCTAGAATCAATAGAGAGTATAGGGACCGGTTTGGCCAATACACTCAGTTGCATACCATGCACCTGGGCAAACCGAGTGTCCACCAGATTAGCCCCGGACCCACTATCAAGAAAAACAGAAATCCTCTCAGTTCTAGTACCAATCACCACCTCCGCAGGCACGAGAAACTGAGAGGGATTTGGGGACGAAATACACACTCCCAGGTTAACTCCTTGGCTCAAAGAGGTCCGGGATGGACACCCCCCAACAAAATGTCCCTCTCTCCCGCAAAAGAAACACCTTCTAGTCTTGCGGCGCACCGCCGATTCCCTCCTACAAAATGATGTCCCTCCCAACTGCATGGGTTCCTCAGAACAGACCAGGGGAACCTCAGTATAAGGGACTTTAGTAGTAGGTGGAGTCATCACGGGGGGCGGAGTTACCTCGCGTCTTCCCCGAAGTCGTCTATCAATGCGAATAGCGAGGGCCATAGCAGCCTCCAGTGATGGAGGAGCATCATACTGAGCCAACACATCTTTTAATTTGTCAGACAACCCTTGACAAAACTGGCTCCTAAGAGCTGGGTCATTCCACTGAGTATCTGTTGCCCATCTACGGAACTCAGAAGAATATTCCTCCGCTGGACGATTTCCTTGCCGTATTTTACGTAACCTTGTTTCAGCAAGGGAGACTCGATCCGGATCATCATATACCAGACCCAGGGCAGTAAAAAATCGATCCACTGACTGGAGATCTGGGGAGCCTGGAGGAATAGAGAACGCCCAAGATTGAGGGTCCCCTTGTAAGAGCGAGATAACAATTCCCACCCTCTGCTCTTCACTCCCAGATGACCGAGGCCGCAGCCGAAAGTACAATTTACATGCCTCCCGGAAAGTAAAAAATTTGTCCCGCCCTCCAGTGAACCTGTCCGGGAGAGCAACCTTAGGTTCAGATCTGGTTTGCTCCGGGGGGACAAAACCTTGGACTTAATGTCTGCAAATTCCATGGACAACCCCTGCAACTGCCGGACCAGCTGGGCTACTGGATCCATGACAGCTGGGGAGAATCTTTAGTTTGGCCGGTGAAAATGTCACGCTGTATAGCAGATATATATATGTGATGTCAGTAATCTATATCAAAAGGGCAACATACTATATAACATGCGCATAGATATATGATAACATAGATTTACCTGACAGAATGTCCAGTGGGTCAAAACGGAATCCGTTATACGCTGTCTCCGGCTAGAGGGTGACCGTGGTCTAAGCTGACCCTAAACTGGGGTCCTAACTAATCCCTCAACCTGGAGGTACTGTTAAAGGTACAGAGGTCCAGGCCACCAGCGTAAACCCTGTCTCCTATCAATCCCTGCCAACTGTATTCTAGTCCTAAGAAGGACCCTGAATACCACCAAAGGGAATGAACAGGTAACGGTTAATGAACAGAAAGACATACAAGAAAGACAAGAAATAAAGTAAATAAAGTCTTACATACAACACTCACACACAGTAGGAACACCTAAGGTCTCAGAGATAAACTATAAGCTATAAGAGTAAAAACAACTAAGGAGCTCTTAGCTTAAGTATTCTCAGAACCGCTCCAGTCTGCTAGACTACATGAATGCTTTCACCGGCGTCTAACACCCAGACTGGCAGGAATATAAAGGAAACTAATTAGAACATAATCAAAAGCAGCCGGCCGAGGCTGGACCTAGTCTTAGCAAAGAGCTAGGTAAAATTAACTCTCTCATTACCAAACACAAAGAAACAGCAGCTCAGCTGTGAGAAGTCAGAATGTGCAATCGCGACGATCTTCGTGGCGATGCACCCATGACAATTATGGATTGCACCAGTGTGTCTTGGTACTTCCGCATTTTACGCTCCCGGTTCAACGGTGTGATGAGGCTTTGTAAGTTGTCCCGGTAGCGAGGGTCTAGGAGGGTGTACACCCAATAATCAGACGTGGTGTGAATGTGTTCGATGCGGCGGTCGTTTCTCAGCCACTGCAGCATGAAATCAACCATGTGCTGCAGACTCCCAACTGGCCAAGAAACGTTGTCCCCTGCAAGAGGCGTCATCTCTGCCTGCTGTGCATCACCCCACCCTTGGTCTACATACTGACTAGAGCATTGTCTACCTCCCTCTGGAGCGATGTCTTCCTCCTCCATTGACTCCTCCTCATCCTCCTCACAAAGTCCTTCAAATACATATAAATTTACAAAATTTAAAACTCAAAATTTAAAAACTTTGTATCATAATTCTGTAACATCAGTTTATGGAAACACAATAGCATTACAAAAGGATAGACAAAAAATGTACATTATGTGCTTTGTAAATACATTAAAAGTTTGTAATGGTTATGAAAATATAGACAGCGACTCTGGAGGTTCAATTGTTGATACAGCATGGTACTTTGAAAGTCTTCCAGCCCTTTGTGAGGAACCACGTTGCGCTGACTGTCCAGAAGGTGATGGAATTTGTGACTCCTCATCCTCCACCTCTTCCAAAACCTCATGCCTTAGTGCTTGCAGTGTTTTTTGAAGCAGGCAGATAAGGGGGACAGTCAGGCTGACTAGTGCATCATCTGCACTCGCCATCCGCGTTGACTCATCAAACGCACGCAAAACGTGGCAGATATCCTTCATAGAGTTATTCGCCACTCATTACACTGGCAGTGGCTGCCCATTCATTATAGGATCCAATTCTAATTACTGGTTCTCACCAACAAAGCTCTCCACAGCGCAGCACCCCCCTACATCTCCTCCCTTATTTATATTTATCGGCCTAACCGACTGCTGCACTCTGCAAACGACCTTCGACTAACCTCTGCACTAATCCGTACCTCCCACTCCCAACTCCAAGACTTCTCCCGCGCTGCGCCAATCCTCTGGAATGCTCTACCCCAAGAAATTAGGACTATCCGCAATTTGGATGGTTTCAGGCGCTCCCTCAAAACACATTTGTTCACAGTGGCCTATCACATTCACTAATCAAAGTCATTCTATGTGTAATTCTGTGTGTGTAGCCCATTCACTATCTCCATGCATCCCTCACTCCCTTAAAATGGCTGGACCATCATTGTAAAAACACCATTGTATATAAACACCTGTACTTTGTATCTCCCCCACCTCATTGTAGATTGTAAGCTTTCACCAGCAGGGGCGGCTGATTTTGCTTTAATTATTGTATTGTTAACGTTGTTACTTATGACTTGTGTTTTGAAACTGTTAAACTGTAAAGCACTGCGGAATATTATGGCGCTATATAAATAAATAATATTATTATTCTTATTATAGAGGCCCACTCAGTAGTGGTGAAGTGTGAACGGCGCAAATTGCGAGTTGACTGCGCCTGATGCAGCTGATACTCCATTACTGTTGGCTGCTGCTCACACAACCGCTCCAACATATGTAACGAGGAATTCCACCTGGTGGGTACGTCACATATGATGCGATGTTCATGAAGGTGAAATCTGCGTTGCAGAGCTGCAATCAGCGATCTGGCCATGCTGGAACGTCGCAAGTGAGCGCACTCTAGGCGGACCTTGTGCAGCAGTGCATCAAGATCCGGATAGTCCCTCAAAAAACTCTGCACGACCAAGTTGAGCACATATGACAGACATGGTATGTGAGTGAGGTTGCCAAGGCCCAGAGCTGACACCAGATTTCGGCCATTGTCACACACTACCAAGCCTGCCTGTAGATTCTCTTCCAAAAACCACACGTCGCTCTCCTGCTTTATGGCATTACAGAGCTCCTGCGCTGTGTGGCTAAGATTCCCCATGGAAATTAATTTCAGGACGGCCTGTTGACATTTGGACACGGCTGTGCTCATATCGGTCGCAACAGGTAAACGTTCACGGGTCCATGTGGAGGTAGACCGTGACGGCTCCTGCAGCGATGATTCTGAGGAACTGGAGTAGGAGGAGGAATCAATGTGTACAGACTTGATTCCTGCAATCCTTGGAGTTGGCAGAACACGTACAGCGCCACTCGCAAGATCAGTACCCGGCTGCACAACATTGACCCAATGGGCAGTGAGGGAAAGGTATTGTCCCTGGCCATGGGTGTTAGAACCCTCTTGTTAGGTTTTGTTTCAGTTTGCTGGTCACATGACCTTTTTTCCCTATTTAGTCTGGCTCCGCCCTTCTGGCTTTGCTTGACTTCATTGTATTATCTACTGTTAAGCTAGCCGGGTGCTTAGGTGCCTTAATCTGTCAGTTTTGCTTGATGTTAGGATCACAAAGTATTTATTTTTCTGTTTAATTATCCATGCTACAATTTATGTTAGGAGGTGTCCACCTTTTCTCCCAGTCCCTAGATCTTGTAGGGATTACTCCCTCGCAAATATAGGTCTTCGTTCACACTAGATGAGGACTTTAGCGGGTCTGGTCGCAGGATCAGGTTCCCCGTTACATCGTAGGGATTCAGCTTAGTTGTATTGTAGGGACAGAATTCCCTTCTTTCCTTACTGGTTGTAGCAGATCATAACAATGGGTACTGGTCCACGCATCGGTGGTCAGGTGGACCTTGCTACTGAGGGCTTTTAGTAGCGCATGTTTAATTTTTCCCTCAACATGCTTTTGCAGACCAGGGACGGCTTGCCTGCTGAAATGAAATCGGCTTGGCACATTGTATTGTGGGACTGACAATGATATTCAGTTACGGAAACTGTCTGTCTCCACCAGCCTGAATCACAGCATTTCAAGGGACAGGAGTTTTGCAATGCCAGCATTCAGAGCCTGTGCTCGTGCATGGTTTGCGGAGTATGGCCGTCTTTTATCCCATGCCTGTGCTACCGATGGCTGTTTTGTGGCCTGGGAGTGTGAGGATGACAGGGAACTTGCTGCTGTGTGTGGAATAACAGTTTGTCTCTGGACAACAGTGGCCGAGGTTCTTCCATGGCGATCCTGTGAGGAAGCAGAACCAGCTGTGTGTGAGCTCGATGAAGAGGCTTCAACACAACCTGAAGATGTAGGTGCTGCTGTAGGTTGGCCTACATCTCCAGTGTGTCTTTGTAACTCAACTACGTGCTTTGTCCGCACATGTTTCCACATATTTGTGGTATTGAGGTGACTGACACTTTTAGCTATTTTTAATTTTTGATTACACAGCTTGCATTTCACATAGCAAATATCATGTGCAAGTGTGTGAAAAAAGGACCACGCAGTGCAAGTCCTGGGAGCGCACGTTTTGACTTTTGGAAGACAACTGCTCCGAACAGGTGCCAAACTGGAGGCTACAGGCAACCGAGTCTGCAGCCTAACTCTCCCTCCTGTTTGTACCGTTGGGGCAATGTCTTCCTCTATCTTCCTTCTATCACTAACCATTTCTCTAGGCCTCTCCCAGCTTTCAACCAAAGTACTGGTTCTCAGCCACAAAGCTATCCACAGTGCAGCACCCCTCCTACATCTCCTCCCTCATTTCTATCTATCGGCCTAACCGACTGCTGCGCTCTGCAAACGACTTTCGACTAACCTCTGCACTAATACGTACCTCCCACTCCCGACTCCAAGACTTCTCCTGCTCTACGCCAATCCTCTGGAATGCTGTACCCCAAGAAATTAGGACTATCCACAATTTGCATGGTTTCAGGCGCTCCCTCAAAACACATTTGTTCAGAGCGGCCTATCACATTCACTAATCAAAGTCATTCTATGTATTCTGTGTAACTGTGTGTGTGTCTCTAGCCCATTCACTATCTCCATCCCTCAGTCCCTTAAGATGGCTGGAACATCATTGTAAATGCACCATTGTATATAAACACCTATACTTTGTATCTCCCCCATCTCATTGTACATTGTAAGCTGTCACGAGCAGGGGCGACTTATTTAGCTTAAATTATTGTATTGTTAACGTTGTTACTTATGACTTGTGTTCTGAAACTGCTAAACTGTAAAGCGCTGCGGAATATGATGGCGCTATATAAATAAATATTATTATTATTCCTCTGAGCTGCTCCCACCACCTTCCTGTTCCTCATGCCATGTTGGGTCTTGGACCTCATCATCTCCACTACCCTCTTCCAACACCTGCTGTTGGGTGGTCTGGCCAGCACCATGCTCAACAGAAACTGGCACCTGGGTCTCATCATCATCAGATGCGTTCTGCGGTGTGCTGACCATCGGCACTGTCTCACCCGCCTCTTCAGATTCAGAGAGACACAGCTGTTGCGCATCACTGCATACTCCCTCTTCACATTACAGAATGCTGCTTGGCTGGGCCCCTGTTTGCAAGCCAATAGATTCTGAGAACAGAAGCAGACACTCAGCTGGCTCCTGTACAGAACTCTCTGACTGCCTGGGCAATTTGCCAGGCGGTGAAGAGACAGATGGTTGCCCAACAGTGCTGTGGTCCTGAGAGGAGGTGGAAGCAATTGAAGTCGATGCATTGGCTGACATCCAAACAACAACGGCTTCAATTTGTTCTTCCCGCAGCAGGGGGTACTCCGAGCTCCTACAAAAGTGCGCATAAAGGAACGCTCACGGGGAAAACTGGTGGATGCTGTGTCACTGGGGGCCGCAGCAGCCACAGAATCCCCACGTCCTCTCCCTGAAGAAACTCCACGACCACGTGCCTTACTCCCTGCCTTCTTCATCTTGGTAGATTGATAAAGAAAGTCTGAAAAGTTATAAGGTCTAAGTGTGGTTATTCCGCAGAGACTGCAGTGAACACTGCACACAACTGTTCACTACCCAATGCGTCTCAGCACGAAGGCAGTCTGTGCGTCAAAACAAAGGCACAAGCATACATCCATGTACCCTGTTTATAAAGCTATATAAAAAAAATTATGTAGTAGTGACGCACACTTTATTGAGGTACAGTATTACATCGCCATTCACCATCTGTGGCTATGCAGTCTCATCTATATATACCTTATCTATCTGTTGTCATGCTTCCAAGTCGACAGTCAGCCATAAATAGCAATTTTCACTATGCACTATGCACTTTTTAAAGGTTATGTTTGTTAATAAAAATGATTATTGCCACATATTATGAGTATTACATGATGGAAATTGTATAATTTTGTATAAAATATTTAGTGACATTATTCAGCAAATGGAACATTTTAGTAATATCACAGATAACTTGTAATGCTGATGATGTTTGAAGTCAATCATTCATTGTCTATACAATAAAAATGGTGTACATACTGTTACTTATCCATCATTAATGGATTCAGATATGTACTTGTATGCTTTTATGTACAACCGTATAGCAGATTCCTTAACTAATTTATTTTGTGGTTTGCATTGCTGTTCAACATGTTAATGTATGTGTTTATGTTTGTCAATTCTTTATTTATCTAGATATTAGTTTAAATGAAATCATCATCTTATGGTAGTAAAGGTTATCTTTCTCTTGTTTGAAGTATAGACATTTAAAATTGACAGGTAACAAGGAAATTACTTGATCTAGTATTTAAACATCCTCCTTGACCCTGGGCTCCAACACCGCCAGTTGTTGCTCGGAAGTGCTGTTAGCACAGTCAACACTTGCTCCTGTGTTACTGGGGTTCAGTAACGTCAGCTGGTCCTCGATTGTGCCATTGGCTCTTTTCCTTCTGCTGCCCCTCCGGGTTCCAGTACCGTCAGCTGGTTCTCCGCAGTGCCTTTGGCCTAGGTGCCTCCATCTCGGTATCCGAGTTCCAGCAACGTCTGCTGGTCCTTGGTAGTGCTTTGGAGCACAGGTACCTCCTGCTTAGTAACCGTGTCCCAGTAACGTCAGCTGGTCCTCGGTTGTGCCATTGGCTCTTTTCCTTCTGCTGCCCCTCCGGGTTCCAGTACCGTCAGCTGGTTCTCCACAGTGCCTTTGGCCTAGGTGCCTCCATCTCGGTATCCGAGTTCCAGCAACGTCTGCTGGTCCTTGGTAGTGCTTTGGAGCACAGGTACCTCCTGCTTAGTAACCGTGTCCCAGTAACATCAGCTGGTACAAGATTGTGCTACAAATACAAGATACGGAACAAGAGACACAAGAACAATAAGCAGAAGATCTAAAAGCAGAAGAACATGAAGTATAAGACCAAAATGAAGAGCAAAATATATGCTCTAAATTCTAAGCAGAAGAAGACTAAGCAGTGTATGGGGGTGAGTCCGTTCCTCCTCGTGGTGCCCCTGGAAAATGCCTGCTGCTGCAGGCTAAACTGAACACGGACAAATACTGTTGTAATTTAAATCTTTTGTGACAGCAAGAACGGAAGGATGAAAAATTCATACTTTGACAGATTACAAGTACAGGATTCTCTGTCACAAATAAGAATATGATGAAGAAGATGAAGCAGAATATGAATAAGAATAATAGTTTAATAAGAAGAATATGAGTAATGTTAACAAAGATGAATAGCAAGAAGTTTAAGAAGAAGATAAAGAAGGTGAAGATGAAGAATAATTTGATGAAAAAGATGATGCTGCAGAAGATTATGAAGGAGAAAGTGTGTGAAAAGTTAAAAAGGTGAAGATGAAGAGCATGGAAGTTGTGTAATATACATATTTGCCAAAATAGAAAAAACGTTAACAACATTGTCAATTTCTTCGTCAATCCGAACATCTTTAAAAAAAAAAATATTTATGCTATTCCATTTGATTGGGTTAAACATCTATGCCTTTAATGTCTCCTCAACCTTCCCCAATACATTCTACATTACTCTTTCTTGTTTTCCTTCATGTACAATTAACCAACAAGGCAAGAATGGGGTTTTTTTAATTTCGATATTTTGTTCCCATAGACTTACATGGGACTTCCGGTATCGGTATCGGGTATCGCCGATATTTTAATGTTATCGGCGATACCATTCCGATTCCGATACTTTTGGATATCGGAAAGTATCGCTCAACTCTACTCCTAGCCTCTTCCATGCTCTTATTGTCAAAGAGATATCACAGCGGTGAAAAAAGTGCCAAAATTCGCGCGCCTAGCGGCGCGCAGCTTGCCGATGTCCTCCTTTCAGCTGCAACAGCCAAAACCCAGTGTTCTTGGAGCTCGAGGAGACTCTTCACTTATCCCAGAATGAACTGGAAATATGCAAATGATCTCCTCAGGACTCCTCCCCTGGTTTCATTGTGGCATCAACACAGCAGTATAGTATTTTATTTGGAGGTTACATAAATATTATAATTTCATTTTATTATTTTAAAGGAATTGCCTGGCATTAAAATATTGATGAATTATCCAGTGGGGGTCCAACATCTTACTGATCAACTGATATCTTCTCTGGCAGAGTAAGGATTAAGATGATGTATGGAGCAGAACACCATTTTGTTTATCTCCAATTTACTTGAGGCACATTGTGCATAAGGGTCATCAATGCTTTGGAGACCCTGACATCCAAACCTCCTCTGGCATAGAACTGTGCATTGTCAGCCTCATTGCCTGGGTTTCTATTTATCTGAAAGCATGTCTCACGTCACTAAGTTTTCAGAGTTTTGCTTCTTAGTTCCAATGAAGGATCATCTTATTGCATCAGCATGCCAAAATATTTTGTACGCTTTCAACTCTCTAGAATCAGTTTTGATAATGCCCTTTTCTGTTTTTTTGGATTCTCCCTCAATGTAAAAAAAAACAAGAACTGTCTCACACAAAGCCCTGACCTCAACCACATCGAACACTTCTGGGATGAACTAGAATGGAGATTTCCCATTCATCCATCATCATGGTCAGTGTCAAAATTAGTGTAGAAAGGCTCCCTAGAAGTATGAAATCTGTTAAGGCAGCAAAGTGGGGGGACCAACTCCACTTTATTGATCCCGGGGGGAAATTACAGTATTACAGCAGCAATACAAACAGCAGTACTCAAAATATTAGGACACAAATCTTGCACAGGTATACCAACATTACATAATAGATAAAAGTGTGTAGTTCAGGTGTATATAAGACAATGTTAATTGACATTAGTACACCAGCCATCAGTCATTATTTTCTACCACCCTTAGGAAATTATTATACATCCCAATAGCTGTAGGTACAAACGATTTCCTGAATTTCTCCTTCTTGCACCTTAATAGGATTAGATGGCTGCTGAATATGCTCTTCTGCTTCAAGAACAGCTCGTATAGGGGGTGTGTATTATTGTTCACTATAGCCCTACACTTCTTCTGAATTCTATCCTCCAATACCTCCTCAAAAGAGTCAAGATGGAGGCCAACAGCCGCGCTTGCCTTCTTGATAAGTTTGTTGAGCTTATTAGCGTCAGCTACTCGCACACTACTGCCCCAGCAAATGATAGCAAAAGAGATGGCACTTGCTACAACGGACTGTTAGAACATCTCCAGCATTTTACTGCACACATTGAACGACCTGAGCTTCCGCAGAAAGTACAGTCTGCTCATTCCCTTCTTGTAAACCTTTTCTGTATGACACCTCCAATCGAGTTTACTGTCAAGGTGAACCCCCAAATATTTGTAGCTCTCAACAATCTCAACCTCCTGGCCAGCAATGGTGATCGGTAAGTAATCCTCCTTTTTCCTTCTATAACTCACCACCATCTCCTTGGTTTTCTTTACATTTAGTTCTAGACAGTAAGTCTGACACCAATCCACAAAGTCAGAAACCACCCTTCTATATTCCTCCTCCCCCGAGCCCCCCACAATGCCCCCTACAATCACGGAGTCATCTGAGAATTTTTGGAGGTGACAAAAATCAGATTTATACTGAAAGTCAGCTGTATACAATGAGAAGAGGAAGGGTGACAGCACTGTACCCTGAGGGGCTCCAACACTGCTCCTTACACTGCCAGATACCACCTCCCCCATCCTTACAAACTGCGGCCTGTCTGTCAGGTAGTCACTTATCCAGTTCACCATCCCCTCATCTACAGCCATATCAGTCAACTTATTACGTAGTAAGAGCGACTGTAGGGTATTGAAAGCACTAGAGAAGTCAAAGAACATGGCGCGCACTGCAGTTCCATCATTGTCCAAGAACGAATGCATTGTATGTAGCAGAGACGCTACCGCATCATCCACCCCCAATCTCTGCTGGTACGCAAACTGCAGGGGGTCAGTGTAGGCCCTCACCCTCGGGCACAAGTAGGCGAGTATTATTCTCTCCAAGGACTTCATAGCATGCGATGTTAAGGCCACTGGACGATAGTCTTGTAGGGAAGTTGGAAAAGTGGTCTTAGGAACCGGCACTAGGCAGGTGGTCTTCCACAGTTCTGGTACCCCCTGTGATTGAAGGCTCCAGTTAAACAGGTGCTGGAAGACAGTACACAGTTGGTTTGCACATGCTCTGAGGACACGTGGGCTGAGGCCATCAGGCCCAGCTGCTTTGCCAATAACAAGTCTGCTAAACTGTCTTCTCACGTCACTTTGGGAGACAGTGAAAGCAGGCAGCTTATCCCCCAATGTCAATGCTGCAGATCTTTTCCCGGATCCATCCCCCATTTCTGATGACATTGTGCTTGTGTTGGTGAATCTGTTGAAAAACTCATTCATTTCATTAGCCCAGGGCAGATCCACTTCCCCATGCTCCGACTTTGCCTTAAACCCAGTTAGCTGTTTCATGCCCGACCACACCTCCATGGAATTGTTCTGTGACAATTTATTTTCTAATTTAATTCGGAACGCCTCACAGGCATTCTTAATTTTCCCCTTTAAGTCCCTTTGTATCAATTTCAGTTTCTTAGTATCCTTCATTTTAAATGCCATTTTTTTCTTGTTTAGTAAATGTTTCAATTCTTTTGTAATCCAAGGCTTGTTATTTGCATAACATAGAATCTTTTTAGCTGGTACAACAGTGTCAGTACAAAAATTTATATAATCCGTTACTCGCCCGACAATATCATTTATGTAGCGTCGGCGTCCCTGCCCTCTGCCAGGCAGGGACGCTGTTCCCCTGCGACAGCGTCCTCTGCCAGGCAGGGACGTCGCCCCCCTTACCCGCGCTCAGCGTCCTCCTTCCGCCCTGCTGGGGCCGCGCGCTCCTTCCCTGCTACTGGACTTAGGGCGCGGCCCGCGCGCTCCCCCGCTCTTAAAGGGGCCGCGCGCATCTTTCAAAAAGGTCCCCGGCCAATGCCAGAGGACTCCACCCTATATAAAGTACTTCCTCCTTAATGGAGGTGCCCGAGCAATGTTGTTATTGCACTGTTTACTACTCTGCTTTAGCCCTCAGGGTCCATTACCAGTTACCTGCCTGTTTCCTGCCAGTTTGCTTTCTGCTACCTGCCCGCAAGCCTGCCTGGAGGTTTGGCCGTCACATGCGGTGACCATCGGCAATTCCAGAGAACCTCGCCTGCTCACTTGGGGGCGCTCATCTGCCATCTGCCTGCAAGTCTACCTGGAGGTTCGGCCATCACCTGCGGTGTCCATCGGCTATTCCAGAGACTTTCGTCTGCTCACTTGGGGGCGCTCATCCGCCATCTGCCTGCAAGCCTACCTGGAGGTTCGGTCATCACCTGCGGTGTCCATTGGCTATTCCAGAGACTCTCGCCTGCTCACTTGGGGGTGTTCATCTGTCATCTGCCTGCTAGCCTACCGGGAGGCTCCACCATCTCAGGTCGTATATACCTGTCCATTCAGAGACTGCCCCGGCCCCTTGCCTGCCTGTTTATCCAGAGACTGCCCCGGTCACTTGCCGTGACCTCCCACCTGTCTGTCCAAAGACTGCCCCCGTCACTTGCAGTGACTTCCTGTCCGTCTCCCCGGGCGCCACCCGCTCCTTTACAAGGAAAGCCTCCTTGTATAATAAAGCTCAGTGGTTCCGCCTCCCAGACCCGTTACAGTTTGCTCGGGCCATGGAACCCGGTGGCACCCAAACTCCCTCGCTCTCTGACCTGTGTCATGAACTGTCTCGTCAGAGGTCTCAACAGGAGTCCATCCTGGGTCACCTGCGGAATGTTAATTCCCGCCTGGACACCCTAACTACTTCACCAGCAACCACCGCGGGCGCCATGACTCGCAATCCGGCAGTTCCGCTGCTTACCAATTCCGTGGTTTCCGTTTCCTGGACCTCGACTTTCAGCTCCTCCTCGGTTTGGAGGCGACCCTGCTCTGGCTCGGGGTTTCATTAACCAGTGCACCCTGCATTTTGAACTCCTGGCACACCAGTTTAACTCCGACCGGGCCAAAATTGCCTTCATCATGTCCCATCTCACCGGAGAGGCCCTGGCCTGGCTAAATCCTCTTTGGGAGAGAGAGGACCCTCTGGTGTCTGACCTGTCTGCTTTTCTCTCAGCCTTCCGGAAGGTATTCGACGAACCCGGACGGAAGACCTCCTCTGCATCTTCTCTGCTGCGTCTCCGTCAGGGAAGTCTCACCGTGGGTCAATATGCCATACGGTTCCGTACCCTTGCCTCGGAGCTAGCTTGGGATAATGACGCTCTGATATCTGTCTTCTGGGAGGGTCTGTCCGGCCGTATTAAAGATGAACTTGCCGGTCGGGACATTCCAACCTCTCTCGATGACCTAATAACTCTTGCCAATCGAATTGATCTGCGGTTCCAGAGCGCGCTAAAGAGGTCACCCGTGAGAGAAGGTTTCCTCGTCTAGCTCCTTCTTTTCAGAGACCTGTAACTCCTTCCGTTTCTCCTCAGGTACACTCTTCTGAGCCTATGCAAGTCGACCAAACCAAGATGGTCAAAGCCCGTCAGGACTTACGCCGTACCGAGGGGAGTTGCTTCTACTGTGGCAGTAAGGAGCACTGGATCCGTACCTGCCCAGAGAGGTCGGGAAACGCCTGTGTCTAGGTTCGCTCGGAGAGGTCCACCTAGACAAAAATAAATCCTCTTCATCTCTGCTGTTGTCAGTCTCAATTCTCCTCGGTGAGAACCGTTATTTCGAACTATCCCAACTTGATTCTGGAGCAGCCGGGAATCTTGTTTCACAGGCTCTAGTAGAAAAATATCGCATTCCTACCAAACCTCTGGTTGAACCAGTATCTGTTGCTGCTGTGGATGGGGGTCTCCTACCACGTCCCATCCAACTTATCACTGAAGCCATAACCCTGCAGGTGGGAATGTTGCATTCTGAGAGCATCTCGTTTCATGTTCTGCCTGGACTCTCGCACGCTTTCTTACTAGGTCTGCCTTGGCTCCAAAAGCATGCACCCGTGCTCGACTGGCAGACTGGAGAGATCCTTCGCTGGGGACAGGACTGTCATAAAACTTGTTTGGTTCCTATTCATCCCGTCCGTCCTTCTCCTACACCAACTAATCTACCAGGGCTCCCGATTCCATATTGGTCTTTCGCTGATGTCTTTAATAAAAAGGAAGCAGAGACATTACCCCCTCACAGACCGTATGATTGCCCGATCGACCTGCTACCCGGTACTACGCCTCCCGTGGGCGTATTTACCCATTGTCCGCTGCTGAGACCAGGTCAATGTCCGAATATATCGAGGAGAATTTGGCTAAGGGATTCATCCGGAAATCCACCTCCCCAGCGGGAGCAGGTTTCTTCTTCGTAAAAAAGAAAGACGGCTCTCTCCGTCCCTGTATTGACTACAGAGGCCTAAATTTGATCACGGTGAAGAATAAGTACCCTCTTCCGCTCATTCCAGAATTGTTTGATCGTCTGAGGGTGGCTAGAATCTTCACCAAACTGGATCTTCGTGGGGCATATAACCTGGTCCGTATCCGTCGGGGAGATGAATGGAAGACGGCATTCAATACCCGGGACGGCCACTACGAGTATTTGGTAATGCCCTTTGGTCTCTGTAATGCTCCAGCAGTCTTTCAGGAGTTGGTCAATGACATCTTCCGGGACCTTCTCTACTCCTGCGTTGTGGTGTACCTAGACGACATCTTGGTCTTCTCTCCGGATCTCCAGTCTCACCGGAGGGATGTTCGTCAGGTTCTGCTCAGGCTCAGGCAGAATCACCTCTTCGCCAAATATGAGAAGTGCCTCTTTGAGCAGACCTCGCTTCCGTTTTTGGGCTACATCATTTCTCAGACAGGCCTACGAATGGATCCGGAGAAACTGTCTGCCATCGAGAAATGGCCCCGACCGGAGGGGTTGAAGGCCATTCAGCGGTTCCTGGGATTCGCCAATTATTACCGTCTTTTCATACCGCACTTCTCTTCCCGGACTGCTCCAATCTCCGCGCTCACCCGCAAGGATGCTAATCCCAAACAGTGGACGCCCGAAGCAGAGGAGGCCTTTCTTTCTTTAAAACAGGCCTTCTCTTCCGCTCCAGTGCTGCATCGCCCGGACGGCAACAAGCAGTTCTTCCTGGAGGTGGACGCTTCCTCTTCTGGAGCCGGAGCGGTACTTACTCAAAAATCTTCATCCGGGAGGATGGTATCTTGCGGCTTCTTCTCCAAACTCTTCTCCTCTTCTGAGCGCAATTACTCCATAGGAGACCGAGAGTTATTGGCCATCAAGCTGGCATTGGAGGAGTGGCGTTACCTACTCGAGGGGGCTCTTCATCCGGTAATCATTTACACTGACCACAAAAATCTGGCTTACCTCCAGCATGCCCAGAGACTTAACCCTCGCCAAGCCCGGTGGTCCTTGTTTTTTGCCCGCTTTGATTTTCTCTTACATTTTCGCCCGGCCGACAAGAACATCAAGGCGGACGCCTTGTCCCGGTCCTTCCTGGTGTCGGATCTCGAGGAGGAACCTAAACATATCATCGATCCCGCCAGAGTGATGCGGGTGGCTCCCGTGAGTCTAAATCGTCTCCCTCCTGGCAAGACGTTCGTATCAGTAACCGATCGGGAGAGAATCCTACACTGGGGTCATTCGTCTAAACTAGCTGGCCACGCTGGTCAGAAAAAGACCCTCCAGCTCATTACTCGGCATTACTGGTGGCCTACCCTGCACAAGGACGTAATAGACTTTGTTTCTGCCTGTGTCTCCTGTGCCCGCAACAAAGTTCCGAGACACCTGCCTGCCGGCCGTCTTCTTCCGCTTCCTGTACCCGCTGCTCCCTGGCAGCATATAGCCATGGACTTCATAACAGATCTGCCCGTCTCTGCCGGTTGTACGGTCATTTGGGTGGTCGTTGACCGATTTTCCAAGATGGCTCACTTCATTCCCCTGCCAGGGCTTCCGTCTGCACCCGAGTTGGCTAAAGACTTTATCCGCAACATCTTCCGTCTTCATGGTCTGCCTCGTCACATTGTGTCGGATCGTGGGGTACAGTTCACCTCACGTTTCTGGAGAGCCACTTGTAAGTTGCTAGACGTCACCTCGGATTTCTCCTCCGCTTACCACCCGCAGTCCAATGGACAAGTCGAGCGAATCAATCAGAATCTGACCAGTTATCTCCGGCACTTCGTTAATGCCCACCATTCTGACTGGGTGGATCTCCTGCCTTGGGTCGAATTCTCTTACAACAATCACGAGAGCGAATCTTCCTCCAAATCTCCGTTTTTTGTAGTCTTTGGTCAACACCCCCGGATCCCTGTTCCTGTCTCCATCTCTGTGGACAATCCAGCTGCGGAATCTCTGGTTAACGAATCTTCCTCCATATGGGAGAGTACCCGGTCCGCACTCATTCTGTCATCCGAGCGCATGAAGAAACATGCTGACAAAAGACGTTTGGATCCTCCTCAATTCCGTCCTGGGGATAAGGTCTGGCTTTCGTCCAAGTATGTCCGGCTCAAGATTCCTTCCTACAAGTTAGGTCCTCGGTTCATCGGTCCTTTTGAGATCATCAGTCAGATCAACCCGGTGTCCTATAAATTGAAACTCCGGCAATTTGCGGATTCCTAACTCCTTCCATGTATCTCTCCTCAAACCGGTGGTACTTAACTCTTTTGTCAAGTCTACAGGTACACCTCCTGCTCCAGTGTCTGCTGAAGACGAATTTGAGGTTAAGAACATTCTGGCCACCAAAAGGGTAGGAAGAAAGACCAACTTTCTGGTGGATTGGAAGGGGTTTGGTCCTGAGGAGAGAACGTGGGAGCCTCGGGAGAACATCCATGCCCCTCTCATCCTAGCTAAATTTCTTTCTGGCCTAAAAAGGGGGGGGCCTAAGGGGGGGGTACTGTAGCGTCGGCGTCCCTGCCTCTGCCAGGCAGGGACGCTGTTCCCCTGCGACAGCGTCCTCTGCCAGGCAGGGACGTCGCCCCCCTTACCCGCGCTCAGCGTCCTCCTTCCGCCCTGCTGGGGCCGCGCGCTCCTTCCCTGCTACTGGACTTAGGGCGCGCGCCCGCGCGCTCCCCCGCTCTTAAAGGGGCCGCGCGCATCTTTCAAAAAGGTCCCCGGCCAATGCCGGAGGACTCCACCCTATATAAAGTACTTCCTCCTTAATGGAGGTGCCCGAGCAATGTTTTATTGCACTGTTCACTACTCTGCTTTAGCCCTCAGGGTCCGTTACCAGTTACCTGCCTGTTTCCTGCCAGTTTGCTTTCTGCTACCTGCCCGCAAGCCTGCCTGGAGGTTTGGCCGTCACATGCGGTGACCATCGGCAATTCCAGAGAACCTCGCCTGCTCACTTGGGGGCGCTCATCTGCCATCTGCCTGCAAGTCTACCTGGAGGTTCGGCCATCACCTGCGGTGTCCATCGGCTATTCCAGAGACTTTCGTCTGCTCACTTGGGGGCGCTCATCCGCCATCTGCCTGCAAGCCTACCTGGAGGTTCGGCCATCACCTGCGGTGTCCATTGGCTATTCCAGAGACTCTCGCCTGCTCACTTGAGGGTGTTCATCTGTCATCTGCCTGCTAGCCTACCGGGAGGTTCCACCATCTCAGGTCGTATATACCTGTCCATTCAGAGACTGCCCCGGCCCCTTGCCTGCCTGTTTATCCAGAGACTGCCCCGGTCACTTGCCGTGACCTCCCACCTGTCTGTCCAAAGACTGCCCCCGTCACTTGCAGTGACTTCCTGTCCGTCTCCCCGGGCGCCACCCGCTCCTTTACAAGGAAAGCCTCCTTGTATAATAAAGCTCAGTGGTTCCGCCTCCCAGACCCGTTACAATTTACATCATCATGCTCTCCCCTGTCGCATATCACCTCCCAGTCTGTGAGGTCAAAACAGTCTCGTAGAGCCACCTCTGCCACTGGAGTCCACTCCTAATTAATTTTATTGTGGCTGGCTGTTTACTGACAACAGGTTGGTATGATGGGGACAATAGTATGAGGTTGTGGTCTGATTTCCCCAGAGGGGGTAATGCAGACGATGAATAGGCATCTTTAACATTCGCATAGAGGAGATCCAATATACTGCTGTCTCTTGTGGCACATTTTACATATTGATAGAACTTTGCAAGAGCCTTTGAGATCATGGCTCTGTTAAAGTCCCCAGAGATTACAGTTAACGAGTTTGGGTGCTTTGTCTGAATGTGGTCTAACACCCCTGACAATACTTCCCCAGCCGCCTCTTGATTTGCGGATGGAGGGATATACAGGACTACTGTAATGCAAATGGTAAAAAATTCTCTAGGTAAATAGTAGGGCCTGAGGCCAACTGCTAGGAGTTCAATGTTTTGACTGCAGTGAATTTCCTTAACAGTAATATGACGCTGATTGCACCATCTGTTATTAATGTATAATATCACCCCACCACCCTTCTTCTTTCCAGACTTAGCTTTGTCTCTATCAGCCCGGACCATGTGAAACCTGGAATCAAAACACTTGAATCAGGAACATCCCCATGTAACCAGGTTTCTGTGAAGCACATGAGACTGCATTCCTTGAACTCCATCTGGGTTTTACACAGAGCTAGAAGTTCATCCGTCTTATTTTCCAGCGAGCGTACATTACCCATGATAATGGATGGGACTGCAGGTTTAAACCTTCTTCTCCTGGACTTCACCTTTTTTCCTGCTCTGCAGCCTCTGAAAGGTCTCCACACTTCACGGGGAATAAGTGGTATGTCCACAGCTGTAGTAGCCTTCATCCTGCTCAGCTCCAGATGTCGATTCCTTGAATACACAACACGTTTAGTGACAGACTTAGGGGCAACCAGCACATCAGTGTCCCTGTCCTTTGCTCCAGTCCGCGCCATATCTGACTGTTTCCAGTGTTCTCCTCTGTACACGGATGGCTGCATCAGTAACCAACAAGGTTGAAGCTGTGTGTATTGTGGAACTGTAGCTGGTAGTGGTTGCATTAGATTCATGTCCATGGGTGTGTCGCATTTCTGGTATCCATTTAGGAGTTGCATGTACCTGTAGGGGAATGTACGTAGTAGTGGCAGATCCAGGTGCTGATCCAGTGCTGCGTGTCCAGAGGCAGTTGATTGTATGGGTGAATGGTTTCCACCTTCCACAATGGTCCGTTATACAGGAACAGTGCGATCCTCAGAGTATAAACCATCCATCAATCCGCGGTTGCAAATTAGGAGTCCATAAAGGTACCAAAGCCAGTAGAAAGTCCAAAAGAATGTCCAAAAGAACAGACAACATACAGAGACAAAAGAAACAAAAGAGTAGCTGCTGCTGCAATGGGCTGCCAGTAGCACGGCGCCTTGTTATATCCTCTGACTTGCAGAGAACAGACAGACACGTTTGCTCACTCCGAAGTCTAGAGGCAGTCTAAAAGTGTAAGGAGGAAGACCGGGCTGCGGGTACCTGCACAATGCCGGGGTCCGGAACTGTCGAGGCTGCATCCAATGTTGCTGGGGGAAAGGAATGGGAAACCAGACAGGACCCTTGACCTGGTGAGAGGGGGCGTGGCCAGACCTGGCAGGGAGCAGGAAGCGTGGGAAAAAGGGAGAAGTTTCACGCCAGCAGAGAGAGAGGAATCGGGGGCGTACCGTGCTCCGCAGCGAGAGAGACAGAGCTGAGCCGTGAACCTGACAGAGCTTACGTGAGAGCCCCCGAGAATCAGTGAGCATCGCAGAGCATCAGACGCTCAGCCAAGCAGTGTGTGGTGCTCGCGTTGGAAAGCGGGTGCCAGGTGCAGAATTGCAAGGTGTGTTCCCCATCTTTCACAGGCGTGCAGCGGAGCACTCATTGGACAGAGACTTCTGCAGCACGCCCCATTTCTGCTGCACAGATTGATGCACTAGGGGCTCAGTGGGCGGAATTGGTGACCGCCCGTTGCCGCCAGAAGCTGGACCGTGATTTGGTGAGTCACATCTGAAGACGCCATGTCGGCCGTGGCTGGTATTACAATGCTCATCAGACTGCATGTGACAGAGGAACAGAGGAATCACGATACGTGGAGTTTAATAGCAAGACTGTTGTGTTATACCATAATCCTATTGTTAATTATCTGTTGCCTCCCAGCGAGGAGTTCCTTATTGTTATAAATAAATCACATTACTGTTAACCCTTGCTCTGCATTCCCTGCGCTACTGCATCTCTGAACCTGCTTACAGTAGAATGGGATGCCCTAAAAGCTCCTGTTAATGTAATCTGTAGGTGTGGTGTCCTATTTTTCTTTTACATGTGATGTATATAATACCCTAAGTGTAACTGAGAGCGCAATCTACCTTAAATTCAAAAGCTGGAGTTAATGTATCAGGTATGGACACTTGTGTCTCTGCTTTTCTTTTTTTCCATTTTTGAGGTGGGAAAATGTAATATTAGCTATAACATCGGCTGATACAGCCGCCTTTTATTACACTGACAGGGATGTTCCATACGTGTAGGCGACCGCTCACAACCACATGTGCACAGACTCCACAGTACCATCACCACTGCAATCACACCCACAGCCGAGAGCTGTTTAGATTCTCCCTGTTTGCACATCTTGCTAAAAGACAACAGTTCACTGATAAATAAGGGCTTGATTTCCTTTCTGCAAAACCCACACGGAGACATTTATGAGAAAATGTTATCATGAGACCTATCTTTAACATTTTATATTGCACAATACAAGAACGTATTAGTTCAGTGTGAAAATAGAGTCAAACGTCTTTAAGAAAACCATTGAAAAGAGAATTGACAATGTGTCTCTAGATCAGGGTGATCCTATTAAAGATGATGTCCTCTGGAGTTGTTTCAAGGTTGTAGAGCGGTTAGACATTCCGCTGGGGCAAACACAATTGAGGGCAGAATTATGTATTGATCATTCCATCCCATAATGACTGGAGATGAAAAATGCATCACAGATATTCCTGAAGTTCTGGGCTATCAACAATGCTGTGCTAAAATGGAATCTCAGCCTATTTTTTTTTTAGGGGTGGGGGGTTATGATGATTAAAAACAACAATTCTGCTATAGTGTTTATTTTTTATTGTTCTTTAAAATTCCATTGATCGTGCAACAAAATAACATGGTAATTTCATTCTTTGAGCCAGGAAAGTTAAAAAATTACCAACTTTATATAGCTTTTTTATGTTTTAATACAGTAATTTATTATTCAGTAATTTATATTTTACTGAAGAAATAAACATTCTGGGGCATCACTTCCCAAGAGCTGTAACTTTTTAATTTTTCCGTTAATAAAGCTATATAAGGACTTTTTTCCCAGTATTGGCTGTATAATTTTTTCTGAAACTTTTCTATGATGAGTTTTTTCCAGTATTGGCTTTATATTTTACATAGTTATGTAAATACAATGTCAACATAAAATATATAAAATCAAAAGCTTTGTCTGCCTAAACTCAAACAAATGAAACTTAGGTTGTCACTGACCTCTCAAAGGTTTCATTCTGATGATGGTAGCTATTGTGCAAGAGGATGCAGGAAATAGTAATAGTGAGCTGTTTGTGTCAAATTAGTAGTCGTTGGTCTGTGAACTATTATTATGACATGAATGCATTCTGATTTTTGCAACCTGAACTTATATATTTTATATATGCAGTCACGAGAAAAACAAATTAACCCTCTAAGAATTTTATGACTTTATGCATCAAAAAATAATAAAAACATTAGTTGTTGATTAGAATGGTGTAGCACAGCCTATCAACAAGCTTTTAACCCCTTAACCCACAAGGGTGGTTTGCACGTTACTGACCGGGCCAATTTTTACAATTCTGACCACTGTCTCTTTATGAGGTTATAACTCTGGAACGCTTCAACGGATCTTAGCGATTATGAGAAGGTTTTCTCGTGACATATTGTACTTCATGATAGTGGTAAAATTTCTTTGATATAACTTGCGGTTACTTATGAAAAAAATGGAAATAGGTGAAAATTTTGAAAATTTTGCTATTTTCAAAATTTGAATTTTTATTCCCTTAAAACAGTGAAATATGTCACACAAAATAGTTGCTAAATAACATTTCCCACATGTCTACTTTACATCAGCACAATTTTGAAACCAAATTTATTTTTTGTTACGAAGTTATAAGGGTTAAAAGTTGACCAGCGATTTCTCATTTATACAACAAATTGTACAAAACCATTTTTTTAGGGACCACCTCACATTTGAAGTCACTTTGAGGGGTCTGTATGGCAGAAAATACCCAAAAGTGACACCATTCTAAAAACTGCACCCCTCAAGGTACTCAAAACCACATTCAAGAAGTTTATTAACCCTTCAGGTGCTTCACAGGAGCTGAAGCAACTTGGAAGGAAAAAATGAACATTTAACTTTTTAGTCACAAAAATGACCTTTTACAAAAAATTTTTTATTTTAACAAGGGTAAAAGGAGAACATGGACAGAAAAAGTTGTTGTGCAATTTCTCCTGAGCACGCCGATACCCCATATGTGGGGGAAAACCACTGTCTGGGTGCACGGCAGGGCTCGGAAGGGAAGGAGCGCCGTTTGACTTTTTAAAACCAAAATTGGCTGGAATTGAGATTGTACGCCATGTCGCGTTTGGAGAGCCCCTGATGTGCCTAAACAGTAGAAACCCCCCACAAGTGACACCATTTTGGAAACTAGACCCCCTAAGGAACTTATCTAGATCTGTTGTGAGCACTTTGAACCCCAAGTGTTTCACTAAAGTTTATAATGCCTGGGTGTGAAAAAAAAAATCCACAAAAATGATTTTTTTAGTCCCCAATGTTTGATTTTTCCCAAGGAAATTGGACCCCAAAAGTTGTTGTCCAATTTGTCCTGAGTACGCTGATACCCCATATTTGTTGGGGCAAACACTGTTTGGGCGCACTTCAGGGCTCGTAAAGGAAGTAATGACGTTTTGGAATGCAGACTTTGATGGGTGTCATGCTCAGTTTGCAGAGTCCATGATGTGCCTAAACAGTGGAAACCCCCCACAAGTGACCCTATTTTGGAAACTAGACCCCCTAAAGAACTTATCTAGATCTGTGGTGAGCACTTTGAACCCCCAAATGCTTCACACAAATTTATAATGCTCGGGCATGAAAATAAAAAATCCTATTTTTTTCCCACAAAAATTATATTTAAGTCACCAATTTATTTATTTTCCCAAGGGTAACATGAGAAATTGGGCCATAAACATTGTTGTCCAATTTGTCCTGAGTACGCTGATACCCATATGTGGGGTGGAACCACTGTTTGGGCGCACGGCAGAGCTAGGAAGGGAAGGAGCGCCATTTGACTTTTTCAAACCAAAATTGGCTGGAATCGAGATTGGAAGCCATGTCGCATTTGGATAGCCCCTGATGTGCCTAAACAGTGGGAATCCCCAACAAGTGACCCCATTTTAGAAACTAGACCCCCTAAGGAACTTATGTAGATCTGTGGTGAGTACTTTGAACCAAGTGCTCCACACAAGTTTATAACGTAGAGCCGTAAAATTAAAAAATCATATTTTTTCCACAAAAATGATCTTTTCACCCCAATTTTTATTTTCCCAAGAGTAACAACACCTCAAAAGTTATTGTGCAATTTGTCCTGAGTACGCTGATACCCAATATGTGAGTGTAAACCACTGTTTGAGTGCATGGCAGAGCTCGGAACGGAAGGAGCGAAGTTTGACTTTTTCAACCAGAATTGGCTGTGTGCCATGTCGCGTTTGGAAATCCCCTGATGTGCTTAAACAGTGGAAACCCCCCCACAAGTGACACCATTTTGGAAACTAGACCCCTTAAGGAACTTATCTAGATCTGTTGTGAGCACATTCAACCCCAAGTGTTTCACTAAAGTTTATAATGCCTGGGTGTGAAAAAAAAAATTTCCACAAAAATGAATTTTTAGTCCCCAATTTTCCTATTTTTCATTTTTCCCAAGAAAATTGGACCCCAAAAGTTGTTGTCCAATTTGTCGTGAGTACATTGATACCCCATATGTGGGGGAATACTGTTTGGGTGCACGGCAGGGTTCGGAAAGGAAGTAATGACATTTTGGAATGCAGATTTTGATTTGTGTCATGTTCAGTTTGCAGAGCCCCTGATGTGCCTAAGCAGTGTAAACCCCCCACAAGTGACCCCATTTTGGAAACTAGACCCTCTAAGGAACTTTTCTAGATCTGTGGTGAGCACTTTGAGCCCCCAAGTTTATAATGCACGGGCATAAAAATAAAAAATCCTATTTTGTTCCCACTAAAATGATTTTTAGTCACCAATTTTTTATTTTCCCAAGGGTAAGGGGGGAAATTGGACCCAAAAAGTTGTTGTCCAATTTGTCCTGAGTACGCTGAAATCCTATATGTGGGAGAAAACTACTGTGTGGGCACACGTCGGAGCTTGGAAGTGAAGTAGTGACGTTTTGCATTGCAGACTTTGATGGAATGGTCTGCGGGTGTCATGTCGCGTTTGGAGAGCCCCTGAATGCCTAAACAGTGGAAATTCCCCACAAGTGACCACATTTTGGAATCTAGACCCCCAAAGGAACTTATCTAGATGTGTGGTGAGCACTTTGAACCCCCAAGTGCTTCACAGAAGTTTATAACGCCAGGGCGTGAAAATAAAAAAATCATATTTTTTCCACAAACATGATTTTTTAGTCCCCAGTTTTTTATGCTCCCAAGGGTAACAGGAGAAATTGGACCCAAAAAGTTGTCCAATTTGTCCTGAGTACGCTGAAACCCTATATGTGGGAGAAAACTACTGTATGGGCACACGTCGGGGTTCGGAAGGGAAGTAGTGATGTTTTGCATTGCAGACTTTGATGGAATGGTCTGCGGGTGTCATGTCGCGTTTTGAGAGCCCCTGATGTGCCTAAACAGTGAAAACCCCCCACAAGTGACCCCATTTTGGAAATTAGACCCCCAAAGGAACTTATCTAGATGTGTGGTGGGTAATTTGAACCCCCAAGTGCTTCACAGAAGTTTATAACGTAGAGCCATAAAAATGAAAAATCATATTTTTTTTCCACAAAAATGATATTTTCGCCCCCAATTTTTTATTTTCCCAAGGGTAACAGAAGAAATTGGACCCCAAGAGTTATTGTGCAATTTGTCCTGAGTATGCTGATACCCCATATGTGGGGTTCAACTAATGTTGGGCGCATGGCAGAGCTCAGAAGGGAAGGAGCACCATTTGACTTTTTCAACGCCGAATTGGCTGGAATTGGATCAGATGCCATGTCACGTTTGGAGAGCCCCTGATGTGCCTAAACAGTGGAAACCCTCCAATTCTAACTCCAACCCTAACCCCAACACACACCTAACCTTAATCCCAACCCTAATCATAACCCTAACCATAAACCTAACCTTAACACACCCGTAACCCTAGTCCCAACCCTAACCCTAACCCTAATTTTAGACCCAACTCTAACCCTAACTTTAGCCCCAACCCTAACCCTAACCCTGATGGGAAAATGGAAATAAATACATTTTTTTTATTTTATTATTTTTCCCTAAGGGGGTGATAAAGGGGGGTTTGATTTACTATTTATATCGGGTTTTTATGATTGGCAGCTGTCACACGCTAAAAGACGCTTTTTATTGCAAAAAATAGTTTTTGCATCATCACATTTTGAGAGCTATAATTTTTTCTTATTTTGGCCCACAGAGTCATGTGAGGTCTTATTTTTTGCAGGGCGAGATGACGTTTTTACTGGTACCATTTTTGGGCACATGACAGTTTTTGATCGCTTTTTATTACGATTTTTGGGACGCAGAATGAACAAAAACCAGCAATTCATGAATTTCTTTTGGGGAGGGCCGTTCCACGTGTGATAAAATTGATAATGCAGTTTTATTCTTCGGGTTAGTACGATTACAGCGATACCTCATTTGTATCATTTTTTTATGTTTTGGTGCTTTTATACAATAAAAACGATTATATACAAAAAATAATTATTTTTGCATCGCTTTATTCTGCGAGCTATAACTTTTTAATTGTTTTGCTGATGATGCTGTATGGCAGCTCATTTTTTGCGGGACAAGATGACGTTTTCAGTGGTACCATGTTAATTTATATCTGTCTTTTTGATCGCGTGTTATTCCACTTTTTGTTCAGTGGTATGATGATAAATCATTGTTTTTTATCCTTGTTTTTTTTTTAAGGGGTTCACTAAAGGGGTTAACTAAAGGGACAGTTTTATAGGGCGGGTCGTTACGGACGCAGCGATAGCAAATATGAAGAAATGAATTTATTGGGGATTTTTTTTTTCTTTATCTATGATTTGTTTTTTACACGTTATTTGTAAGGTTCTATGTATATATTCCTGAAACTCAGTTTGTTCGTCAGCCATTTTACTTTCTGTCTTGCTGCAGCTATCTTGCCCTCAGTCAAAATGGAGTTTCCAGCTTGCATGTTCCCGCCCTGATTCTCTCCTTTGCTTCTTAAGCAGCCACAGCTGAGCAATCAGTGCTTCAGAATCTAGCCTGCAGTGAACCTGTGACTTGACTCCTGTAAGCCTTGGACCTTGTACTCCAGCTATTCCTACTGAGGAACTCTGAAGCACTTGTGGACTCTGAACCCTGCTCTTTGAAAGACCCACGTTTGCATGGACTTACGGTAACAGAGAAGAAGATCCTGAATCTGTATTGGAGAGTGATTGCTGAGCTTGGATTACTCTGGCCTGCTATGTCTCCTGTTTCTGTGTCTGCAAACTGTGTGACTATTTCTGCCAACTTGTATGAAGTAATACAGGACTTTTCTATATCAAACCTGTGACTCCTGTGTTTTCATCGCACCCAAGCACAAGACGCTATATGAACTGTACTACATACATTACAAGATTCTGAAGCCAAAACGTTAGTGTCTGCTGGGTCTGGAAGGCTGTGTCTGCTGTACTGTGGATATCAGACGTCCGGTTGTACTTTTTGTGATGACAGTGGTTGTGACTTCTCACAACCATTCCAGGTGAGCAATTCCCTTAAGTTTTTTCTTTTGCAGTGTTACCACAGGTAAACACTATTGTTTTTTTTTTTTTTCCTTTCTCTTTTTTGTCTGCTGTAACTCTGGATATCAGATGTCTGGTTGAAACTTTCTGTGATGATAGTGGTTGTGACTTCTCACAACCATTCCAGGTGAGCAGTTCCCTTAATTTTTTTTTCTCTCTGCAGTGTTGCCACAGGTGAACACTATTGTTTTTTTTTCTCTCCTCTTCTTCCAGTAATCCTGTCTTAAAAGATCTGGAAAATGGAGGCCCGCATAAAGGAACTTTGCGGAGTGACTGATAATATCCTTGCAGATTTGCAGAATATAAAGACCCGTTTTACAAATCTACAGGACCTCAATAATCACAATTTGCAAGTGGTTGGACAGACTACCCAGGATTTGCGAGCCAGGATTGAGGTTCTAGAGGGGCGAGTCCAGGCTCCTGCCGTAGCCCCGAGTGCTGGGATTCCCAAGTTGCCCCCTTTTCGTTTTGGCGGTGAACGTGAGAAATTCAGGGGATTTATTAATCAATGCAATCTTTTTTTTTCTGCACATGCTTCACAATTTCCCACTGAACGATCTAAGGTGCTTACTATAATTATGTTGCTTACCAACAAGGCTTTAATGTGGGCAAACCCTCTGATTGAGACTGAGGATGATTGTTTGAATCACCTTGATGATTTTATTTCAGCCATGGGGCAGGTGTTTGATGACCCCAATCGAGGTGCAACAGCTGAAGCAGCCATGTTAGCTTTGCGCCAAGGTAAGCACTCGGTAGCTGAATATGCCTTGGATTTCAGGAGATGGGCCCTTGATACCACCTGGGACAGTTCCGCCAAAAAATCTATTTTTCGAAAGGGGTTATCTCCACTGATTAAGGATGAACTTGCTCGTGCCGACCCTCCACTGCGTTAGGTGACTTTATTAACTACTGCATCCGTATTGATACTCGTCTGACTGAACGCAGGCAAGAGAGATGGTTCGAAAGCAATCGTACTAACCTTTTCCTACCTTCCTCTCCAGCTAAGGAACCTTTGAGTAGGATTACACGGGAACCTGAACCTGAACCCATGCAGGTAGACTCTTTACAACGACGGGTTAGTGATGCACGCAAGGAACATCGTTTTAAGGAGAATCTATGTTTCTATTGTGGTAAGTCAGGGCACTTCATTATAAACTGCCCCAGCCGTTCTCGTAAGACTACTGCAGCACTCATTCATTGTGAGTGTTGCGAGAGGGGATCTGTCAGGTCCGAGCCTCAGGCTCCAGAGAGATCTGCAGCAACAGATCTTGATTTCTCGGACTCAAGGGTATGCCACACTAAACAATATCGCTAACGGGATCGCTAAAAAACGTCACTATTTAGCGATCCTGTTAGCGATGTTGTTCAGTGCGGCAGCTTCCAGCGACGAGCTTCCTGCTGTGATCTCGCTCGTCGCTGGAATCGTTCCGGACCCTATTTTCTCGTCGGCGCTCCCGCTGGGTAAGTATCTAATCGCTGTGTGGCACCTTTTCTTAGCGATTTAGCGGTACTTTTGTACCGCTAAAGTCGTTAAGAAGATCGCTAACGGCGATAGCGTCGTTAACTATATCGCTAAATGTGGCCGCATTTAGCGATATAGAAACAATCCCGCTAGCGATCGCATTAGTATGCGTCGTTATTGTGATCGCTAGCGGGATTGTTTAGTGTGGCAGTACCTTTAAACTCCGTTACCTCTGAGGACGTTGACTGTGTAAACGCTGCCATTTTTCAAGTTTCCTCAGCGGTGTCCCAGCTGAGTTGTAAGAAAAACAATTCTCATTGCTTTCTTTCCATCAAACTCTGGGTTGACTCAGCTTGGGTGTCTAGCTCTGCTATGATCGACTCAGGGGCAAGTGGAAATTTTATGGATGTCTCCTTTGCTCTGAAACAGGGAATACGTTCAGTGAAGAAGGCTACTCCAGTACAGATGGAAATTGTGGATGGCTCCCTGCTGACCTCTGGACCAGTGGATCAGGAAACAGAGCCTTTGAGGGTTCTTATGGGTAAAGATCATCAAGAGAAACTGTCCTTTATGCTTATCTCTTCTCCCCACTTTCCCATTATTCTAGGGCTACCATGGCTGCAGGCTCAGAATCCTACCATTAACTGGGAGACCAAGGAATTACACTTTCCAGAGAAACAGATGAGTCCAAAAGTTTCAGCTTGCTCTGTTCCTAAAGGAATCATGTCAGTCCCTGAACTACCAGCTGTATACCAGGACTATGTGGATTTATGTGACAAGAAGAACGCTGACCAGCTTCCTCCTCACCGTCCATATGATTGTCCAATTGAATTATTGCCTGGAGCAGAGATACCTTTTGGTAAGATCTACCCCTGGCGGGGCCCGAGCTAAAGGCTTTAAAGGATTACATAGATGAAAATCTAGCCAAGGGCTTCATACGCCCTCTTCATCTCCTGCAGGTGTACCCATCTTCTTTGTAAAGAAGAAAGATGGATCTCTGAGACCATGCGTAGACTATAGGAACTCAATAAGGTTACTATTAGAAACCGTTATCCATTGCCTTTAATCCCTGAGTTATTGGAGAGAGTGCGACATGCCAAAATTTTTTCTAAACTAGATCTTCGTGGGGCCTATAACTTAGTCCGTATTAGACCTGGGGATGAATGGAAGACTGCATTCAGGTCACGCTATGGACACTTTGAATATCTAGTTATGCCTTTTGGTCTGAGTACCGCCCCAGCCACTTTCCAACACTTGGTGAATGACATCTTCAGGGATCTCCTAGATACATTCGTGGTAATTTATTTGGATGATATTCTAATTTTTTCTAACTCCACAGAGGAACATCATGGACATGTGAGAATGGTCTTGGAACGTCTAAGACAAAATCATCTTTACATCAAACTTGAAAAGTGTGAATTCCATAGGACCGAAATTCAATTTCTGGGGTATGTACTGTCTACACAAGGAATTAGTATGGATGGAAGCAAAACCCAAGCCATCAAGGATTGGCCAAGTCCTAGAAATGTGAAGGAGGTACAGCGCTTCATCGGGTTTGCCAACTTCTATAGACGTTTCATTAGAAATTTCTCTGAGGTAGTGTCACCTATCACTCAACTTACCCGGAAAGAGTCTAGGTTTTCCTGGACTCCCCAAGCCCAGGAAGCATTTTCCCGTCTAAAAGATAAATTTAACACTGCACCTATCCTAGTACATCCCAACCCCGAGCTTGCCTTCATAATAGAGGTGGATGCTTCAGACTGTGCCGTTGGAGCTATACTCTCTCAGAGAACAGGTGAGAAGAATGTCTTGCATCCCTGTGCCTTCTTTTCCCAGCAGTTGTCTTTGGCTGAGAGGAACTACGATGTGGGCAATAGAGAGTTGTTGGCCATTATTGCCGCCTTCAAAGAATGGAGACACCTTCTTCAGGGAGCTGCACAGCAAATAGTCGTCCTGACAGACCATCGTAACCTTGAGTTTATCAGGTCGGCTAAGTGCCTGACTCCTCGCCAGGCTCGCTGGAATCTTTTCTTAAACCAATTTAATTTTATCATCTCTTATAGACCAGGATCGCGCAATGGAAAGGCTGATGCACTCTCTAGGATTTACTCAGCAGAGACACGTCCAATTACTCCTCCTAAGACTATTCTTCCTGACTCTAGATTCCTAGGAGTAATTCATAATCAAGACCTACTTAAGGACATCAAGGAAGCATACCATGCGGATTCCTTTTTGGCACAACCCCCAAGGGACGTAAGTCTTGTCTTTAAGAATGGTGTGTGGATTCAGGGACAACGTCTGTATATTCCTGAAACAGTCAGATTAAGAGTATTGCAACTCATTCACAATTCCAAGATAGCTGGGCATAGAGGAATTCTAAAGACACAGGAATTTCTTTCTCGTTTCTTTTGGTGGCCCACTTGCAGGAAGGATGTTTTGAATTATGTCACTTCATGTGAGGTCTGTGCAAGATGCAAAACACCTCGCTCCTCACCAACTGGTCTGTTACAGCCTCTTCCCACTCCGTCCTGCCCGTGGGGATCCATTTCTATGGACTTCATTGTGGAGTTACCAACCTCTCAGGGGAAGAACACCATTCTAGTGGTGGTTGACCGTCTAACAAAGGCAGCTCATTTTATCCCTTGTGTCGGCTTACCCACTGCAAAACAGACATCAGATTTGATGATTAAAGATGTGTTTCGCTTACATGGAGTACCGGATGAGGTTATTTCGGATCGAGGGGTGCAATTCACTTCTAGGTTTTGGCAAAATTTCTGTGCAGCATTGGACATTAAAGTAAACCTTTCTTCTGCTTTTCATCCCCAGACTAATGGACAGACCGAACGAACCAATCAAACCCTGGAGCAGTATCTCCGCTGCTTTATCTGCCACCTACAGGATGATTGGGTGGATCTACTTCCATTAGCTGAGTTCTCGTATAACAACTCTCAGAGTGCCTCCACTAAACAGTCTCCTTTTTACTCTAATCTAGGTTATCATCCTAACATTCTACCACGATTTCCCATAGAAACGCCTTTACCAGCAGTGGCTGAAAGAATCACGTCTTTACAGAAGAATATGAGTAGTATAGGGACCCCAGTATTCGTCAAACTCAAATCTGACAGGTCGACACGCCCCCTATCATTTAATCCGTCTCCCTGTCAGATTGATCCAGGTCGTCATGCCCCCTGGCTGAACTTTGCTCAGGCTGGGAAATCTGGTCTGCTGGATTTGTGAATTTCAATCAAAGTGATTTATTCGTCTCTATTGATATTTTATCCACTGGATTAGATTAGTCTGTGGAGTATTAGTGTATTTTTACGGACCCAGTAAATGTATAAGGAGTTCTAGTTAAATACAGACTTCTGTATATAACTAGTATATAATGATTTTTAGTGAATTAAAGAGTGAATCTTGATCTTTTTTGTGGTGAGAAACTTTTAAGGACCCAGTAAATGCATGTAAAACACTATTGTGGTGGAATTTGGAATTATGACGCTCAACTTATAGTTTTATTCAGTATATATATTTTTGAAGAGTGAATCTTGATCTTTTTTGTGGTGAGAAACTTTTAAGGACCCAGTAAATGCATGTAAAACACTATTGTGGTGGAATTTGGAATTATGACGCTCATCTTATAGTTTTATTCAGTATATATATATTTAGCTTGGCAGTGTATCTACACTTATATCAGTACTGGGAAGAATGTAATGTTTAGTGAAATACAGACTTTTGTTACAGATCGGTAAGCTTTTACCAAGCTGTGTATCTTAGGCTTGTGTTGTGTTGAGAGGAGCATATTTTTCTATTTACTAACTAACATGGTACATAGATATACATCTTTACTGGCACATAGAAATGTAGTACAACAGTGTTGACATGAATTGTCAGAATGAGTGAAGGTCGATGCTAAGGTAATTCAATTGCTAGAAATCACATATACTAAATAGCCCTGTATTGTGTCATGACCTGTAAGTACAATGAGAGAAGGTCGCATGCATTCATTATGGTTTGTATTAGAAGCACCCAGTAAATGTCTGTATTAGAATCCATCAGTAAATGTATGTAAAGCTCATTTCTAGCAGGTTTGTATAAATGTCCCCCAGTAAATGTGTAAGAGTTTGGAACTGATATGCCTGTATGTAAAGGTGATTTCTAGCACTCTCTGTTACAGATCGGTAAGCTATTACCAAGCTGTGTATCTAAGGCTTGGGTTGTGTTGAGAGGAGCATATTTTTCTATTTACTAACTAACATGGTACATAGATATACATCTTTACTGGCACATAGAAATGTAGTACAACAGTGTTGACATGAATTGTCAGAATGAGTGAAGGTCGATGCTACGGTAATTCAGGCAAACAGTAAATAGTATTGCATTGTGTATAGTCAGTGGGATCTTTTAAAACCAACACATTTATGTGTGTTCTTCTTGAAGTTACAGCTCAAAGACATTTCAATCACTGAATTAATTGTGACATGCTAGACTGTAATTGAAATAAATTCTAAAAAGGAAGCTTTTGCAGTATAAAATACAAATTTTATTAAGGTCTAAAATACATTATCATGGATAAAAATCCAAAAGAGTGGGATATACAGCATGCAGAAAAATAGCCAAATGCAGACAGGTATGAACTACATTCAAATCAGTGAAGGTTTCTAGCAACCATTACCTGCACTAATGTGATTTTAAAACAATGGGTTTCTGAAGGGTCTTCCCACACTACCACTCTGTGGGAAGCTGTGTGGAAATGACATAGGCATAAGAGATCATTCATCTTAAAAACGTTTATTGCCAGAACTAATCATGATTTTATTGTAATAAATAAATACATCTCAAAGACATTTCAAGCATTGAATTAATTGTGACACCAAAATGTCGATACAAATGGCAATACAGGTCATGGGATTCTCTCTAGACAGGAACAACGCTGTTGAATGCTCCAACACGTGTAGTGAGGGTTTTTTAAAGTTGATGGGGTTTAAAAATAGCCAAATGCAGACAGGCATGAACTACATTCAAATCAATATATAATAGTGCACATCTCCATATCTTATATGTTATAGCAATAATAGACTAATCCGGGACTAAACAATAATAACCTCCATATATTTGTCCATATATATGCAATCTATGTTAGAATCCATCAGTAAATGTATGTAAAGCTCATTTCTATGGGAAATCTGAGCTGCTGGATTTGTGAATTTCAATCAAAGTGATTTATTCGTCTCTATTGATATTTTATTCAGTGACTTTGATTAGTCTGTGGAGTATTAGTGTATTAAAGAGGAGAGAAACTTTTAAGTCAACTAGTAAATGTATCCTATGACCACTCTATTGTGTGGGGAAAGTCAAGAAGAGGTCACATTATGAGATGAAATGCATGTAAAGCACTACTGTGGTGGATAGATGTATCAAGCTGCTAAAATGTGTTTATTTTTAGTATTATCCAGGATATAAGTTTTAAACTACAGCTGCAAAGGCAGTTTAATTTGAAGTATCACCTTATAACACATTTGGAATTATGACGCTCAACTTATAGGGGCAGTGTATCTAAGGCTTGTGTTGTGTTGTGTATAGCCCCATGTATATGGCCGTGTTACAATATTACAGAATGTTTTATTCGTATTTTAAAAAAGCAATGACACGGTATTGTAAAAACAAGGTTACAAGATTTTATTGTAATAAATACAGCTCAAAGACATTTCAAGCATTGAACTAAGGAGAGCCCTCTTACAGTGCTAACCTGATTACAAGCCCTCATTGCTACTTTTTCTCTTGTCTAACATCACAATACAATTTTTGTAAGTCTTCCGTCACAATGGAGTTCTAGTTAAATACTGACTTCTGTATATAACTAGTATATAAGAGTTAGCTCCTTCACAGATTTATTTTACATTATTTTTTTATTTTGCTTAAGGATCGTGTACAGAGGAGTTTTTATGTTTTAATACTGATAGACATATTGTGAACTGACATATAGGGTCCATGTGAGACACCATATTTTTCAACATTTTAGCTCCTTCACAGAATTATTTTGCATTATATATTTTTTTATTTTGCTTAAGGATCGTGTACAGAGGAGTTTTTATGTTTTAATACTGATAGACATATTGTGAACTGACATATAGGGTCCATGTGAGACACCATATTTTTCAACATTTTAGCTCCTTCACAGATTATTTTGCATTATATATTTTTTTATTTTGCTTAAGGATCGTGTACAGAGGAGTTTTTATGTTTTAATACTGATAGACATATTGTGAACGTCATATAGGGTCCATGTGAGACACCATATTTTTCAAATTTTGACTCCTTCAAGATTTATTGCATTTTTTTTTTTTAAATTTTTGCTTCACAATACAAGAGGAGTTTTATTTTAATACTGTGACTATGCACATATACATGTGAACCTTTTCACATGTGCATTGTATCACAATTTTTTTAATAATTTTATTTTACATTTGCAGTTATGATCTGCTATTCTGATCAGTTTTTAATAGTTTTTAACTACTATGTACAAGAGTTTTATTGTTAATACTGATGACATTTTGAACTAACATATAGGGTCCATGTGAGACACAATATTTTTCAACATTTTGTCCTTCACGAATTTATTTTGCATTTATTTTTTTTTTTGTTAAGGATCGGTCATACATAGAATATTGTGATGCTTGGCTTCACAATCAAACTATTATGTTTTCGAACATAATATTTTGTTATTGCTAAGGTCGTTTGAGGCAGTTATGTTTTAAATGAGCAAGCTCATATAGGGTCCATGTGAGACATGCCTGGACAAGTCCGGGCATGTCGGGCATGCCTGGACAAGTCCTGTCACGGGACAGCCGTGGAAAAAACAACCCTGAAATTCATAAACTATGTGCTGTCCGTTAACACGCGCACAGTCATCTAGAAAATATTGAGCGAGTTGCTTCACAAACCACACAAGGCGTGGTGATTGCCAATGTTCTCGGTATGCGCTACATACATGAACCTCTGTATAGCCTGGGATGAGCAGCGTTCTTGCAGCGCAGGCCTATTTTTAAAGACGCTAAGCCCCATCAGATATAAAAGACAGGCATGTTGAGACGTGTCCCGGCCTATTTTGGCACAGAACCACACCTATGCAACGATTTTGATCAGCATTCAACAAAAAATTGCGTGCAAACTTTTTAGCATACCTGTACAAACTTTTTAACATACCTGTGTTTCGGACTCACATGGCGTACCAGAAGCACCCAGTGCCATGTACTCTAGCTCATAATATTTCACATCGGGTATGGGACCTACATAGCTTTGTTTTCTCAGGTATTAAAAAGCGTGGAAAACTGAAAATCCCGAGGCCTGAGGTAATTTACTGAGCTTCATGGGGATAAAATTTATCGAGTCTATGAACCTTATAGACAAAACGGGTAGCGTCACACACAAGACGACGACACCTCGGGCTATCACATTTACCGGTAGTTTTCAAAAACCACTGACTTAACAATAAAGTAAGAATCGTGGCGATCTGCATTGTGGGCTATAAATGTATACCCTGAAAATTTACCGCTGGTAAAGAACAGTAAAAAGTCGTGCGTACAACTATCATCCTCAAACTCCCAGCGCTATCACAAACACTATTGCCTACAGAGGCGGCCCCGCGAGAATTTCTGGATGTGTGTATCAAGAGGCTCTTTGCTTTGACCGATTGTTTGCTCGTGAATGCTGACATTTCCAGGATCATCATAGTTGTGTAAATGCGCTGTGGAGCTCGTGTATTGGCCCCTAGGGTGTGATGCGTGATCATTTTAATTATTTTTCAATTCATAACCATACGTTCTCAGGCAGACAGGTTTATTTCACAGAAGTTGACTGTACAGTTGCATAATTTTTGTTTAAAATCATACATTTGCATAATTTTGTTTAAAATCACACAGTTCTGCGATAATGTTGGGTGTTGGACACGCACTTATCAGTCTTTCATACGTGTCGCAGAAAGATTTTAGTCTGTTCTGCGAGAGTTTATTATGCACGTACTGTGCAGACATGTCAAGAAACATTTTGGTGTGTTCACCAGTCCATACGGGTGTTGGTGTGTAAGGCAATCGACCATCATCCTTCTGCTTCTTACTTACACGACGGCGCGATACCGCGCGTTTCTTTGACGGTAATGCATCGGCTGAATTGGCAGCTGCTGCTTCCGCGTTGCTATTTGCAGATTCTGTAGCTTGACACAGACGTATATTCTTAAGCCGACTACTCTCAGTATTCCCGGGGTGCTCGGTTGGCGCGTCGTTTTCTTCACGATCTGCGACACACCCGTGTGAAAGAGGCGCCGTTCTCACTTCCGTTCTGTTCTCAAATCCATAATTGCGCTGCTGCAAAACTCGCGAATGACGATCCTCCGTAACTAAAGAAAGGATACGTGGTGTAGTTAACCGCTAAGTGGGGGAGATATAGGAAGAGCTACATGAGCCACTTTACTCTGATTCAACGCGATATTTGTAAAGCTACCAGCACCGATTATCTGTGAAACCGATGCATGATTGTTTGTATAAGTACACTATAGAGCGGCCTAGACATATATACTTACAAGTATCCCCCGGGTGCTGATCTACAGAGAATGCTGAATTAACAGACATCTCGCTGCTCGGGGCCGCCGTATGGGGCTGTTTTCTCCCTCAAACTGCAACCTCACAGGCGATACTTTAGCAGCTGTAAATAAAATATAACATACATGAATGCGCACAACACATTCACAAAGCTAACTTGACACACGTAAATAAAATATATCGACTAGTTACCGCAGAAATTTTTATCTGCGTGTATAAGTACACTATAGAACTGCGTAGACATATATGCTTACAAGTATGAGACATGTAGTGTAGTTCAGAGATTGGTGAATTAAACGGTGTGGAGGTGCTCGGGCGTTTTCGTATGGGTGTGTTTTCTTTTTCAAGCTGCAGCCTCCTGCTCGTTAGTTTAACATCTGTAAATAAAATATAACTATTACTCGCCACAGAAATGATATCTACGCGGGCCACACGCACAAAGCTAAATTCGCAAAGCTATCGTAACGCGCGTAAATAAAATATATCCACTAGTTATCGGTGGCGTCACAGGGTAATGATGGTGGGGGTTCTGTCGTGAAATATTACTTTACATATTGCATCAACGCGGTTAGCCGCCATGATCCCTCTGTAAAACATGAATGGGATGTTTTTTCTGCCCTAGCGTGGGGCAGTGACAGAGGGCGTGTTCTCTCTGCTAGCCCTAATAAATACGGGTAGCTCACAAGCAATACAGTTCGCACTTGTTCACAACTTACAGACCACAACTCCGATCTGAACAGGACTAGAGTGAGTATTTTTACGGATTTCGTTTCAATTATATTTAAGTTTGTGTAGTATTTGTATGAACAGGTTAGCCGTGTTTTCATACTTGATCTTTATTTGCTTTAATTCAATAGCGGACCCTTTTTATTCAAGATGGCGGCCAGATATTCTCGCGGTCAATATTCTGCTATGCTTTCACCAGAACAATCGGGTAAGTTTTACACAGTATATAGGGTACTCCGCAATGTCTCGGGATGTCTGAGTCTGCGCTTTGTATATATAAGTGATATATTTCATTCTTTCTTATTTAAGAAGCGGGAGTCCATTCAGACTACTCCTACGAGAACCGGTTCATTACGCAGAACCTGTTAGAGGAAGGCAACTCTGCTAGCGGGCGACGAGCCTCAAGCTCTCACCAGTCTGTCACAGGCAAGAAACCTATAGCTATATCATATGTTTTAAACCTATGTATCTAGACGGGTAAACGTGGTAGCTGTAAATTTATAACGCCTACTATTAATATTAATAATTAATATAGACTGCCGCTAAAATCCATACAGTTAATTTTATTTTAGCTGACTGGGTCGTTAGCTAGACATGTTTTAATAATATAAACATTTTCTCATACAGATACAGCTGTAGCGGACTGGGCGGTTGGAAACCCTGTGGCGACTGAGCCGCTTGAGCATCGCGATTCCGATGTTGAGATCGTGGAGGATCCCCAGGATTCAGATGTCGAGTTCGTAGAACCGGACTATAATCCTCCCAACGCTCCTAAAAGATGGGGTGATTCGCTAAGCACACGGCTCTGGAATAGAAAAGGTAGCGGGTCCTTGAAACCAGGGTGATATGTGTTTGTACCCTCTGTACCCTGTGACGCCACCGATAACTAGTGGATATATTTTATTTACGCGCGTTACGATAGCTTTGCGAATTTAGCTTTGTGCGTGTGGCCCGCGTAGATATAATTTCTGTGGCGAGTAATAGTTATATTTTATTTACAGATGTTAAACTAACGAGCAGGAGGCTGCAGCTTGAAAAAGAAAACACACCCATACGAAAACGCCCGAGCACCTCCACACCGTTTAATTCACCAATCTCTGAACTACACTACACGTCTCATACTTGTAAGCATATATGTCTACGCAGTTCTATAGTGTACTTATACACGCAGATAAAAATTTCTGCGGTAACTAGTCGATATATTTTATTTACGTGTGTCAAGTTAGCTTTGTGAATGTGTTGTGCGCATTCATGTATGCTATATTTTATTTACAGCTGCTAAAGTATCGCCCGTGAGGTTGCAGTTTGAGGGAGAAAACAGCCCCATACGGTGGCCCCCGATCAGCGAGATGTCTGTTAATTCAGCATTCTCTGTAGATCAGCACCCGGGGATACTTGTAAGTATATATGTCTAGGCCGCTCTATAGTGTACTTATACAAACAATCATGCATCGGTTTCACAGATAATCGGTGCTGGTAGCTTTACAAATATCGCGTTGAATCAGAGTAAAGTGGCTCATGTAGCTCTTCCTATATCTCCCCCACTTAGCGGTTAACTACACCACGTATCTTTTCTTTAGTTACAGAGGATCGTCATTCGCGAGTTTTGCAGCAGCGCAATTATGGATTTGAGAACAGAACGGAAGTGAGAACGGAGCCTCTTTCACACGGGTGTGTCGCAGATCGTGAAGAAAACGACGCGCCAACCGAGCACCCCGGGAATACTGAGAGTAGTCGGCTTAAGAATATACGTCTGTGTCAAGCTACAGAATCTGCAAATAGCAACGCGGAAGCAGCAGCTGCCAATTCAGCCGATGCATTACCGTCAAAGAAACGCGCGGTATCGCGCCGTCGTGTAAGTAAGAAGCAGAAGGATGATGGTCGATTGCCTTACACACCAACACCCGTATGGACTGGTGAACACACCAAAATGTTTCTTGACATGTCTGCACAGTACGTGCATAATAAACTCTCGCAGAACAGACTAAAATCTTTCTGTGACACGTATGAAAGACTGATAAGTGCGTGTCCAACACCCGACATTATCGCAGAACTGTGTGATTTTAAACAAAATTATGCAAATGTATGATTTTAAACAAAAATTATGCAACTGTACAGTCAACTTCTGTGAAATAAACCTGTCTGCCTGAGAACGTATGGTTATGAATTGAAAAATAATTAAAATGATCACGCATCACACCCTAGGGGCCGATACACGAGCTCCCAGCGCATTTACACAACTATGATGATCCTGGAAATGTCAGCATTCACGAGCAAACAATCGGTCAAAGCAAAGAGCCTCTTGATACACACATCCAGAAATTCTCGCGGGGCCGCCTCTGTAGGCAATAGTGTTTGTGATAGCTCTGAGAGTTTGAGGATGATAGTTGTACGCACGACTTTTTACTGTTCTTTACCAGCGGTAAATTTTCAGGGTATACATTTATAGCCCACAATGCAGATCGCCACGATTCTTACTTTATTGTTAAGTCAGTGGTTTTTGAAAACTACCGGTAAATGTGATAGCCCGAGGTGTCGTCGTCTTGTGTGTGACGCTACCCGTTTTGTCTATAAGGTTCATAGACTCGATAAATTTTATCCCCATGAAGCTCAGTAAATTACCTCAGGCCTCGGGATTTTCAGTTTTCCACGCTTTTTAATACCTGAGAAAACAAAGCTATGTAGGTCCCATACCCGATGTGAAATATTATGAGCTAGAGTACATGGCACTGGGTGCTTCTGGTACGCCATGTGAGTCCGAAACACAGGTATGTTAAAAAGTTTGTACAGGTATGCTAAAAAGTTTGCACGCAATTTTTTGTTGAATGCTGATCAAAATCGTTGCATAGGTGTGGTTCTGTGCCAAAATAGGCCGGGACACGTCTCAACATGCCTGTCTTTTATATCTGATGGGCTTAGCGTCTTTAAAAATAGGCCTGCACTGCAAGAACGCTGCTCATCCCAGGCTATACAGAGGTTCATGTATGTAGCGCATACCGAGAACATTGGCAATCACCACGCCTTGTGTGGTTTGTGAAGCAACTCGCTCAATATTTTCTAGATGACTGTGCGCGTGTTAACGGACAGCACATAGTTTATGAATTTCAGGGTTGTTTTTTCCACGGCTGTCCCGTGACCAGGACTTGTCCAGGCATGCCCGGACATGCCCGGACTTGTCCAGGCATGTCTCACATGGACCCTATATGTCAGTTCACAATATGTCTATCAGTATTAAAACATAAAAATCCTCTGTACACGATCTTAAGCAAAATAAAAAAATATATAATGCAAAATAATTCTGTGAAGTAGCTAAAATGTTGAAAATATGGTGTCTCACATGGACCTATATGTCAGTTCACAATATGTCTATCAGTATTAAAACATAAAAACTCTCTGTACACGATCCTTAAGCAAATAAAAAAATATATAATGCAAAATAATTCTGTGAAGTAGCTAAAATGTTGAAAAATATGGTGTCTCACATGGACCCTATATGTCAGTTCACAATATGTCTATCAGTATAAAACATAAAAATCCTCTATACACGATCCTTAAGCAAAATAAAAAAATAATGTAAAATAAATCTGTGAAGGAGCAAAAATGTTGAAAAATAAAAAATAAATGCAAAATAAATCTGTGAAGGAGCAAAAATGTTGAAAAATATGGTGTCTCACATGGACACTATATGTTAGTTCACAATATGTCTATCAGTATTAAAACATAAAACTCCTCTGTACATTATTGTGAAGGGGTTAAAAGAGGCTTCATGGTTGATATGATAAGCTGATCAGAATAGCTAGCATCATGAGAGCTGCTATGGTTGACAGTGGTAGCGAACGCATAACTAATATTTGAAAAATATGGTGTCTCACATGGACCCTATATGTCAGTTCACGATATGTCTATCAGTATTAAAACATAAAAACTCCTCTGTACACGATCCTTAAGCAAAATAAAAAAATATATAATGCAAAATAATTCTGTGAAGTAGCTAAAATGTTGAAAAATATGGTGCCTCACATGGACCCTATATATCAGTTCACAATATGTCTATCAGTATTAAAACATAAAAACTCCTCTGTACACGATCCTTAAGCAAAATAAAAAAATAATGTAAATAAATCTGTGAAGGAGCAAAAATGTTGAAAAATAAAAAATATAATGCAAAATAAATCTGTGAAGGAGCAAAATGTTGAAAAATATGGTGTCTCACATGGACACTATATGTTAGTTCACAATATGTCTATCAGTATTAAAACATAAAACTCCTCTGTACATTATTGTGAAGGGGTTAAAAGAGGCTTCATGGTTGATATAAGCTGATCAGAATAGCTAGCATCATGAGAGCTGCTATGGTTGACAGTGGTAGCGAACGCATAACTAATATTTGAAAAATATGGTGTCTCACATGGACCTATATGTCAGTTCACGATATGTCTATCAGTATTAAACATAAAAACTCCTCTGTACACGATCTTAAGCAAAATAAAAAAATATATAATGCAAAAATATTCTGTGAAGGAGCTAAAATGTTGAAAAATATGGTGTCTCACATGGACCTATATGTCAGTTCACAATATGTCTATCAGTATTAAAACATAAAAACTCCTCTGTACACGATCCTTAAGCAAATAAAAAAATAATGTAAATAATCTGTGAAGGAGCTAACTCTTATTACTAGTTATATACAGAAGTCAGTATTTAACTAGAACTCCATTGTGACGGAAGACTTACAAAAATTGTGCATGTGACACTTTTTATATCGTTCTGTATATACTTTTAATGCATGAAATGTCTTTGAGCTGTATTTATTACAATAATATCTTGTAACCTTGTTTTTACAATACCGTGTCATTGCTTTTTTAAAATACGAATAAAACATTCTGTAATATTGTAACACGGCCATATACATGGGGCTATACACAACACAACACAAGCCTTAGATACACTGCCCCTATAAGTTGAGCGTCATAATTCCAAATGTGTTATAAGGTGATACTTCAAATTAAATTGCCTTTGCAGCTGTAGTTTAAAACTTATATCCTGGATAATACTAAAAATAAACACATTTTAGCAGCTTGATACATCTATCCACCACAGTAGTGCTTTACATGCATTTCATCTCATAATGTGACCTCTCCTTGACTTTCCCCACACAATAGAGTGGTCATAGGATACATTTACTAGTTGACTTAAAAGATTCTCTCCTCTTTAATACACTAATACTCCACAGACTAATCAAAGTCACTGAATAAAATATCAATAGAGACGAATAAATCACTTTGATTGAAATTCACAAATCCAGCAGCTCAGATTTCCCATAGAAATGAGCTTTACATACATTTACTGATGGATTCTAACATAGATTGCATATATATGGACAAATATATGGAGGTTATTATTGTTTAGTCCCGGATTAGTCTATTATTGCTATAACATATAAGATATGGAGATGTGCACTATTATATATTGATTTGAATGTAGTTCATGCCTGTCTGCATTTGGCTATTTTTAAACCCCATCAACTTTAAAAAACCCTCACTACACGTGTTGGAGCATTCAACAGCGTTGTTCCTGTCTAGAGAGAATCCCATGACCTGTATTGCCATTTGTATCGACATTTTGGTGTCACAATTAATTCAATGCTTGAAATGTCTTTGAGATGTATTTATTTATTACAATAAAATCATGATTAGTTCTGGCAATAAACGTTTTTAAGATGAATGATCTCTTATGCCTATGTCATTTCCACACAGCTTCCCACAGAGTGGTAGTGTGGGAAGACCCTTCAGAAACCCATTGTTTTAAAATCACATTAGTGCAGGTAATGTTTGCTAGAAACCTTCACTGATTTGAATGTAGTTCATACCTGTCTGCATTTGGCTATTTTTCTGCATGCTGTATATCCCACTCTTTTGGATTTTTATCCATGATAATGTATTTTAGACCTTAATAAAATTTGTATTTTATACTGCAAAAGCTTCCTTTTTAGAATTTATTTCAATTACAGTCTAGCATGTCACAATTAATTCAGTGATTGAAATGTCTTTGAGCTGTAACTTCAAGAAGAACACACATAAATGTGTTGGTTTTAAAAGATCCCACTGACTATACACAATGCAATACTATTTACTGTTTGCCTGAATTACCGTAGCATCGACCTTCACTCATTCTGACAATTCATGTCAACACTGTTGTACTACATTTCTATGTGCCAGTAAAGATGTATATCTATGTACCATGTTAGTTAGTAAATAGAAAAATATGCTCCTCTCAACACAACACAAGCCTTAGATACACAGCTTGGTAATAGCTTACCGATCTGTAACAGAGAGTGCTAGAAATCACCTTTACATACAGACATATCAGTTCCAAACTTTTACACATTTACTGGGGGACATTTATACAAACCTGCTAGAAATGAGCTTTACATACATTTACTGATGGATTCTAATACAGACATTTACTGGGTGCTTCTAATACAAACCATCATGAATGCATGCGACCTTCTCTCATTGTACTTACAGGTCATGACACAATACAGGGCTATTTAGTATATGTGATTTCTAGCAATTGAATTACCTTAGCATCGACCTTCACTCATTCTGACAATTCATGTCAACACTGTTGTACTACATTTCTATGTGCCAGTAAAGATGTATATCTATGTACCATGTTAGTTAGTAAATAGAAAAATATGCTCCTCTCAACACAACACAAGCCTAAGATACACAGCTTGGTAATAGCTTACCGATCTGTAACAAAAGTCTGTATTTCACTAAACATTACATTCTTCCCAGTACTGATATAAGTGTAGATACACTGCCAAGCTAAAAATATATATACTGAATAAAACTATAAGATGAGCGTCATAATTCCAAATTCCACCACAATAGTGTTTTACATGCATTTACTGGGTCCTTAAAAGTTTCTCACCACAAAAAAGATCAAGATTCACTCTTCAAAAATATATATACTGAATAAAACTATAAGTTGAGCGTCATAATTCCAAATTCCACCACAATAGTGTTTTACATGCATTTACTGGGTCCTTAAAAGTTTCTCACCACAAAAAAGATCAAGATTCACTCTTTAATTCACTAAAAATCATTATATACTAGTTATATACAGAAGTCTGTATTTAACTAGAACTCCTTATACATTTACTGGGTCCGTAAAAATACACTAATACTCCACAGACTAATCTAATCCAGTGGATAAAATATCAATAGAGACGAATAAATCACTTTGATTGAAATTCACAAATCCAGCAGACCAGATTTCCCAGCCTGAGCAAAGTTCAGCCAGGGGCATGACGACCTGGATCAATCTGACAGGGAGACGGATTAAATGATAGGGGCGTGTCGACCTGTCAGATTTGAGTTTGACGAATACTGGGGTCCCTATACTACTAATATGGATCTTCTAAAGGAAAATCTGGAATCGGCTCAAGAAAGGTACAAGAAAGCAGCAGATAAATTTCGTAAACCTGCACCAGCTTTCAAGGTAGGAGACTTGGTCTGGCTGTCAACCAGAAATCTTAAGTTAAGGATTACATCGTCTAAGTTGGGACATAAGTACATTGGACCCTATAAAATCAGTAAAATTATAAGTGCCGTTGCTTGTCGTCTTCAACTGCCCAGAACTATGAGAATCCACCCTGTCTTTCATGTATCCCTACTAAAGGCTGCGACACCCAATACGTTTCCTGGACGTTCCTCTCCTTGCCCTGACCCAGTGCTAGTCGATGGTCAGGAAGAATTTGTGGTGGAAAGGATTTTAGATTCCAGGTTGTATAGAAATCAGTTACAATATCTGATTAAATGGCAGGGCTACCCAGTGGAGGACAACTCATGGGAACCGGTCAATAACGTTAATGCTCCTCGCTTGCTCCGTCAGTTTCATCAGAGGTACCCACACAAGCCTGGTCTGAGGTCATCCGGAGGTTGTCCTTAAGGGGGGAGTAATGTAAGGTTCTATGTATATATTCCTGAAACTCAGTTTGTTCGTCAGCCATTTTACTTTCTGTCTTGCTGCAGCTATCTTGCCCTCAGTCAAAATGGAGTTTCCAGCTTGCATGTTCCCGCCCTGATTCTCTCCTTTGCTTCTTAAGCAGCCACAGCTGAGCAATCAGTGCTTCAGAATCTAGCCTGCAGTAAACCTGTGACTTGACTCCTGTAAGCCTTGGACCTTGTACTCCAGCTATTCCTACTGAGGAACTCTGAAGCACTTGTGGACTCTGAACCCTGCTCTTTGAAAGACCCACGTTTGCATGGACTTACGGTAACAGAGAAGAAGATCCTGAATCTGTATTGGAGAGTGATTGCTGAGCTTGGATTACTCTGGCCTGCTGTGTCTCCTGTTTCTGTGTCTGCAAACTGTGTGACTATTTCTGCCAACTTGTATGAAGTAATACAGGACTTTTCTATATCAAACCTGTGACTCCTGTGTTTTCATCGCACCCAAGCACAAGACGCTATATGAACTGTACTACATACATTACATTATTTTTATTTTTTTTACTTTTTTACTTTGTCCCAGGGTGGAACATCACTGTATTATATCAGATCGCTGGTCTGACACTGTGCACAGCACTCTGTCAGACCAGCGATCTGACTGGCAATGCTGCAGGCTTTCTCAGCGCTTGCTCTCGGCAGGCACTGAGGAAGCCGCCTCCCTGCAGAACCCGGAAGGACCCCGCGGCCATCTTGGATCCGGGGTCCTGCATGGAGGAGGGTCCCTCGGAACAGCACGATGCATCGTGCTGTTCTGAGGGTCTCAGGGAAGCACACAGGGAGCCCTCTCCCTGCGCAATGCTTCCCTATGCCCCCAGTACACTGTGATCATCTTTGATCGCAGTGTGCCAGGGGTTAATGTGCCGGGAGCGGTCCGTGACGCGAGATAATCAGCTGACACCCGGCTGCGATCAGCTGCACTTCCCCTGGGAGCACAGCTGATCGCATATGACATACTATTCCGTCCTTGGGAATTAGGTCCAGGGTTACATGGACGGAATAGTATGTCAGATGGGATAAAGGGGTTAAACTGTGGGCACTTCCAGAGCCATCACAGCTGTGATTGGCTGCCGCACCTCTGACCCAGTCTGCATAACTGTCAGATCACCGGTGGGGGATAAACAGTTTTCAACCTGGACGGTTCCAAGATGTGACCATCCAGGCTGAAAACCACTTGTGAATGAGTTGCTGGGAGCGCAGGTTCAGTGACTAGCTGTGACTTCACTGAGGCTGTCTGCATAGCCTTTGCTAGTTATTAATTATAGGGGGACCCCACGTCATTATTTTGGGGGGTCCCCCATTTTAATAGCCAGTAAAGGCTAAGTATACAGTTGCGAGCGATATTAATAGCCTGGGACGCTCCATGGGTATTACCCTCTTCCCAGGCTCTGAACATCGGCTTCCAGCTGTCGGCTTTCCCTCTGTTGGTTACGAAAATTTCGTAGGAGAGCACGCCATTTTTTTTCAGAAAAATAATCTTTTATTAATTAAATACATGTACAGTAAGCTGCACACACTGTACTAATTGTATTTGTCACACACATCTGTATATCTACCTACTCTCTTTGTATTTACTGTATGTAATCCATCTTCTATCCTTGTCGGCTCCTGCTGTGATTTTACACTACGCGGCTGCTGAATTGCCGGCTTTTCTTCTATCTATGTAATATATATACACATATATATGTGTGTGTCACTGATATCTATATATATATATAAGTATTCATTGTGTATATATCTATTCTATTCTAACCTGTCAATCTGTGATTTTACTGTATGTGGCACATGAATTGCCGGCTTTTCAAAGGACACCGATGCGTAAAAATCAGACAGCACTCGAATGGTCCGAGTGCTGTGCGATTTTTTTTTCTCGCATCCATAGGCTTGAATTGGCGAGTCTCGGCTGAGTCTTGGTGACAATCGCAGCATGCTGCAATTTTACATGTACACTGAATTCGGCTGAGAAAATAAATGCTGATGTGAGCTGCCCCATAGATTAACACTGGACCTAGTGCCATGCGATGGTTTCTCGCATAGCACTAGACCATATTCTAGTGTGACCCCAGCCTTATTTTCACCATACATCTAGTCACTATGCACCTTATCTTATTTCCACTACACATTCAGTCACAATACAATGTCATTTCTGGCTATGGGACTTTCATCTGCCAGTGGTGCATAGCAGAGGGGGTATGCGTGGGTATATATAGAAGGCCCAACTAGATGGACCATACCCTGATGAAGGGTACTTTCCCCAGTCCCGCACGCTCGGTGCCTCGGAGTGATCCTCGACTCTGCCCTTTCTTTCAAGCCACATGTCCAAACCCTAGCCTCCTCCTGCCGTCTCAAACTCAAAAATATTTCCCGGATCCGTGCATTCCTTGACCATGAAAGTACAAAAACACTAGTGCATGCCCTCATCATCTCCCGCCTCGACTACTGCAACCTCCTACTCTCTGGCCTTCCCTCTAGCACTCTGGCACCACTCCAATCCATCCTGCACTCCGCTGCACGACTAATACACTTGTCTCCCCGCTATTCCCCAGCCTCTCCTCTCTGCCAAGCCCTTCATTGGCTTCCCATCGTTCAGAGGCTCCAGTTCAAAACCCTAACCATGACCTACAAAGCCATCCACAATCTGTCTCCTCCATAGATCTGTGACATGGTCTCCCGGTACATACCCACACGCAACCTTCGATCCTCTCAAGATCTCCTCCTCTACTCCCCTCTTATCTCTTCTTCCCACAACCGCATACAAAGCTTCTCCCGAGCCTCTCCCATACTCTGGAACTCTCTACCCCAACACATCAGACTCGCGCCTACCATGGAAACCTTCAAAAAGAACCTGAAGACCCACCTCTTCCGACAAGCCTACAACCTGCAGTGATCATCAGTCTACTGAACCACCGCACGATCAGCTCTTCCCTCTCCTAGTGTATCCTCACCCATCCCTGTAGATTGTGAGCCCTCGCGGGCAGGGTCCTTTCTCCTTCTGTACTTGTGTGTGCCTTGTATTGCTCATGTTTACTGTACTTGTCTATATTTGCCCCTCTTCACATGTAAAGCGCCATGGAATAAATGGCGCTATAAAAATCTATAATAATAATAATAATAATGAAGAAGGACTGTGTCCTTCGAGATGCATTGTTTTTCGGCCCATCCATGAGCCAGTCGCTCATGGATGGGCCAAAAGGGGGTTAAATTGGACTCGACCTCATGTTTTCTCAAAGCTGAATCCAATTGAGAACCTTTGCGACATTATGCATCAATGCATTTGATTCCACCAGGTGGTGCCACAAACTTCCAGGAAGGCTCCCGGCTCTCTAAGTAATACATATTAAGAAGCAGCTGCATGGAGGAACATCATACAGCAGTAGTGAGCATGCGACCACCCTGTTCACATGAGAATTGCATTTTCAATAGAGTACGTGCTAAAGCATGAACAGTATATAGACATCACTTTAGTTTATTTAGGCATATAATTGCTTTGAAGTGTATTGATCAAAGCTTTTTTTACCCAGGGCTGCTGGTGTTCCTTGCTTTGATATTGTGAGTAAGTATATGTAACTATCTGAGTTTCTGTTCTTTACATTGTAAAGTATTTTGACGGATGTAAGGAATGACTTTACAGTGTAATGTGTTACTGAAGAGGCTTTTCTGCGGCTTAGCCAGCCCGTTCAAAGATGCAATCTTTATAACCATATTTCCTTCTATTTTAGAGTTTCTCAAAATATGAAATTTTGTATTTTCCTTTTTGGTTGATGAGTACATTGCACATTATTTTAAAAAAGAAATTGATTGACTTTAAGGCATTATTAGTATGATTAAAGGTGTTTTTACATTTGTCTTAACTTGAGTGAGGCGCAGATTCTATCACATTCGTACACATCGAATTTTATCCATTTGGCTTCACCCAACTAGACCTTATTCTTATTGGCCTCCATTGGGTGGTATACTTTTCGTATACTATTTATTTGAAAAATGAAATAGAATTAGACTGCGCGATTCCATTACTGTGTGGCATTATTTTTTTTACAGTGGAGACACTCGTAATGTATCCTACTGTAATGCCTATACCCTGTGTCTGCTGAAGGCCCAAATAGAAGGGTTACGTTTAAATGGGGTGCATTAAAGTGATGTGGGCAGGATAAAAACATGTGAAGCTTTTAACTTTTTTAAGACCAAATTGGGGTTAATTTGTTACAGGAATACC
>JARQOD010000009.1:116556776-116592908 GCA_033576555.1 Oophaga sylvatica | reverse complement strand
TGGGGGCGTCAGCACCCGGCATACCCGGGCAAGTGCCGGGGCCCTGAGCAGGCGGGGGGGCCCACTCGCCGTCGGGCACCCCGGCGCCCGTTAGCGGATGAGAGCGGTACCAGTGCCGCCAGTGGGCCCCCCGCTTGCTCAGGGCCCTGGCAGCAGCCGGCGCAATACTTACCTCTCCCCGTGTCTCCCAGCTCCGGGCTCCAGGGGGCCCTTGCAGGGCGCCCGCACTTCCTCTCACAGCAGCCTGCTGAATGACGTCATCATTCAGCGGCCGGCTGTGGCAGAGAGAGCGCGGACGCCGGACAGGTGAGATGTGAGGTGTATGTGTCTGTGTCTGTGTGATCAGTGTGTGTGTATGTAGTGCGGTGCTTTGTGTGTGTGTATGTGAGAGAGTGCTGTGGTGCTGTCTGTGTGTGGTGATGTATGTGTGATGGTGGTGGGGGGAGGCAGTGATGGTGGTGAGGAGCCGGAGGCAATGATGATGATGATGGGGAGGTGATGATGGTGGGGAGGTGATGATGATGGGGAGGCAATGATGATGATGATGGGGAGTCTTTCCACAGTGCCCTTTCCTGAGCCGTAGCAGCGCAGAACGCCGCACAGTGCAGAGGAGAGCTCCATATTTTGTATGGAGCATTATATGGTGACAATTTTCCTGTATGGAGCATTATTTGGGGTCCAATATTCTTTATGGAGCATTATATTTGGCCCATAATACTGTATGGAGGACTATGTGGTGCCCATAATATTGTATGGAGGACTGTACTGTCCAGTCTGTACTGTGCGCTGTGAGGATTTGGCGGTTTCTGAGCTATTGTACAATTTACAATAGATATCACTCATGTAATGAAAGAAAAGAAGTGTTTGGCATTGTACTGTACCCATATTTCTCTGCAGTATCTGTGCATCATGAATCGTGGTCTGTGTTAAAGGGGCCCACTGAGACTCTTTCGCCCGGGGCCCATAAAAACCTGGAGCTGGCCCTGCCTCTGGTGTCCCTGCATCCCCCTTGAATTCCCCCTGCTGCCGGCTTCTTCTTCTGGGAAGAAAATGGTGGGCGCATGCGCAGTTTGCCCGCTGAGATCTGCCAGCCGGCACCCGGCAACAATAGGAAATTTTACCCTATCACAATGGTCAAAATAGAAAAATAGTAATTTAAACCCCCCTTTATCACCCCCTTAGTTAGGTAAAAATAATAAAATAATTTTTTTTTATTTATTTCCATTTTTCCAGGGTTTAAGAGTTGGGCTAAAGTTAGGGTTGGGCTATAAGTTAGGGTTGGGGCTAGAGTTAGGGTTGGGCTAAAGTTAGGGTTGGACTAGGGTTAGGGCTGGGGCTAGTGTTAGGGTTGGGCTAAAGTTAGGGTTGGGGCTAGAGTTAGGGTTGGGCTAAAGTTAGGGTTGTGGTTATGGTTGGGATTACAGTTAGAGTTTGGATTAGGGTTAGGGGTGTGTTAGAGTTAGGTTTGTGATTAGGGTTATGGTTAAGATTAGGATTAGGGTGTGTGTTGGGGTTAGGGTTGGAGTTAGAATTCGGGGGTTCTACTATTTAGGTACATCAGGGGTCTCGAAAAACGACATGGTGCCACCATTGATTCCAGCCAATTTTGTGTTCAAAAAGTCAAACGGTGCTCCCTCCCTTCTGAGCCTACCATGCACCCAAACAATGGGTTTCCCCCAAATACAGGGTATTGGCCTACTCAGGAGAAATTGCACAACAAATTTTGTGGTCCATTTTCTCCTGATTCCCTTGTGAAAATAAAAAAAAATTGGTTCCAAAGTAAATTTTTTATGAAAAAATGTTCATTTTTTCCATCCACATTGCTTTAGTTCTCGTGAAGCACCTGAAGGTTTAATAAACTTCTTGAATGTGGTTTTGTGCACCTTTAAGTAGAATCACACTGACAGGTTAGAAAAGGATATATACACATAGAATACATATACAGTCATGGCCAAAAGTTTTGAGAATGACACAAATATTAATTTTTACAAAGTCTACTGCTTCACTTTTTCTAATGGCAATTTGCATATACTCCAGAATGTTATAAAGAGTGATCAGCTTAACAGCAATTACTTGCAAAGTCAATATTTGGCTAGAAAATGAACTTTATCCCCCAAAACACATTTCAACATCATTGCAGCCCTGCCTTAAAAGGACCAGTAACCTCTTTACAGTGATTGCTCCATTAACACAGGTGTGGGTGTTGATGAGGACATGGCTGGAGATCAATCTGTCATGATTAAGTAAGAATGACACCACTGGACACTTTAAAAGGAGGCTGGTGCTTGGCATCATTGTTTCTCTTCTGTTAACCATGGTTATCTCTAAAGAAACTCGTGCAGTCATCATTGCAATGCACAAAAATGGCCTAACAGGGAAGAGTATCGCAGCTAGAAAGATTGCACCTCAGTCAACAATCTATCGCATCACCAAGAACTTTAAGGAGAGAGGTTCCATTGTTGCCAAAAAGGCTCCAGGGCGCCCAAGAAAGACCAGCAAGCGCCAGGACCGTCTCTTAAAAGTGTTTCAGCTGCGGGATCGGGCTACCAGCAGTGCAGAGCTTGCTCAGGAATGGCAGCAGGCAGGTGTGAGTGCATCTGCATGCACTGTGAGGCGGAGACTCTTGGAGCAAGGCCTGGTCTCAAGGAGGGCAGCAAAGAAGCCACTTCTCTCCAGAAAAAACATCATGGACAGACTGATATTCTGCAAAAGGTACAGGCAGTGGACTGCTGAGGACTGGGGTAAAGTTATTTTCTCTGATGAATCCCCTTTTCGATTGTTTGGGACATCAGGAAAACGCCTCATTCGGAGAAGACAAGGTGAGCGCTACCACCAGTCTTGTCTCATGCCAACTGTTAAGCATCCTGAAACCATTCATGTGTGGGGTTGCTTCTCAGCCAAGGGAATCGGCTCTCTCACAGTCTTGCCTAAAAACACAGCCATGAATAAAGAATGGTACCAGAATGTCCTCCAAGAGCAACTTCTCCCAACCCTCCAAGAGCAGTTTGGCGATCAACAATGCCTTTTCCAGCATGATGGAGCACCTTGCCATAAAGCAAAGGTGATAACTAAATGGCTCAGGGAACAAAACATAGAGATTTTGGGTCCATGGCCTGGAAACTCCCCAGATCTTAATCCCATTGAGAACTTGAGGTCAATCATCAAGAGACGGGTGGACAAATAAAAACCTAAAAATTCTGACAAAATGAAAGCATTGATTGTGCAAGAATGGACTGCTATCAGTCAGGATTTGGTCCAGAAGTTGATTGAGAGCATGCCAGGGAGAATTGCAGAGGTCCTGAAGAAGAAGGGTCAAATTGCAAATATTGACTTGCTGCATTAACTCATTCTATAAGCTTTTGTTACTCATATGTTTGCATTTATATTTCTGTCTGTGATAAAAACATCTGTCAAACACACATAAAAACCAGAGGGAAGCAGATCATGTGAAAATGTAATATTTGTGTCATTCTCAAAACTTTGGCCATGACTGTACATATATATATATATATCATATATATAGATGTCAGTGACACACATATCTATCAATTTATCTATCGATAGATAGATAGATTAGATAGATATGATAGTGTGAGGCAGTGACCGGGATCGTTTACGAGGGACGTTATATTTCCCCCAGAATGTGTACAGAGACCTATTAAAGCCATTGGAGTGCATTGCAGTCACACACACAGCTGCGGCTGCAATGCAGGAATGAAGGTGAGCAATGACTTAGTCAGACTACCTGGCTAAGGCAGATTAAGTAAAATCCGGCAGGGCCTTCATTTCTTGGAGGAGGTCACAGGAGGCAGTGGGGCGGCCTCCTTCCCTCCAACCCGGGTTTTCCAGTGGCTTTTGCCACAGGTCTTTAAAACTCCTGCACTAAGGATTAGTGTTGTTCTATGTTGGGACCCTGCAAGGAGCATAGCAGGAAAGCTCCACAGGATTGTGTGTAGCTGAACCCAGGCCTGGGACGGCTCTGCACCAAGTCAGGCTCTGTTCGGCCCGGCGCGGCCGTTGTCCCCGGCAACCAGTGTTTATGGACTGATGTTAACCCGGCTGCGTACCGGAGGACTTTTCCTGTTTTACCCATGAGTTGCTGAATAAAAGCTGTTTATTTTGGACTTGCTTGGGTCACTGCCTCAGTTACTGCACGGTGTGAACACCGCCGTCTTACAATAGATAGATAGATAGATATGTGTTTATATTACATAGAGAGATAGATAGAAGAACAGCCGGTAATACATCTGCCGGGTTCTGTAAAATCACTGCACGAGCTGACAGAATAGAAGAGATGGATTATATACAGTAAATACATATACAATAGGTAGATATATAGATGTCAGTGAAAATACAAATAGTACAGTGTGTGTGCAAAATACTGGACATGTATTTAATTAATAAAATATTATTTATCGGAAAAAAATGGCGTGGGGTCCCCCTATGATTTATAGCCAGCAATGGCTATGCAGACAGTTGCGGGCTGATATTAATAGCCTGGGAAGGGGCCATGCATACTGCCCCTCCCGGCTAAAAACATCAGCTCTTAGCCACCCCAGAAAAGGCGCATCTCTAAGATATGCCAATTCTGACACATAGCCTTTCTCTTCCCACTGCCTGTAGCGGTGGCTAGTGGGGTAATAGTTGGGGGGGTTGATGTCACCTTTGTGACATCAAGCCCCGAGGTTAGTAATGGAGAGGAGTCAATAAGACACCCCTATTACTAATACCATAGTCAAACTGTAAATTAAACACAGACACCCTGAAAAAATTTCTTTAATATTCTAAATTAAACCATACTTATGACCTCACCTAATTCCCCGAATCCCTCGATCTCCTGTAATAAAAGTAAAATAATAAACCAACAATATACCATACCTGTCTGTCGTGTGTCCCACGCTGTAATCCATATCTGGGAAGAAATAGTTTTCAACCAGGACGGTGCCAAGATGCTACCGTCCCTGCTGAAAACCACTGGTGAGTGAGGAGATGCAGCTTCAGTGACTAGCGGTGACGTCACTGAAGCTGCGCTGCCTCACAGCCTGAACTGCGGTGCCCTCTGGACCGTGGGAAAATGCCAGTGATGAGGGCACCGCAGTTAATGCTCAGAGTCCTCACAGCAGATCACCGTGACAAGTTTTCATGGTGATCTGCTGTGAAGACACTGATCATGAACTGCAGTCACCTCACATGTTCTTGGCCATGATCACAATGAACTGAATATAGCTGCTTCACTTACTGTAAAAGTTCTGCTTATTCACTAACAGAACTTGGCTCAACATTGTTCTCTGTGCTGTCTGATGTGTTAACAATATCCCTGTAGACTCATTCCTTTACAAATTCTTCATGTCTAGCATCTCAGACAGAGAATATGCTTTCTCATAACCAGAAGTCACACACAGGTCTCAAACCTCCAGTCTGATAGGACAGCTACAATTTTGGAGACTGGCGGGGACTGCTCTGTGTTTAACAGGCTGAGACCATCTGGGTTATAAAACATTTGTCAGACATAAGCGAATGTCTCGATGTAAGGGTTTTCTTGGAAATTCAAAAAAGCAGATTGAACATCCCTAATTTTTTTTTTTACTGTCTGAAAATGTAAAACAGTCTAAAACAGTTCCGTTTTAGGTTTGATATCTTTCCTACATTGATTATAGCTTATTCCATATAAACATGTGGTCTGAATTTTGCGTTTTGGACATAATTCATTGTCTAGTCTGTCAATGCTTGGCTTGTAATGCAAGTTAAAAATATGTAAGTTTTATATTTGTTAAAGGGGTATTATAAAGTTTGAAAAATAATTTCCGATCGCTGGGGGTCCAAGAACCTGGGCTTCCACAGATTCCAAGAACAGTGGCTCTGAAGCAGTGTTGTATGGCTAATAGTGGCAGACCATGCAGGCCACTATGGGGTCCATGTGGCGGAAGGACTTGGTGCCAGGTGCTCTAAGCCCCACCCCCCTGTCCAGCATCACACTTTCAACTGTATCCGCATCCTGATTACAGATACAGTTGAAAGTAATCATGGAAGATGGAAGAGGGAGCGTCAGCTGATGTTCACTCGATCATTCTCCCTGTGCTTCGGACATCTCAGCTCAGCTGGTGCAATGACGTCACTACATTGTGCCGGCTGCGCCGAGCAGTGCAGGGGATTAGACCACACGCTGTAGAGACTGCAGCAGCGAGGGAAAGAAGAGAGGAGAGCTTTTTTTTTGTAAATCAACTAGTATATTTTGAGGCCCATCATACTATTTGGAGGGCAAATTAAGGGCCATCATGCTATTTGGAGGGCTATGTGTTGGGCAATTATGCTATTTGGAGGGCTATTATACTATATGGATGGCCATCATACTGTTTGAAGGGCCATCATACTATTTGGAGGGCTAAGTGGGGGGCATAATGCTATTTGGAGGGCTATATGGAGACCATAATACTATTTGGGGGCATCATTTTTTATAGAGGACTATGTGGGGGCTCTTATATTATTTTGAGGACTGTCTGGGGAAAATTATTCTATTTACAAGGCTGTGTTGGGGCCATTATATTATCTGGAGGGCTGTGTGGGGGACAGTTAGATTGTTTGGAGGGCTGTGTGGGGGCAATGATACAGTTTAGAGGGCTATGTGGGGGGTATTATTCTGTCTGAAGGGCTAGTGGTGGCCATTTTACAGTGTGGAGGTTTGTGGGGCCACCATACTGTATGAAAAAACACTACACTGTATGAAGGGCTGTGTGGGGGCCATCATTGTGAGAGCTCGCTCCCACTTTGTAAATCAGACAAATGCAATCCGATTAAAAATCGGACTGCATGTGTACCAATTTAATCCTATGGTTCTGTTCTTAATTGTATTTTATATTCTGCTCCAATTGGATCGTTATCGGACAGGAAAAAAATGCTGCGATTGCATGCTGAATTCGGATCCCATGCACTCATATAAGTCTATGGGTGTGTGTGAAACATCGATGCAGGCAGGTGTTGTGAATTCTCTGGATTCTGAGTTGGGACTCCCTTGGTGGCTGTTGATATTAATGAAGCCGCCTTGACTGACAGAGGCCTTTCAGCTGAGGATCCAGCTGTGGACGATTGGCAATCTGGGAGTAATGACTGGGGAGATTTAAGGGAGTAGCTTTCACATGATCCTCACCGGTGATTAGTTGTTACTTCCTGGTCCAGTTTGGAAGTCAGCTTGTGTTCTGCTGTCTCCTGCAACTTTCAGATAAGTTATTTTCTGCTTGTTTCTGTGGTTTTGTTTTCCTTTGTTTTTCTGCCCTTCTGAGTGAGGTCAGCCGGGTCCCCCTGCTGGGGCCTGCACTGGTCTCTGATTCTCATTTATCTCTGTTTACTTGTTCAGTCCCTGTTGTTTCAGTTTCTGCTGGGTAGCTTCCTGTTCATACCAGAGTTCTGATATAGCGGGGAGAGATTGTGTGGTCTCAGGGTTTTTTTTAATCAGAAGTGTTGGAATTTTTCCTAGGGTTTTGCTGGATTGCAGAAAGTATTCTTTTCTCTCCTGTTCTATCTAGACAGTTTTGGGCCCCAGCGTTTGCTTACTCTATATTCTGCCTGCGTTTGTATTTCATCTTGTCTCACCGCCAATATATGTGTGGGGCTACCTATTCCTTTGGGGCGCTACTCTGAGGCAGTTAGCTTTCCCCTTTCTATCTTTAGGCTTAGCTAATTCTCCGGCTGTGTCGAGGCATCTAGGTCATCGTAGGTATGTCCCACGGCTGCTTCTAGTTGTGCAGTTAGTTTAGGGGTCTGCAATCCATTAGTTACCAACCTCTCTGGGTGACTGGCTGCCTTGGCTATTTTTGTTACTGTCCTCCTCGGCTACCATATCATAACAGGCAGTATAGGAGATGGAGATATTACCGTATTTTTCGGACCATAAGACGCACTTTTTTCCTCCAAATTTGGGAGGAAAGTGTGGGTGCGTCTTATGGTCGGAATGTAACATGTGGGGAGGGGGGCAGGGGGCAGCAGTGGAGTGGGATCGCAGGAGGCAGGAAAATATCCCCTCCGCTGCAGGAATCCAGCGCTGGGGAAACAACTGGTCCTGATACTTAAGTGCAGTGAATATTAATTAGCCGCTTCCCCGCCCACCTATCAGCTGAGCAGTTAGTGGGGAGCAGCAAATGACAGAGCCACATGGTTCCCCAGCGCCTGATTCCTGCAGCAGCTGGGGAGATGTGTGTTGGAAGGAGAAGGAGGCGACAGGAGCAGAGTGCAGCAGGAGGCATCGCATACCTGACAGCACAGGGGCTGTGCTGATGCGATGCTGAATGATCCTGTGGAGGACCTGTGATGAGGTCATGAAGAGGGCGGGCTGGAGCATCACATGACCACACAAAGCCCTGCCTCTTCATGATGTCATCACAGGTTCTGCAGACACACTGTACAAGAAAAAAATAATTAAAAGGTTAGTAATGACAGCACATTAAAAAGCACTCTGCCATTCTGTGGTGGACTAAAACTCCCAGCATGCCATAGGATCTGCAGGACATGCTGGGAGTTATAGTTCTCCCATGGGATCTTAAAGCAGCACTCCAGTATTATCAGTGCTGGAGTGTGGCTTTAAATATAAGCCCTATGCCCCCATTCTTAGGCCGTGGTCACACATGCGAGAAATTTGCACGATTTTTGTGCGAATCTCTCTCGTGAACACCCGGCACTGCCGCCGGCACTCGGACCGAAGCGTGCGGCTGCATGTATTTCTATGCTGCATGTATTTCTTTGCAGCTGCACGCTCCAGTCTGAGTGCCAGCGGCAGTGTCGGGTGTTCACGAGAGAGATTTGCACAAAAATCGTGCAAATTTCTCGCATGTGTGACCCCGGCCTTATACTCACCCTCCAGCGTCTTCACATAGTAGTTTACAGACACCACACTGGTCCCGCAGCACCATCTTCTACCCGTAGCTTCCTTCATAATAACATGCTATTATATATAATAACACCACATATAATAGTATGTTATTTATGTTATTAAATATTTTACCACATTTTTTGCTTCAAATATATTTTTCCCTATTTTCCACCTCTAAAACCTGGGTGCGTCTTATAGTCCGGTGCGTCTTATAGTCCGAAAAATACGGTAATTTCTCCATCTGCTCCGCAGCTGTGCTGTGATTCTCTGATGCGAGAGGATCTGGGCACAGAACACTGACTCTCGGCTCCACTCGCAGCAGACCTGAAGCCGTGTGCAATTAGCATATTGCATCCAATGCTCTCGCATCAGATGTGATTCCCTAGTGAGACCCTGAGGAGGGCTAGGTCAGGGCCATCATTGTGTGAGAGGGACTATTGGCTCCATCATACTGTGGTGGTATCATATTTTGCAGAGAGGGTGGTACTGTAGGATCCTCATACTGTGCGTGTGGAAAAATTCACTGCAAAGTGATCTTAGTCTTCTCGGAGGGCACATTTGTTGGCATAATACTTTATGGAGATCATGAAAGAGCTATCTTAGTGCGTGAGAACACTAAGGGGCCTCTATAAGGGGCAACATTACTTGGTAAGGGCTTGAAAGTTGTGACATATGCTCTTCTGTGATCATGTTGTATAATATTATTTTTTTTGCCGAGGGGCACATTATAACATCTGCTATGGGGTCTCATGATTTCTATGTTTGCCCCTGTTCTGGAGACCTTTGTGTGAATGGAGCAGTGGGCAATAATGCGTACTTCAGTGCAGAACACCAGCCGAGAGCAGCACTCCGCAATGTCTGATGGTGCCATTTGGAATGAATGGAGTAATGGTGTGCAGGAAAGCTCTGTTCAAACAGGGCTGTTCAGTGATTAACAGCTGCATTTGAATTGTTAAAATATCAATGGAACTTACTCTGCTAGTTGCTATTTAAATGGTGCTGTCAGTCTTTAACAGTAAGGCCGGCGTCACACTAAGGGCTCATACTCACTTGCTGGAAAAAAAACGGTCAGTTTTCAGGATGGTCTGAATATGTGCAATTGACATGCGATTTGCATGCGATTTTTTTATAGCACCATCTATTGCATTAGCGATTATCATGCCAAAATCGCATCAAATCGCAGCATGTTGCGATTTTTTTCTCACACGATTTCGGATGAGAAAAAAATCGCAAATGAGATGTCACCTATTGAATAACATTGGTCCGATTTCAATCCGATTTTTTATCGGCTGAAAATCCTCCGTTTTCGGCTCAAGTGAGTATGAGCCCTAAGGAGGAATACGGACGAGTGAGAGGAGTGAAAACCACGCATTACACACGGACCAATGTTTCTCTATGGGGCAGCTCTGATCATGCGTACTTTTCTCGGCCGTATCTTACGGTGCTAGACACCCGCAGCATGCTGCGATTGTACACGTATTACGCCCGTTGTACGCCAATGAAAGTCTATGGGTTGAGAAAACAACGGATTACACACGGACCAGACGTGTGACTTGCAAGAAATACGCAAGATGATTTCAATGAGTTTCAGGCCTAAAAAAACGTTAAATGTCCATTTTGCAAGGCGGTGAGAAAAATACACTGTACGGATGCCATACGGATTGCATACAGATGCTTACATGCGCAAAATACGCAGCCGCACCCTGACAACGGATGAAATACGGATTGTTATGCCGGCAACATTTTGGCGTATTACGCTCGTACAATACGGTCTGTATTTTTGTACAGTGAGTGTGACTCTGGCCTAACAATTATAAATTGCATTGACTCCCGTCTACTGCTCACAATGATCGCTGGGATTCGAAGGGTTATCATGGCAGCTGTGGGCCTGCTGAAGATCCCCATTGCTGCCGTATTTGTCTTCTTGCAGGAATGATGCAGGTCAAGCTCCTGAAACTGCCCCATACAAGGGGACCTGACATATAATGTACCTGAATGTAATATATTGGGACCGGTTCATAGCTCTTGGACTGAATTATGAAAAAAAAGTTAAATCAGTCCTAAAGTTTTAAAATACCTAATCACAACCTGAAAAAGGTTATAATTCCCTATTAGGTTACAGGACATACAAACTGATTTATATTCACTTCAATTACTATAATGTTCGATTCAAGACTGATACAAGTTTAGTTTACAATCAGATGTTGTACATTTGGCATCCATATATTCCGTAGAGTATTGCAATTGCCAAATCTGTCCATCATATGGGTTTAGCTATATTTGTTAGCAATTTATACACACCCAAAGTGTCAGACATTCTGCGTATTTGGATTTTAGTAAGAGAATGTTGCATGGAAGTAATTAGAGGTCAAATAAACAAAATTCACCCTATTGTTCTTAGTCCTGGTACATGGTGAGTCTGTAAGGAGGAAGATTGGGCTGCAGGTGCCTGCATCATGCTGGGTCCGGAACTGCTGAGGCTGCATCCAATGTTGCATGGGGGAAAGAATAAGGGACAGGACATGCCCCATGACCCTGGAAGAGGGGACGTTACTAAGCCAGGCACTGAGGAAGCAGAGCTGAAAGCGCGCAAAGGGACAGTGAGTTTCCCGCCGGCAGCGAGTGCAGAGACAGGTGTGCGGCGCACTCCTCAGTATGAGAGGCAGCGTGGGGTGGAACTGCAGCAGAGCTTTCATGCAAGGGCCACTGAGACAGTGAGAGTGCCGAGCGCCCGGCTAAGCAGAGTGCAGCACTCGAGTTGAGTAGTGAGGGCCCGGTGCAGACGCACAGTGGCACCCATGTGAGACAGAGACTACTTTGCTGGCGCATAGAGGAGCGCATGTCGAGCAGAGCCGTGCAGAGCAGCCATTCAGGTGACGGCAGCTGCTCAGAGAGACACGTGCCACACAGAGCCTTGCGGAGAGCTTTACTCTTTTGCCCCGCAGTTAAACGGAATAGGGGCTCAGCGGAAGATACCAGAGACCGACCGCTGCCACCAGAAGACGGACCATCGTTCAAATGACCCCATCTGTGGACATCTCCCCGGCCGCTGCGGGATCATCTGAGGAGGAACATAAGGACATGATAAGTTGATAATTGGACTGCTACTGTTCTGCATTAGCTTCTTTTTGCATCAACCCCTTAATCATCTTTCTCCCTGCGAGGAGTTAACCACCCTGTTAATTAAACTGTTAAAAAATTGTTAAACCTTGCTCTGCCTCTTGTCTGTCACTGCATCCTGCAACTTGCTTACAAGTCAACCAACATGCTTGAACCAGGACTAAGAGTTCTACAGCATTTGTTTTTTACGGAGGGTATTCACTTCAACTTTTTGTAAAGTATGTATGTATATTTTTTCACTTTTTTAATGGATTAAATAAAATTTGATGCTTTTACGTACAGTGGCATGTAAAAGTTTGGGCACCTCTGGTCAAAATTACTGTTATTGTGAACAGTTAAGCAAGTTGAAGATGAAATGATCTCTAAAAGGGATAAAGTTAAAGATGACACATTTCCTTTGAATGTTCCTGTAGAGTTGCACTAGGTATTGAGGAACATCCAAATTGAAATGTGGAGGAGCACCATCCTGCTAATAGACTATGTTTTGCAGATCTTCCTATATCTCTGGCATAAACCATTCCTTTAACATGTCCAGTTTGGATTGGCTAGTGACAGTATCCTCAACAAAAAAAAGAACATCACAGAACATCTTTACTGGATCCTCATATGCTCGGTAAGGCCACATGCTTTCTAGGTGCCCCAGATTATTCATTGTGGGCAGTGACCTTTATGTGTAAAGTAGTGACCCAGAATTAAACCCAGCAAGGATACCTTAGTGAGTCCGCAAGAGGCTGGTAGCACATTGCTTCACAGATGTAGGTGTGACCTCTCAGACGGGCAGCGTCACGAAGAATCCAAAAGAAGTAGTGAAGAGATGGCACTCTGTATTCTGGTAAAAATCCTCTTTATTTCATGAAGATCATGGACGCAGACGAGCTGGTTCTGTGGTGAGCATTGACCTTTCCAATGAGGTGAAATGAAGCCTCATCATTGAACACCAGCCTGTCAGAGAATTTGTCTTCTTCCAACCGGTCCTCTAAGTCAATGCAAAAGTTATGGCATTTGGGTTTGTTTTCTGATTTCAGCTCCTGTAATTGTGTCGACCCGCCACCACAATTGTGGATTACCAGGGCAATAGGGTACTAAGAGCCGAGCCCATGGAAGTCTATGGGGATGTCACAGGTAGCGGTGGCTCGGTCTGTGGCCCTGGCGGTCTGGCGTATGTTGGGGAAATATTTACAGGGGATAGATATATTTACAGTTCGTGACGCCACCTGTAGTCTCTGGTAATTTGTACCAGCGCTGCTGTAGATCTCTGAGGGGATGGTGAGGCAGCTAGATGTCGGGTCCCCTACAGGTGGGACTCTTCCCTCAGGTCGATGGTTTTGGTGGGGTTGTGCAGGCATGCAATTAAATAACTCAGTCTCACACCATCAGCGTCTTTCCATACCTTTTACTTGTTAGATGGTAAGGCAGGTCCCAGGGAGGCTGATGGGGTTGATGGAGGATGAGTTTTGAGGCAACGGCTGAGCAAGGCAGGGGCCTCCTTTACTTTCAAAATGATGATGAGTCCAACCAGCATAAAGCGTAGTTCCCTCTATAAACTCCAGCTTCTCCAAGCTGTACTGCCCGGTCAGTTTTGTGGTGGAGCCTTCCAGTGATGAAACTAGGTTCTTATATGCTTGGCCTAGCTCAAAGTTCCTATTCCACCTGACCCCTGTTACGTACTGACACTTCAAGGGCTGCTTGCTGTTACCTAAGGTCCAGTAAGCCTCTGGTTTTTCTACCACTATGCGTGAAGCTATAGTGATGCTTCGGTCTCCAGTGACCGGTGACAATGTGCAAGATACTTCAATCCTAAAGCACTTCTGATTTCCTTCCACTTTGCCTTTCGACTTGCTCAAACTCTCAATCTCAGCACTGACTAGGCTAAGGTGAACTGGCTCACCTGTACTAGCCTCCACTACTGTACTGTCTCTCTCAATCGACAGGAATCTTGGTGCTCCAGACAGGCACTCCTTCCCTCTCCCTTCACCTCAGGAGACACTACTCGACTCTCTTGTGCTCAAAACCACACCCCTCTACACCCCTGCTGGGTGTGTCCGAAGTGTATGTGATGTCATGTAGAGCCCTTAACCGTTACCTCTCCACTCATCCTCCTGGTATTGTGTACCTTAAATACCAGGGCTACACATTATCTGTGTCTCTTATCTTTCAATGCAAACCGTAAGATACCGAATAGCGTGACTTGTGGCACCTGTCGTTCGGTATTAGTCTACCTGGTCTACTTTCTAGGACTACGCTTGTACATGGCTCGAACCCTGCTCACTATATCTTCCTAAATATTTAGACATCCTGGTATTGCATACTTCGCATTGAAAATAATGTCTGTGTAACACACAATCACAGTAAAATAACAGTGTTTTTCTCAATTTTTGAAAATTTCAGCAAAATATTATCTTTTACCTACATTGCGATCAAATAGTGCAACTTGACTGCAACATGTGAACGCAGCCACAATATCTACTTCATTTGGTATTTGCTATGATAATGGATTTAATTGTATAATTGTACGTTTATACACAAATTATCCATCTTTTCACTGTTGAGAACATCTTGTGGGTTTAGCACATTTGTTAGAAATTTCACAGACCTACTCCACCAGATATTCATTCCATTTGGCTGTTAATGAAAGGATTTCTTACAAAAATAATATTAAAGCAGAGGGTGCTAAAGATTGTTGCATATAAGCTTAATAATGATCATATTGAACTTTACTGTCAACTAGGCTGTCTTAACATTAATGGGGTTTTCCCAACATAAAGAGATGTCCCAAAGAGGAGAAATGCCACAAAACTGTAAAAGAATTTTTACTTATCTGGGTTACCCTATCTTAAAGGAATTTTGTCACCATGTTTTTCCCATGTAAAGTACTGCTACAGCCATTAGGGCTTCTTTCACAGCATACTAGAATACTTTAGAAAAGTCCACAATCCAATTTGCAGATTTCAAAAAGACCTTTTATTATACTCACAGAAAGCGTGGTCCAGCACAATGGGCGTCTCTGATCTTGATCTGGCACTTCCTTTATTCCTACAATCGCCATGTTCCTTCCCTTTTTTGTGTGGATGACATGTCCAACGTCATCCGCACAGTGTTCCCATTGTGCTACTGTACAAGTGCAGTTCTCTCTAGCTTGCCAAGGGCAAGGTAAACTACTGTCATACCTATGCACGGGGAATGGTCAAATAGCGCCTATGACTTGTAGGTAAAGCCAGCGCATGTGCACAAACAATACTTTACTCTGCCCTCGGCAAGGCAAAGAGGAGTGTTCTTGCACAGGAGTACGCAGGACAACCCATCTAAAGACATACTTCTCATGACTCTGAACAGGATGATGCCGCCTCCATCCTGGTCAGGTCAGGGTTAATTTTAGTCTGCCTCTCTTTGGTTCTGGGGCGTCTATTTAATATTGGCAGTTCCTGGATTGTGTGTCGGTGATAATTCCGTATAGTCGGCTTGTGGTTGCTGACCCAAGTTTACTCGTCCGTAAATGTTGTGCCTCTGTGCATGTGTGTCTTGCTGTATATGATTCGGTTCTGTTCCCTGACTTTTGCATTTGCATTTTGCTTTGTATTGTTCTGTCTCTCCGGGTAATCACACCCCGTGGCTTATCCCTGTTTACTCTTTGTCTTATCCTTAGGTACTTCGCTCCCTCCTGGCTTTGACCCTTTGCTCTCCTTGACTATGTTTTCTGTTTGTGCCCTGCACCCTGAGTGTTCAGTGTCTTTCCCTGCATTCATGTGTGGTGGCTCCGCCCCCTGGTCACGTGACTGCTCAGTGCCAGGTCCTGCAATGCCTTAGTTTAAGGTCCTTGAGCTCGATGTGCCTTGTTTCTGCACTCCCTACATTTATTCACGTGCCCTCTGATAGCGACCCCTAGGCAGTGCCAGTGACACCTTAGGTGTCACGACAATACTAATAGGGAATTTAGATTCTGAGCCCCAAGTGAGAGCCCCAATGGAGACAACGATGCTGATGTCTGTAAAGCTCTGTGGAATTAATGGCGCTATATAAGTAAAATACACTGCCCCACAAAATAAAGGGAACACTAAAATACCACATCCTAGATAATATTCCAGTTGCAAATCTTTATTCATTACATAGTGAAACGCGTTGAGAACAATAAAACATAAAATTATCAATGTAAATCAAAATTAATATCCCATGGAGGTCAGGATTTGGAATGATACTCAAAATCAAAGTGGCATCGAGCACAGCTAGGACATCATGACGAGTTCTATCCACCGCCGCCATGTTGCAGCACAGACTGTCCAGGAGTTGACGGATGCTTTAATCCAGGTCTGGTAGGAGATCCTTTAGGAGAACATCCGCTGCCTCTGGATCGCCCGCCATGGCAGTGGGGATACTCGGTACCGGGCCGCTTCTTAAAGGGGCAGTGTCACGGCAGCAGTGACTCAGTCCGTGTCCCTGGGCATCCAGTAAAAGGGGATGATGATGAAAAAGGGGAAAAATAAAGAGTTCGTAATAAAGTGCTCATGACGCCACCTGTTGTACTCGGCAATAAAGATGTTAGCCGACACTGCAGATTCAGTCCACTGGGACAGTTTGTTGATGCAGCAAAGTTGGTTCAGCCCTCCACAGGCAGCGCTATGTCCCAGGGCAGTTAGGATATTAAAGATAATGTTGGAGGAAAGATTCAGAAGACACAACAGAGTGCAGTTTGCATTAGCTTTTACTGAGCTGTGCAGGTACAGTCCGGGGCTCAGGTTACAGATGGTTCTGGAGTCGGTCAGCCTGAAAGCAATTTGGGAATCTCCCTATTCAGCTGGGTTATGAGACCTCCTTTCTAGCGCTATTCTCTGAGGTACTTACTGCTGTAAACTCTATTCAAGTTCCTCTCTCTGTCTGCTACTTAGGTAGAACTCCACTCGCATGACAGGCAACTGTAGCCTACTTCAGGGATCGCTCCTGACTGGTGTCTCCGGCTCACATGTGCTGCTGTGTTGTCGAGTATCAGTTGGGGACAGAGGATCTTCGGTCTTCTGCCCCTGGATTCTGATGCTGGGGCTTTAGTACCCACACAGCCTCGGGCTCCGGGGCTCGGTCTCTGGCGCTCAAGCCTGGGAGTGAGCTCAGCTACAGCTCCTGTCTCCCAGCTCCTCTCCATACGTCCTGTCTCAACCCTGCTCAGGCACTAACTACCTACTAACTTCCTGCTTCTGACCAGAGAGCCACTCTCCTAAAGTCGGATTAGAGCTCCCGCTGCTGGCCTGGAGCAGGAACTGTGTTGCATGCTGAAACTACCTGTTAAGGGGATCCCTTCTTTGCTTCCAGGCACGACATCACTCGCCCCTGGAGGGAGGCAAGGCCATTGTGGCAACTGAACTCCTGGGGTGCCACACCTCATTATGCCCAGGTGTTGTAGGGAGGTCATGCAGACATGAAGAGGCCACACACACTACTGAGCATCATTTCCTTGTCTTGAGGCATTTCCACTGAAGTTGGATCAGCCTGTATTTTGATTTTCCACTTTGATTTAGAGTATCATTCCAAATCCAGACCTCCATGGGATATTAATTTTGATTTACATTGATCATTTTTATCTTTTGTTGTTCTCAACGCATTTTACTATGCAATGAATAAAGATTTTTAACTAAAATATTTTATACAGTGATATCTAGAATGTGGTATTTTAGTGTTCCCTTTATTTTTTGAATACTAATGTGTCCAAAAAAGTATAGAATAGTTGCTAGACACTTCAACCAATATACATCAACGTCTATTATGGCATGGGGCCGCCAGACAAAAAAGTGTTTCCAACAGTGTAAATTTAAAAAATACGAGTATATGCTTTATTATAAACGACTTCAAAACATGCGCTGCGACCTCATGGCATGCTGCGACCTCTGAGGTTTGGGTCGCAGCTATGTATCCTGGCCTATAGGGAAGACGCCAAAGATGTGGCACGTGACAGCAGAAAGAAATGGTCCAGACAGCGAGCAGACAGATGAATGTTATTATCACTCACATCTCTGGCCGCCTCGTTGCCCAAGGTCCAATCCTCTTCTCTACACCTTTGTGATGGCGGAAAGATGAGACCCAGAGCAATTAGGTGAGCAATATTTATTTCTGTTTTTTTACATCTTATGATTGTAACTATTAGTTAGTCGTATGTAAGTCGGCTATAAGTGACCGCCTATAGTATAGACTCAAAAGAGATTGGAAATATCTAGAAAGGACTTGTACTTTTCCTGCTGGAACTACGTCTGTCTCTTAGGCATCAAAAACTGCATTGACATTTCCAGAATCAAGGTAATTTGACACCCATCATTATTATTATTGTTATTATTATTAATTAGATCTGCAGCTTCTAGTGACATTTTTGAACTAAGGCTAGATGATGAGCCAGCAGCAATGAGAAATTTTGGTGTATTTTAAATTCCCATATGTTCACCCTTTGTCAGGCAACCATCACCAGCTATTGCTAAAGGCAGTAACAAGAAGGGCTCGCTCACACGAGCGTGTAACACGACCGAGTGCTATGCGATAAAACATCGCATAGCACTCGGACCGATGTTATTCTATGAGGCAGCTCAGATCTGCAATTATTTTCTCGTGCCTATTCGGCATGAGAAACCAATGGATTGCATCGGCGAATTGGATTGCACTCACCCATACAAGTCTACTGGTGAAATTTGAAGACCAATTGTTCCAGCTCTTCCATAAAAAATTCCTTTAATTTGTCACGATAAAAACATGATCAGCTTCTTAGCCAACATCAAGGCACACTTGAGTACGAGCTACGCGTTTCGATCGCTGCTGCGATCTTTATCAAAGCTTTAAGAAATAAAGATCGCAGCAGCGATCAAAATGCGTAGCTCGTCCTCACATGTGCCTTGATGTTGTCTAAGAAGCTGATCATGTTTTTATCGTGACAAAATAAAGGAATTTTTTATGGAAGAGCTGGAACAATTGGTCTTCAAATTTCACATGAATGCGCCTCATCAGGACAGAGTTCCGTGCAGTTTCTGAAGACCGGTGAGCTGGCATTTTTTCTTTATACTGTAATTCTACTGTGAAACATCAGACTGCACTCGGATGCGATTTGAGTACAGACAGATTACCGCAGATGCCAACCAGAGGCGTAGCTAGGGGTTCAGCTCAGGGGGGGGTGAAACATCTGAGTGGGCCCCTAACAGTAGGACATATCATTGGAGCAACCTGGGCAACCGCACATGGGCGCAAGAGGTAAGGGGGCCCATATATTCCTCCAAAGAAGGTGCAATTTTGCATTTTTAGGAGCTCTTGGGCTGCAAAGGGCCCATATATTGTTCTTTCACAGGGGCCCTTTCTGTCTGTGTCTCCTTGTGGCCCCTATCATGATTATAGCTATGGGGGTATAGGGGAACCTCAAGAGATGAAAGCACTGTCATTTAAAATAAATCTCCATACAAACACCAGTACTGATATTACCGCCTTATGGTGACACATAGTGGTAGATACCAGTCCTGCAGGACATATAGAGATTACTGCACATAGATGGTGACTTACAGAGGACGTTCTTTCTGGTGGAGTCATTCACTTTTCCCGTCTTTTCCATCTGGCCCAGACCGACATGTCGACTTCTCCACAGGGCTCATCTGCACAGATTACAACAAAGACACATCTGACTTCTCACATTTCCAGCACCGTTCACATGTAGAATCATAATCCTCATGTCCAACCCCCAGCTCAGTGCTGGATTCACTAAACCATCTCAGACAGATGTCTGTCCAGCCTATGTGTGAAGACCTCCATTGCAGGAGAACTCACCACCTCTCGTGGCAGCCTGTTCCACTCATTGATCACCCTGTCAAAAAGTTTTTTTCTATTATCTAATCTGTATCTTCTCCCTTTCAGTTTCATCCCATTGCTTCTTGTTTTTCCACAATGTATTCCCAACCTGCACAAACTCCTCATCCTGCTGATACCCCAATACTGAGCTGCTGCTGCCGTATGTGACCCTATTACTCCATCTGCTGTGTGGTACAAAAACAGAGCTCCTCCTAGTGCCCCACATAATAATGCCCCCACTGTGCACCTTAGACCGTAATAATGCCTCCTTTGTGCTCTCTAGATGGTAAAATTGCCAATATTAATTTCCAGTACATGTGCCTCCACATTTTGTCCTAGAAAATAATAATACTCCATGTGCAACTTTGATGGTCACAATACTGAGAGCCCCTATAACAATAATGTTTAAGTGCCCACTTAACATTTAATTATGTCCCTTACATTCCCCATGTACAACTCCCCTATATACAGTATGGTGGGCCCACAGCTCCCCTCTACACCATATGATGATCCCACAGCTCCAGCTCCCTCATACACAGTATGATGATCCCACAGCTCCCCTATACACTGTATGATGATAACACAGCTCCCTCATACACCGTATGATGATCCCACAGTTCCCTCATACACAGTATAATGATCCCACAGCTCCCCTATACACCGTATGATGATCCCACAGCTCCCCTATACACCGTATGATGATCCCACAGCTCCCCTATACACCGTATGATGATCCCACAGCTCTCCTATACACAATATGATGATCCCACAGCTCCCCTATACACAGTATGATCCCACAGCCCCCATACACAGCATGATGATCCCACAGCTCTCCTATACACACTATAATGCTCCCACAGCTCCCCCATACACACTATGATGCTCCCACAGCTCCCCCATACACTGTATGATGATCCCACAGCTCCCCTATACACAGTATTGTAGGCACTCAGCTCCCTTATATACAGTATGATGGGCCCGCAGCTCCCGTACATACAGTATAATGTCCCCCAGAGTTCCCCTATATATAGAATGATATCCCCACTGCTCCTCCAATACACAGTATAATCGTTAATAGTGTTCTGACACTGTGCGGCGCCTGCACTGAGAGCCCCCCTGCCAGGAGGAAATTAACCTTATTCCTCCCGGCAGCCTTGCTGTTCCAGTCATAGGGGCAACGCTGGCACGGTTTCAGTCACTGCTCTGTGTGTATATGTGGAGCCCAGCTGCGACTGAATCCATATCTCCCAGAAGGGTGCACTGAAAGAATATCCCACTAGAGGTCATTATTCACATGCACATACATTCATTTATTCCCAAAGACCACCAGAGGGAGCTATGTAAGACATATAAAAGACAGTTACACAGGAAACACCAAGTTAGTTCAGTGGAGTTCAGTGCAGCCATCTCAGAGAGTGCAGTGATCTCAGAGAGCTCAGTCAGTCTGCAGTGAGGGAAGTGCAGAGCTGAGATTGGGAGGCTGCAGAACTATTCAGTTCAAGAAAGTAAGTGGAGTCTAGTAAAGAGTGAAACAGAGATCACTCCAGCCTAGTCAGAGCTGAATCTAGGAGTGCAACTCTGTGAGAAGCGTGCCGACGCTTAGAGAGCGGTGAAGAGGCAGCCCACCAACTGCCAGTGTGTGATAGTGTGAGGATCCAGGTAGGCTGAAGGCGAGTGGAAAGTTTATGAGACAGTGGAGCCTTAATAGCTCATCTCAGCAAGTATTACCGGACACCGGGGTCCGAGCCTATAGGGATCTCCACGACCTATTAGGAGAACACCGGAGTTCCTGGAGGACTACAAGTCCCAGGAGTACCACAGAGCTGACACGTAGCAGGATCAGAAGGACGGAGTCTAGCCGTGCACGGCAAATAGAGACTGTGTACTTCAAGAAGAGGTCCAATCACAAGGTCAGCCAGGTGCAGACGGAGACCAAGGTAGACCTAGCTACAAGCAGGTCAGGACATTATTGCAAAAAGGCAGAGAACAGGAGGCCAGACACCTACCAAGTGGAGGAATCTGGATGTGCACCCTTCACCCTACAGCGCTCCGGGAAGTGCCTGCAACATCTTCAGTAAAGGTACTAAAGTGACTTACGTGTGTGTCTCCCTTATTACTCCTGTCTGCCAGGTCCCAGTCTGTCCTGCACCCTTGCACATCTATCTGCCCTGGAGGAGAACTCAGCCTTACTTGTGGAAGGCTTAACACCTAGCTGCACAATATTAACCCTCCAGTGGTTCTGCATAGCAGCGCTGGTCATCCTGACCAGATACCACAAGTGGTGTCACGAATCCCCATATCAGTATTCAAGTCACCTGTAAATATCCCCACATTACAGTGAGCGCCCAGGGCACGGACCGAGCTGTGCTACCCGTGACATTCCCCATAGAAATCAACGGGCTCGGTGCCGAGTACCCCAAAGCTCTGGCTGTGCGACTCATATAGAAAGTAGTGGCTGTAAGAGCACCACGGCACTGACTGACAGCCGGCTCAGCAGTAACTACCCTACTGGTGCCCCTATAAATAATAATGCTTCTTAAGTGCCCCCATAATAATTAACCGAGTCCCCCTATGCACAGTTGTAATGGCCCCAGCATCGCTGATGTGAGCAGGGGGTGGTGTGATGACTCTTTCGGCTTCTTCCAATTATCTTCTATTGAGAGAAGTAAACTTATCTAGCCGACATGTGCAAATAGCAAATGTGGTCACATGACCGCCTGATCGCACCAGTGGTCCTGGGGTCTCATGACAGCAGGTGCACCATATCATGATTTGGCCGTCTGTAGTCTCAGAGTGACTGCAGACAATTATTCCGAGCCTTTAATAACTTTATAATAATAAATGAATTATGAAATTATTAAATAGAATGCAGCTCGTGGTTACACTAGTTAAGGGGCCGACAGACGGACATATTTCTCATGCGAGGATCGTATTGCCATCCTCGGACTGACAGTTGGCTCTCCTGACCTGAGTGTAACAGCTGCATAGTAATCCATTACACTGTCACGCTCATGTCAGGAGCGGCAGCGGGCAGTCCGAGGATTGCAAAGTGATCCTCGCATGAGTTATACGGCCGTCTGCCTGCGCCCTTATGCTAAGGCCGGAGTCACACTTGTGGGAAACTCGCACGAGTCTCGCACCTCAACACTCGGCACTGCCACCGGCACTCGGGAGCGGAGTGTGCGGCTGCATGTATTTCTATGTATTTCTATGCAGCCGCACGAGTGCCGGCGGCAGCGCTGGGTGTTGATGCGCGAGTTTCTCACATCACACTCGCAAGTGTGACGCCGGCCTTATACTTATCCTGGTTATACTAATACTTAGATATTAACCCATCCTCTCACATTAACCCTCCAGTGCCCTGTCTCCTCTCCCCTTAATACCCCTCATCCTCTTACATTCACCCCCAGTGTCCTAGCCCCATCCTCTTACATTAACCACCCCAGTGCCCTAACCCCCACAATACCTCCATCCTTACACATTAACCCCCCACTGCCCTAGCCCAAACAACACCCCCATCCTCTCACATTTACCCCCAGTGCCCTAGCCCCCACAATACCCCCATCCTCTCACATTAAGCCCCCAGTGCCCTAGCGCCCACAATACCCCCATCCTTTCATACACCCCAAGTACCCTGTCTCCTCTTCCCTTAATAACCTCATCCTCTTACATTCACCCCCAGTGTCCTGTCTCTACTCCCAGATAATACCCCCATCCTCTCACATTAACCCCCCCAGTGCCTTAGCCCCATCCTCTTACATTAACCCCCCAGTGCCCTAGCCCCCACAATACCCCCATCCTCTCACATTAACCCCCCAGTGCCTTAGCCCCATCCTCTTACATTAACCCCCAGTGCCTTAGCCCCATCCTCTTACATTAACCCCCAGTGCCCTAGCCCCCACAATACCTCCATCCTCACACATTAACCCCCCACTGCCCTAGTCCCAACACCCCCATCCTCTCAAATTCACCCCCAGTGCCGTCTCCTCTTCCCATAATACCCCCCATCCTCTCACATTCACGTCCCAAGTGCCCTAGCCCCCACAACACCCCCCATCCTCTCACATTTCAACCCAAAGTGACCATGAGATGTTCAAACTAAACGAATGTAATCAATTCCATCCCCACTTACTGATGAAGCTTGCAAGCACAGTGAGGAACGACCAGGAAGTGTCCATGTGAGGCGGGCACTAGGACCCAGCGTGCCTGAGCCCATCAGAGTCTGCACAGACAGGAAGGAGCTTCTGGGGTGAGAGCCGCACACTGCAGGGACTGTGCAGTCTATCAGACAGGGGAGCCGGCATTGTGCTGCTCTCCCTGCACCTCAGACACGGCCTCATGATGTAAGTGGCCATGTCTCCCAGTGGGCCCCTGCATGTGACGGGCCCGGGGCAATGGCCCCCTCTGCCCCCCAGTAGCTACGTTACTGATGCAACAATGGAGGAGATTGAGAAATTTCTTTCTCCATATCCTCCACACCTGTGCTTTGATTCTCTCATGAGTTTGAGCCGAGTGTCATTTGGATAATTGGCCCCGATTCTGTTGCACAAGAGAACATACGCTAGTGTGACTCCAGCCTAAGGTTATGTTCCCACCTTCAGTTTTGGCTTACAAATACTGATATAAAATACTGACCAAATACTAAAGGGGGAATGCGGACTAAAGGTGAAAAATGGAGCTAACTTTGCAAATTTCAGCAACTTTTTTTGGTTATGGAACTTAAAGGGTTAAAAGGAAAGGAATAACTGCTGTTTGGTGGTTCATAGCACCATAATCATCCATTGTCACAGCTGTGGGGGGTGGAATTAGCATTTTTGGATAACAATTAGAAATAGAGATGAATAATGTGTCATAATTATCTACAAAGGAAACGTGTTTTTAGAATTCCCCCAAAATGTGTTATAGATTACCAATAAACTTGTGACATTTACAGGCAAAAAAATTACGGAAATCTTTTTTGTTATCTGTGAAAGATGCAGATGGTATCTGTAGTAACAGTTATAACTTACTTACAATGCTATGTTTAGAATAATTTGTGGAGTTTTTTATGCAGTTTTTGGAGCCAAATCCATAATTGAATTGTACGGAAATGGCAGAAATGGAAAGAAATATGAGAATTGCAGTCCTTGGTGATGTTCACCTACAGTGTGACTGATCCCAGCTTAATAAACAGCTCAGGCATTTGCACTTCTGGGATGCTCGTGGCTGACACTCACGGGAGCAGGGGCTGGCTGGCAAATTTTAGTCTGGGGGCAAGCACACAGCAGTGACCCATGAGTAGCGGCCCATCGTTAAAAAGGTTGTCCGATCTTAAGCTACAAGTCTAAAATCACTATATGTGAATCCTCACATCATGTGCGCTGTGAGGATTCTCTGGTGCTGGCGGTGGGAGCGGGCAGTTATGTGATCAAGTATGTGATATGTATATTCCCGACCACATTACAACTAGACTGTTTCTGGCCTTGCTCAATACAGGTGTAATAAGTGCGGCCGAGCAAGGCTAGTTGTCATGTATGCAAATCACATACCTGAAGTCACACGCCCGCTGAATCACCACAGCACTGCGAGCAATGTGAGGATTCACGAGTCTGCAGACACAGTGACTTGTAACTTAAAACTGGACAACCCCTATAACATGTTTACCTCCGGCTGCTTCATAGGCTGAATTCCTACTACTGTATTTCCTGTGTGAGAGCTGCTCAGTGAAAAACCTGACAGTACTTGGATCAGCTCAGATGAGCGTTTCTATTGATCAAGCAAATCACATATTTTGCTCATGTATTATTTTTAAACTGGATACACATTTTCAGATATGTAGTAAAGCAAAGTACCGTATATACTCATGTATAAGCCGACCCGTGTATAAGCCGACCCCCCTAATTTTGCTACAAAAAACTGGGAAAAATTATTGACTCATGTATAAGCCGGGTGTATAAACTGCCCTCCTGCTCTGTGCTGCCCCCGTCCTCCTCTATGCTTCCCCCGTCCACCGATCTCCCCCCCCGTCCTGCTCCACGCTTCCCCCGTCCACCGATCTCCCCCCCGTCCTGCTCCACGCTTCCCCCGTCCACCGATCTTCCCCCCCGTCCTGCTCCACGCTTCCCCCGTCCACCGATCTTCCCCCCCGTCCTGCTCCACGCTTCCCCCGTCCACCGATCTCCCCCCCGTCCTGCTCCACGCTTCCCCGTCCACCGATCTTCCCCCCCGTCCTGCTCCACGCTTCCCCGTCCACCGATCTTCCCCCCCGTCCTGCTCCACGCTTCCCCCGTCCTCCTCCATGCTTCCCCTGTCCACCGATCTCCCCCCCGTCCTGCTCCACGCTTCCCCCGTCCACCGTTCTCCCCCCCGTCCTGTTCCATGCTCCTTGTCCTCTCCTCCATCATACTCACCCCTCCCCGTGCCTTCGCTGAGCGTCCCTGCAATCCTGCGTTCTCCCCGTCTTCCTGCAGCTCTTCATCACTGAGCGGTGATGTAATACCGCTCATTAAGGTCATGAATATGGAGGCGACGCCCATGGGAGTGGCGTCGCGTCCATATTACATGACCTTAATGAGCGGGTATTACGTCACCGCTCAGTGCTGAAGAGCTGCAGGAAGACGGGGAGAACGCAGGATTGCAGGGACGCTCAGCGATGGCACGGGGAGGGGTGAGTATGATCCCAGCCACCGGCTCCTGCCGCGGCATCCCCTCCCCCGATGGTTTCTGCCCTATGACTCGTGTATAAGCCGAGGGGGCATTTTCAGCACGAAAAAAGGTGCTGAAAATCTCGGCTTATACACGAGTATATACGGTATGTTATGCTTCTCATCACTACCTAGGAATTTTTTTTTTACAATGCTCTATACTGGCCACACCTTGACCTGCCTACAGAACCTCAGATATCACATAAGGAACCATATAATTTTCAGTTTTAATATAGCCATGAAGCACATTATGGTTTACTACATGTGTACATGAACAGAACCAGTAGTAGAATGAAGTGACATTATCGTCAGTAGATGAATGCTGGGCCAGAACCACCATCAGTAGATGAATGCAGCACCAGGACCCCCATCAGTAGATGAATGCAGGGACAGAACCACCATCTGTAGATGAATGCAGGGACAGAACCACCATCAGGAGATGAATGCAGGGTCAGAACCACCATCAGTAGATGAATGCAGCACCAGGACCCCCATCAGTAGATGAATGCAGGGACAGAACCACCATCTGTAAATGAATGCAGGGACAGAACCACCATCAGGAGATGAATGCAGGGACAGAACCACCATCAGTAGATGAATGCAGCACCAGGACCCCCATCAGTAGATGAATGCAGGGACAGAACCACCATCTGTAGATGAATGCAGGGACAGAACCACCATCAGTAGATGAATGCAGTGACAGAACCACCATCAGTAGATGAATGCAGTGACAGAACCACCATCAGTAGATGAATGCAGCACCAGGACCACCATCAGTAGATGAATGCAGGGACAGAACCACCATCTGTAGATGAATGCAGGGACAGAACTACCATCAGGAGATGAATGCAGGGTCAGAACCACCATCAGTAGATGAATGCAGGGACAGAACCACCATCAGTAGATGAATGCAGCGACAGAACCACCATCAGTAGATTAATGCAGTGACAGAACCACCATCAGTAGATGAATGCAGGGACAGAACCACCATCAGGAGATGAATGCAGTGACAGAACCACCATCAGTAGATGAATGCAGGGACAGAACTACCATCAGGAGATGAATGCAGGGTCAGAACCACCATCAGTAGATGAATGCAGGGACAGAACCACCATCAGTAGATGAATGCAGTGACAGAACCACCATCAGTAGATGAATGCAGCGCCAGAACCACCATCAGTAGATGAATGCAGGGACAGAACCACCATCAGTAGATGAATGCAGGGACAGAACCACCATCAGTAGATGAATGCAGGGACAGAACCACCATCTGTAGATGAATGCAGGGACAAAACCACCATCTGTAGATGAATGCAGGGACAGAACCACCATCTGTAGATGAATGCAGGGACCGAACCACCATCAGTAGATGAATGCAGGGACAGAGCCACCATCAGTAGATGAATGCAGGGACAGAACCACCATCAGTAGATGAATGCAGGGACAGAACCACCATCAGTAGATGAATGCAGGGACAGAACCACCATCTGTAGATAAATGCAGGGACAGAACCACCATCTGTAGATGAATGCTGGGACAGAACCACCATCTGTAGATGAATGCAGGGACAGAACCACCATCAATAGATGAATGCAAGGACAGAACCACCATCTGTAGATGAATGCAGGGACAGAACCACCATCAGTAGATGAATGCAGGGACAGAACCACCATCTGTAGATGAATGCAGGGACAGAACCACCATCAGGAGATAAATGCAGGGACAGAACCACCATCTGTAGATGAATGCAGGGACAGAACCACCATCAGTAGATGAATGCAGGGACAGAACCACCATCAGTAGATGAATACAGGGACAGAACCACCGACAAGTAGATAAATGCAGGGACAGAACCACCATCAGTAGCTGAATGCAGGGACAGCACCACCATCAGTAGATAAATGCAGGGACAGAACCACCATCAGTAGATGAATGCAGGGACAGAACCACCATCAGTAGATGAATACAGGGACAGGACCACCGACAAGTAGATAAATGCAGGGACAGAACCCCATCTGTAGATGAATGCAGGGACAGAACCCCCATCAGTAGATGAATGCAGGGACAGAACCACCATCTGTAGATGAATGCAGGGACAGAACCACCATCAGTAGATGAATGCAGAGACAGAACCCCATCAGTAGATGAATGCAGGGACAGAACCCCCATCAGTAGATGAATGCAGGGACAGAACCACCATCAGTAGATGAACGCAGGGTGAGAACCACCGTCAGTAAATAAATAAACCATTAGAACCACAGTCAGTAAATTAATACATTAGAACCACCATCAGTAGATGAGCGCAGCACCACGCTTATTACAGTGGTCAATTTCAGTGTTAGATCAGCCCCATGATACACTTGTATGACATGAACATGTACCTCCCAGTATGACTTTACTATGGTAAGGAGATACTGGGAGTTGTTGTTACCTTTATCATCAGACTGTGGACCAAACAGCGACCACACTACTTATGAGATGTAGTCAGTATTACATGGTTTTTGCTATTCAAATGGCATTATTTGGTACTAAGCCCATTGGGGCTAAAGTTTTTGGGTGTTGGCCGGTGTTCCGCAGCACCTGTCCTCATAGGGCATGTTTTTGTATTTTTGTGTGTTTTTTAAATGTTTTTAATTTTTTTGTGTGGTTTACATATAGTCTAATAAAATTTTATAATAAAATTTTATAGATTTTTTATGATGATCCCTGCCTGAATGCATGATGGTATATTCTCTCCTTTTCTCACGGTCAGTATTGGCAGCGCTTTGGACGCAGCACATGTCCGCTCCGTCCAAAGTGCTGCCGGCTTTTGAATGCAGGTGGCTTCGCATGTGTTCATTGAACGGTGCGGAATCACCGTGTTCAATACATTGTACGGGTGACATTTATCTTGTGGAGACTGAGGGTCTCCGCAAGATAAATAGACATGCTGCGGTCTGTAGAGACGTGGCGCATGTGTGTCTCCACAGGGAAGCCGGAGGCGGCCGTGCATGCATAGTGGAGATGGGATTTCATGAAATCCCATCCACTATGCTGTAACATCTGGATGCTGCGGGTGTACGCAGCGTCCAACCCGCAGCGTTTACTGACCGTGGAAACATACCCACACACTCTCATTCACATACTGATACACACACAGTCTTAGGGCTCATACTCACATGCGAGAAACTCGGACGTATCTCCCACGTCAATACCCGGTATTTCTATGCAGCTGAGCGCTCCGATCCGAGTTCCGGCAGCAGTGCTGGGTATTGACGTGCGAGACACGTCTGAGTTTCTCGCATGTGAGTATGAGCCCTTACACACACACACATCCACACATATATACACACTCATACACACACATACATACACACATACAAACACACACACATACACACACATACATACACTCACACATACACACATACATACACACTCATACACAAACATACATACACTCACACATACACACATACATACACACTCATACACACACTGTGAAGGACAACTCCCGTCCTTCCACATCACCAATGTGACGTAACTCCACAGGCACAGCTCTCCGGCGCCCCCTTTGTCTCTCAGGTCAGTAAGGGAACTGCATCTAGAGCAAATGGACGCCGGGGAGGGTGTCCTGTTACCCACTGGGTATTCTAAGATTCGTGATCAGAGTAAAAGCATCAGCCCAAAATTATTTTTATGGTTTAATTGCCTTAAGGGCGCACTAGATAATTACAGAAATATACAGTAAGCTATACAACGGAATTACAGTGGATTTTCAGTCAGAGTAAAATACAACAATAGTGGTACAAGGCTTAGAGGTATTAGCTAGAGGTCAATATTACCAGGTTGTAGGGGCATGTGGAGGCAGGGAGCTCTGCGATCCACAGGTGAGAATCTTAGTTGCTGGACAGTCCCCCAAAACGTGTGCCGCTGCTCCCTTGGCAGGTCTGTCCCTTGTTCCTTAGATCTTCATCTTCTTGGCTTCTGTGAGAATGACTCCAGTCTGCCCATAGCTCACAGTTCTTAAACCTCCTAGGTCCCTCCCCTCGGTGTCCGGGTGTGGGCTGATAATCTCCACCCTTAGCTCCCTGCAGAATTTATTCCCAATATCTAGCAAAGGGGTTAACTTTCTCCAGGATGATTGGATCAGGACACGAGAGGTAAAAGCGGATGCAGTATGTTTTGCCTGTCGCGTGGAGATCAAACCTGGCCCGATTGGGTCTCTGTGGAGGGCCAATCTCTATATCTCAGACCCCAGAGCCATCACCGACTCGGGAGTTGCACTGTCAGATGCCCGAGGTCCGCAGGATCACACAGAAATTTTTTATGAGAATGTACCTACAAAGATGTGCTCACAATTCATAATCCTAGAACGGAGCAGTCATGGCTGGGAGATACAATAGATGTGTTTTCTGTGTCTAGCTGGCAGGTATAATCTAATTGAAGCCCCCAGCTTTGAAGTACTGTTTTGGCCTGGCCTACTTAGCATACTAACAGACCTGGCTATTCACATTGAGCAGTAAATCCTGTTTTGAGCCGAATCTACTCAGCATACTAATAGACCTTTTTATTCAGAGTGGAGACTAAACCCTATTGTATTGAATATGCCCACAGGCCATGGGCCAGTTAGCAGCCTGTGTGTTATGATTTGGTAGCTGAGGAGAGCAGGCAAAAACGGCAATACACCAGAGAGGTTGGAATCTACTGGATTGCAGTACCCTGACTAACCACCACAACTAAAGGCAGCCGTGGAGCGTTCCTACGTTGGTCCTAGACGCCTCGTCACAGCCTGAGAGGTTAACTACACCTAAAGATAGAAAGAGGAAAGCTATCTGCCCCGGAGCAGATCCCCAAAGAACATAGGAAGCCCCCAAACATGTAATGGTGGTTAGACAATAGGAAATACAGACACAGACAGAAAATAGTATGAGAAAACGTTGGGGCCCAATCTACCTGGACAGAAAAGGATAGGAAGGACACTTACTGAAATCCAAAATACCCTAAAAAATACCAACTCTACTAATTGCAAAAACACCTGAGATCACACGACCTCTACCACCTAAATTAGTTCTCTGGTGTAACAAAACTAAGCCGCAGCCACTGAAAAAGCTGGAAAAGGCAAATGAACAAATAACAGTGGCTCAGATAAACTGAGAGGAGCACAAGCTGGCTGACCTCCACAGAAGTGCAGGGAACAATGCAAAAAGCAAGCACAAAAATAAAAGCAGAAAATATCTTATCTGATAGCAGAAGATGCAGGCAAGACTCAGCAAGCTTCCAAGTGAATCAGGAACCACAGTTGAGACAAGAACAATTGATCACCGGCAACCATGATGGGAGGGAACCTCCCTTATATAAGACCAGTCTGTAACTCCTGATTGCCAATCCTCATTGAATGGTTCAGTACTGTTTGTAACCACCAGAGGGAGCTTCTGCTCAGAATTCATTTCTAACACATTCACAACAGTACCCCCCCTTGAGGAGGGGTCACCGAACCCTCATTTGGGCAACCAGGTCGGTCAGGATGAGCTCTGTGATACGCACGGATCAGTCTCCTAGCATGGATGTCCGAAGCAAACACCCAAGAATTGTCCTCCTGACCATAACCTCTCCACTTAACCAAATACTGGAGTTTCCGTCTAGAAAAACGAGAATCCAATATTTTCTCAACCACATACTCCAGATTGCCCTCAACCAAAACAGGGTCAGGAGGCGCAGCCATAGGAACCACTGGCTCGACAAACCTCTTCAATAAGGACTTGTGGAACACGTTATGGATCTTAAATGTCCTGGAAGAAGTAAACGAAAGGAAACAGGATTAAGAATCTCCAAGATCTTATAAGGTCCAATGAACCTAGGCTTAAACTTAGGAGATGCAACTCTCATAGGGATACTTCTTGAGGACAACCAGACCAAGTACCCCGCTTCAAACTGAGGACCATCAGTCCTATGCCGGTTGGCAAACCGCTGGGCCCTCTCCTGAGAGAGGGACAACCTCTCCACTACCTGGTCCCAAATCTGCTGCATACGCTCCACAACAGAGTCAACACCTGGACAGACAGAAGCCTCCGTCTGTCCTGAAGAAAATCGAGGGTGAAACCCAAAATTGCAGAAAAATGGAGACATCAAAGTGGCAGACCTAGCCCTATTATTAAGAGCGAACTCAGCCAAAGGCAAAAAAGAGACCCAGTTATCTTGATCAGCAGACACAAAGCATCTCAGATAATAAGTCTCCAATGTCTGGTTTGTTCTCTCAGTTTGTCCATTGGTCTGAGGATGAAAAGCCGAGGAGAAAGACAATTGAACACCAAGTTTAGAACAAAAAGTCCTCCAAAATCTGGAAACAAACTGGACTCCTCTGTCAGACACAATGTTCTCAGGAATGCCGTGTAACCGAACCACGTGCTGAAGGAACAAAGGCACCAATTCGGAGGAGGAAGGCAACTTAGGTAATGGCACAAGATGTATCATTTTGGAAAACCTATCACAAATCACCCAGATAACGGTCATTCTCTGAGAAACAGGGAGGTCGGAAATAAAATCCATAGAGATATGGGTCCATGGTTTCTTGGGCACAGGCAATGGCATCAACAAACCACTAGAGCGAGAGCAAGGCTTGGAGCGAGAGCAAGTCCCGCAGGACTGCACAAATTCCCTGACGTCACGAGACAAAGTAGGCCACCAAAAGGACCGACTCACCAAGTCTCTGGTACCAAAAATTCCGGGATGGCCGGCCAACGCGGAACAATGAATCTCAGACATCACACTCTTTTTCCGCCAGTCTGGGACAAACAATTTCCCAATAGGGCAGCGCTCGGGTTTATCCTCCTGACACCCTTCCAGAGCCAGTCTCAAATTGGGCGAGATGGCGGAAAGAACTACACCCTCTTTCAAAATAACAGCAGGATCAGATAACTCAGGAGAGTCCGCAAGGAAACTCCTCGAGAGGGCATCCGCCTTAACATTCTTAGTGCCAGGAAGAAAGGAAACCACAAAATTAAAACGTGTGAAAAACAAGGCCCACCTGGCCTGTCTAGGATTAAGTCGCTTGGCTGATTCCAGATAAACCAGATTCTTATGGTCCGTGAGGACCACCACCTGATGTTTGGCTCCCTCCAGCCAATGTCTCCACTCTTCAAAAGCCCACTTCATGGCCAATAACTCCGATTACCCACGTCATAATTACGTTCAGTTGGAGAAAATTTTAGAGAGAAAAAGGCACAAGGGTTACTTTTAGAGGTCTATGGATCTCTTTGGGACAAAACGGCACCTGCCCCAATTTCAGAGGCATCAACCTCCACCTGAAATGGCAGAGAAACATCAGGCTGCCGTAGAACAGGAGCAGAAGTGAATCTCTGCTTAAGTTCCTGAAACGCAGAGACTGCCTCAGGAGGCCAATTCACCACATCAGAACCCTTTTTGGTCAAATCAGTCAATGGTTTAACAATAACAGAGAAATTACCAATAAATTTACGATAAAAATTGGCAAAACCCAAGAATCTCTGAAGAGCCTTTAATGAAGTAGGTTGGACCCAATCACAGATGGCCTGAACCTTGACCGGGTCCATTTCAATAACAGACGGAGACAAAATGAATCCCAGAAATGAGATCCTCTGTACGCCAAAAAGACACTTTGATCCCTTCACATACAGAGCATTCTCTTTCAAAATCTGGAACACAGTCCGAACATATTTCACATGAGAGTCCCAGTCATTGGAAAACATCAAGATATCATCCAAATAAACAATCAGAAATTTATCCACAAAATCCCTGAAAATGTCATTCATGAAGGACTGGAAGACGGAAGGAGCATTAGTGAGCCCAAAGGGCATCCCTAGGTACTCAAAATGCCCCTCTGGGGTATTAAACGCCATCTTCCATTCATCCCCGTGCTTAATGCGAATAAGGTTATACGCCCCCCTGAGGTCAAGCTTGGTAAACCAAGTAGCACTTTTCACCCTGGAAAACAGGTCAGAAATCAAGGGTAACGGATATTGATATTTCACAGTGATATTGTTCAAGAGACGATAATCAATACACGGCCTTAATGAACCATCCTTTTTGGCCACAAAGAAAAAACCGGCACCCAAGGGTGAAGAGTAGAGTTGAGCGATACTTTCCGATATCCTAAAGTATCGGAATCGGAATGGTATCGCCGATATCACTAAAATATCGGCGATACCCGATATCGATACCGGAAGTCCCATGTAAGTCTATGGGAACAAAATATCGAAATTAAAAAAAACCCATTGTTGCCTTGTTGGTTAATTGTACATGAAGGAAAACAAGAAAGAGTAATGTAGAATGTATTGGGGAAGGTTGAGGAGACATTAAAGGCATAGATGTTTAACCCAATCAAATGGAATAGCATAAATATTTTTTTTTTTAAAGATGTTCGGATTGACGAAGAAATTGACAATGTTGTTAACGTTTTTTCTATTTTGGCAAATATGTATATTACACAACTTCCATGCTCTTCATCTTCACCTTTTTAACTTTTCACACACTTTCTCCTTCATAATCTTCTGCAGCATCATCTTTTTCATCAAATTATTCTTCATCTTCACCTTCTTTATCTTCTTCTTAAACTTCTTGCTATTCATCTTTGTTAACATTACTCATATTCTTCTTATTAAACTATTATTCTTATTCATATTCTGCTTCATCTTCTTCATCATATTCTTATTTGTGACAGAGAATCCTGTACTTGTAATCTGTCAAAGTATGAATTTTTCATCCTTCCGTTCTTGCTGTCACAAAAGATTTAAATTACAACAGTATTTGTCCGTGTTCAGTTTAGCCTGCAGCAGCAGGCATTTTCCAGGGGCACCACGAGGAGGAACGGACTCACCCCCATACACTGCTTAGTCTTCTTCTGCTTAGAATTTAGAGCATATATTTTGCTCTTCATTTTGGTCTTATACTTCATGTTCTTCTGCTTTTAGATCTTCTGCTTATTGTTCTTGTGTCTCTTGTTCCGTATCTTGTATTTGTAGCACAATCTTGTACCAGCTGATGTTACTGGGACACGGTTACTAAGCAGGAGGTACCTGTGCTCCAAAGCACTACCAAGGACCAGCAGACGTTGCTGGAACTCGGATACCGAGATGGAGGCACCTAGACCAAAGGCACTGCGGAGAACCAGTTGACGGTACTGGAACCCGGAGGGGCAGCAGAAGGAAAAGAGCCAATGGCACAACCGAGGACCAGCTGACGTTACTGGGACACGGTTACTAAGCAGGAGGTACCTGTGCTCCAAAGCACTACCAAGGACCAGCAGACGTTGCTGGAACTCGGATACCGAGATGGAGGCACCTAGACCAAAGGCACTGCGGAGAACCAGTTGACGGTACTGGAACCCGGAGGGGCAGCAGAAGGAAAAGAGCCAATGGCACAACCGAGGACCAGCTGACGTTACTGGGACACGGTTACTAAGCAGGAGGTACCTGTGCTCCAAAGCACTACCAAGGACCAGCAGACGTTGCTGGAACTCGGATACCGAGATGGAGGCACCTAGGCCAAAGGCACTGCGGAGAACCAGTTGACGGTACTGGAACCCGGACGGGTAGCAGAAGGTACAAGAGCCAATGCAAGTAACGAGGACCAGCTGACTGTGCTGGAACCCGGAGGGGCAGCAGAAGGAAAAGAGCCAATGGCACAACCGAGGACCAGCTGACGTTACTGAACCCC
>JARQOD010000009.1:116471066-116556676 GCA_033576555.1 Oophaga sylvatica | reverse complement strand
ACACAAAATCGCAATATCTAACTGTCCCTCAGAGTGAGCAGAGTAGCGTTCTGTCCCTTACTGAGTTCACAGCACAGTGACGCTAAAATGGCGGCGGCGCCTTTTATAGTGCATTCTGACATCATTTCAGCAGCCAATGACAGCCATGCCATTAGTTAAGATGACCGCAGCATCACAGGATGTGCCCACACTTCGTAGGATTCCTCATTGGCTGACTAAAATCACATTGCCTCTCAAAGAATTATGGGAACTTCCGATTCCGGTATACGATATGGAAAAAGTATCGGAATTAAGTATCGGAATTCCGATAACGCGAATATCGGCCGATACCCGATACTTGCGGTATCGGAATGCTCAACACTAGTGAAGAGGATGGTCTGATATGACCCTTCTCCAATGACTCCTTGATATAAGACCGCATAGCGTCATGTTCAGGTACAGTAGGCCACCAAAAGGACCGACTCACCAAGTCTCTGGTACCAAATATTCCGGGATGACCGGCCAACGCAGAACAATGAATCTCAGACATCACACTCTTTTTCCACCGGTCTGGGACAAACAATTTCCCAATAGGGCAGCGCTCGGGTTTATCCTCCTGACACCCTTCCAGAGCCAGTCTCAAATTGGGCGAGATGGCGGAAAGAACTACACCCTCTTTCAAAATAACAGCAGGATCAGATAACTCAGGAGAGTCCGCAAAGAAACTCCTCGAGAGGGCATCCGCCTTAACATTCTTAGTGCCAGGAAGAAAGGAAACCACAAAATTAAAACGTGTGAAAAACAAGGCCCACCTGGCCTGTCTAGGATTAAGTCGCTTGGCTGATTCCAGATAAACCAGATTCTTATGGTCCGTGAGGACCACCACCTGATGTTTGGCTCCCTCCAGCCAATGTCTCCACTCTTCAAAAGCCCACTTCATGGCCAATAACTCCCGATTACCCACGTCATAATTACGTTCAGTTGAAGAAAATTTTAGAGAGAAAAAGGCACAAGGGTTACTTTTAGAGGACTCAGGACTCTTTGGGACAAAACGGCACCTGCCCCAATTTCAGAGGCATCAACCTCCACCTGAAATGGCAGAGAAACATCAGGCTGCCGTAGAACAGGAGCAGAAGTGAATCTCTGCTTAAGTTCCTGAAACGCAGAGACTGCCTCAGGAGGCCAATTCACCACATCAGAACCCTTTTTGGTCAAATCAGTCAATGGTTTAACAATAACAGAGAAATTACCAATAAATTTACTATAAAAATTGGCAAAACCCAAGAATCTCTGAAGAGCCTTTAATGAAGTAGGTTGGACCCAATCACAGATGGCCTGAACCTTGACCGGGTCCATTTCAATAACAGATGGAGACAAAATGAATCCCAGAAATGAGATCCTCTGTACGCCAAAAAGACACTTTGATCCCTTCACATACAGAGCATTCTCTCTCAAAATCTGGAACACAGTCCGAACATGTTTCACATGAGAGTCCCAGTCATTGGAAAAAATCAAGATATCATCCAAATAAACAATCGGAAATTTATCCACAAAATCCCTGAAAATGTCATTCATGCAGGACTGGAAGACGGAAGGAGCATTAGTGAGCCCAAAGGGCATCACTAGGTACTCAAAATGCCCCTCTGGGGTATTAAACGCCGTCTTCCATTCATCCCCGTGCTTAATGCGAATAAGGTTATACGCCCCCTTGAGGTCAAGCTTGGTAAACCAAGTAGCACTTTTCACCCTGGAAAACAGGTCAGAAATCAAGGGTAACGGATATTGATATTTCACAGTGATATTGTTCAAGAGACGATAATCAATACACGGCCTTAATGAACCATCCTTTTTGGCCACAAAAAAAAAAACCGGCACCCAAGGGTGAAGAGGATGGTCTGATATGACCCTTCTCCAATGACTCCTTGATATAAGACCGCATAGCGTCATGTTCAGGTACAGACAAGTTAAAAAGGCGACCTTTAGGGAATTTACTACCAGGCACTAATTCAATAGCGCTGTCATAGCTCCTATGGGGGGGCAAGGATGCAGATTTACTTTCGCTAAACACATCAGAAAAATCAGTCAAAAAGTCAGGAACATCCTGAGCCTGGGTAGAGGCAGAAAAAACAGGAGTGTTGGCATTAACACATTGGCAGCCCCAACTGGTTACAGACACAGATTTCCAATCCAAAACAGGATTATGAAACTGTAACCAAGGGAAACCTAGTACAATAATGTCATGCAGATTATACAGCACCAAAAATGTGCAACTCTCCTGATGATCAGGTTCAACCCTCATTATCACCTGAGTAGAGAACTGGATTTATTCTCAGCCAAAGGGGTAGAATCAATCCCCAGTAGGGGAATAGACTTCCGTAGGGGTATCAAGGGAAACCCACAACGTTTAGCAAAATCAAAATCGATCAGGTTAATATCTGCTCCCGAATCAACAAAAGCCTGAGCAGAAAATGTGGACAGGGAGCAAATCAGGGTAACAGTTAACAGAAATTTAGTCTGAACACTACCCAAGACAACTGAGCGTGCAAAAAGTCTTCCCCGCTTAGGGCAGACTGAAATAGCATGAGAGGCATCACCACAGTAGAAACATAACCCATTGCGTTTTCGAAACTCATGACGCTGTGCCCCAGAAGCCACTCTATCACACTGCATGGGTTCAGAAGCTGGTTCACAAGGCAACACTATTCCATGCATACCTCTACGCTCACGCAAACATCTGTCAATTTGAATCGCTAATGACATAGAATCACTGAGACCAGAGGGAGCAGGGAAACCCACCATAACATTTACATTCTCTGACAGACCCTTCCGAAAAAGGGCTGCCAAAGCATCATCATTCCATTTGGTCAGAACTGCCCACTTTCGGAATTTCTGACAGTACAATTCAGCGTCCTCAAGCCCCTGATTTAATGCCAACAAGGTTTTTTCAGCTTGATCAGTGACATTAGGTTCATCGTACAATAACCCCAGAGCCAGAAAAAATGCATCAACATTACTCAAAACAGGGTCCCCAGGTGTCAGGGAAAAAGCCCAATCCTGAGGATCGCCGCGCAGGAGAGAGATGACAGTTTGAACCTGCTGTGCTGCGTTCCCTGAGGACTTAGGTTTTAAGGCAAAAAACAACTTACAGTTATTTTTGAAATTCAGAAATTTAGCTCGATCCCCCCAAAACAAATCTGGCATGGGGATCCTAGGTTCCACAACCGGCAACCCTGCAAGATAGGTAGCAATACTCCGAACTTCAGTGGCAAGCTGATCCACATGGCCAGACAACTGTGCAAACTCCATTGAGAGAAAGAAAAAAAAAATTCCTCCTCAGCACCCAGAGAAAGAGGGAAAAAATGCAACAAACAGAGAAAAAAAAAATTCTGACAACTCCCCTTTTTTTTTCCTTTTTACTATTTTTCCCTTCTGTGAGTACCATATAATTTTCAGTTTGGCCGGTGATACTATTATGATTTGGTAGCTGAGGAGAGCAGGCAAAAACGGCAATACACCAGAGAGGTTGGAATCTACTGGATTGCAGTACCCTGACTAACCACCACAACTAAAGGCAGCTGTGGAGCGTTCCTACGTTGGTCCTAGATGCCTCGTCACAGCCTGAGAGGTTAACTACTCCTAAAGATAGAAAGAGGAAAACTATCTGCCCCGGAGCAGATCTCCAAAGAACATAGGAAGCCCCCAAACATGTAATGGCGGTTAGACAAGAGGAAATACAGACACAGACAGAAAATAGTATGAGCAAACGTTGGGGCCCAATCTGCCTCGACAGAAAAGGATAGGAAGGATACTCACTGCAATCCAAAAAAACCCTAAAAAATGCCAACGCTACTAATTGCAAAAACACCCGAGATCACACGACCTCTACCACCTAAATTAGTTCTCTGGTGTAACAAAACTAAGCAGCAGCCACTGAAAAAACTGGAAAAGGCAAATGAACAAATAACAGTGGCTCCAGAGGAACTGAAAGGAGCCCAAGCCCCCCGAAGGGGGAAACCTGGCTAACCTCACAGAAAAGCAGAGAAATATGCAAATGGTAAGCACAAAAACAAAAAACAGAAAATATCTTATCTGAGAGCAGGAGAAGAGGCAAGACACAGCAAGCTTCCAAGTGAACCAGGAAACAACGTTGAGACAAGAACAATTGATCACGGCAACCATGATGGGAGGGAACCTCCCTTATATCCAGCCAGTCCGTGATTCCTGATTGCCAATCCTCATTGAATGGTTCAGTACTGTTTGTAACCACCAGAGGGAGCTTCTGCTCAGAATTCATTTCTAAAACATTCACAACAGCTCACCATTCTTCACGCCGGCCGCCGCGTCCCTGCCTCTTCTGCTGCGCTCCGCATTGCCAGCAGCAGCCTGATGACCTCATGACTCTGCTGCACGCTAGGCCGGCGCGATGCTCTGCTCTCAGTGCTCTGTGCTGGTTATGGATATCATGCATTCAAATGTATTCGCGTCTCAAAGACGCGAATACATGTGGATGCATGATGCAAGATTAGGAAGGAGTCTGCCAGGCAGCCCGGCCGCAAGTGAAAGTATAGTGCCGGTCCTCCGGTGGCCCTGAACAGCCGCCTTGGGACCAGCCCGGGGGGAAAATGCATTTCTGCCACCCGGCCCAGCCCGCCACTGCACGGGAGTTTCCTCATTGTGGCAGTGTGTATTGGACAGTAAGATGACACTAACTTTTTCTATACTGTGTGCACAATTATTAGGCAGTTTGTATTTTTCATGATTAATTTTATTATTAAATGACTACAATGTTGTTGATCAATCCAAAAGGCTATTAAACCTGAAACCTGAATATTTAAGAAAGTAAAAATAAGTGTGCATAATTATTGGGCAGCTATTAATTTGCATTATTATGAAAAGAAAACCAAACAACTGAAAGGACACTGTTCAGAAAGGTGTACTGATTTCCGAAGCTCTAAATCTCCCTTTTAAGAAGGACCCACAAGTTCTCAACTGGGTTTAGGTCAGGTGAGAAAGGGGCCAGCCATGTCATTATTATTTCATCTTTAAGGTCAGCTAGCTAAGCAGTGAAGTATTTTGATGTGTGAAAATGGAACATTGTCCTGCAAAAAAAACATGTGTTTTGTTAAAGATACAGATTTGTTCCCGTACCACTGATTGAAAAAAAGTCTTCTAACAACTGGCACTAGGTTTGGGAGTTGAAAAGGTCCAAATAGTTCATCTTTAATAATACCAACCCATAGCAGTACTCCACTTCCATCTTGCTTAGCGTCTGAGTGGACGTGAAGGTCTGTGCCAGTTACTGATCTAGCCACAGGCTCATCTATCTGATCTGTCAAGAGTCACTTGCAGCTTATCAATTCATAAATCCTTTGAAAAATCTGTCTTCAAATATTTCTTGGCCGGGTGTTGATGTTTCATTTTCTCTGTCTTGTTTAGTTGTAAGAGGAAGCGATGATACCCCTGAAGAGCCCGTGAGTGATGTGCCATTAGTGAGGAAAGACTGTCATTTGCTGGCTAGACGAAATCATACGGAACCAACAGGCACCAGAAGAGAGAAGAACTGCAGAGGGTCTAAGTTCATGTGAGGGACCAGGACAGGTGCCTTGCATGACATTGTTCCTGGATATAAGTCCTGTGATCCAAACCATGAAGGTATTTGGTGCAAAGCAACAGTGCAGATGTAACAAGGTGGCCCGGGGTGGTAGTCCCAGCCTAGTCAAGTTAGCCACAGTCAGTAGACACCCTGGGTACCCTTGGACAGAGATAGACCAGATAGACACAATTCTCAGGCACAACGTGCAGTCCAACAGGGAACAAACTTTAATAAAACAGTGATGAAAAAAAAAAAAAGTACAACACTGGCTTCCTGCTCTTTCCCTGACAATGTCCACGGCCGTACCCACAATGGACATGGTAGCTGAAATCAAGCAGTAGTCCACACGCCGGGATCCAGACGTTTGAAGTCTCTTCGGCCGAGTCAATTCCGAAGTCCTGGAGCCCGTGTTGCGGTCCTTAAGTCCGGGGCAACAGATCCTCTCCTCTCCTGTGGTCTGGCGATGCCCGCGTGAGTGTCCTTCAGCCGGGGTAACAGATTCTCTCCCCTCCTGGGATCTGGCAATTCCCCAGCTGCTGCTACACACCTGCCCAGAGCCAATGTGCGTGCCCTGGCTACTGACAGGAAGCAGGAGCTTCCTGTTCCCTTGAGGCTGCTAACCCAGTCCACAAAGTTAACTCTTTGATATCACTAACTCTAACACATATAGGAAAATTATAATGGCACAACATTAGGGCATGGCAAGCACAGCACATACAATGGGGAAATACTGGAACATTACACAGGACACTGAAAATAAAGCATAACAACAGCACTTGCATTACAATACATTACAAGTTAACACAAACACACAAGGCAATAAAAATACAGACATTGCTACTAAACGGGCACACCATCCGGGTACCACACCAAGTGCACGGGACCACCACGTAGGAGAGAGGGAGAGCAATGGGGTTCTCCGCCACCTCCTTACATGGACGTGGGCCAGAGAAGACACTGAAGGCAATGTAACAGGCCTGGATGACGCCCAGTTAAATCCAAAGACCTAACCACGTTGGTCAAGACCCGAAGAACTGACCTGCGCCGGTCGAGACATAGAGCCCAGACTGTACTGGCTGTACTGGTCAAGGTCAGAACCTTGGTCCTATGCTATTCAAGCTCCAGAGCCCAGACGATGCCAGAGCTGAGACCCACCTCTCTCTTCCCCAGGCCTAGGAGACACCCGCCATGGGTCAACCACTGAAGATCCACGAGGAGACGTAGGCCAGAGGAGGACGCCTGCGGTTACAGAAGGATGAAACTAGTGAGCAGTCCCATCACTTCTAGCCATAGCGTATGGTACAGGGATTGGCCTGGGTCATGACAACTGGTTGGGTGGAGGACATTTTGTACACAGGAAGCTCATTGTTCCTTGACAGACTTTATCAGAAGGACTTGAGGATGTCACGCTCACGCCCCGGCTGGTGGGCGTGAGCCAGGGGGTTGTGGCCCCACTGTGCCACAAACCAGACTACCCTGGAAGGGGCGTGACTAGGACAGCTGCCTCGATCTTCACTGGAGCCTCTGTTCGTGAGGTCAGGTTTGTGCGGCAGGCAGCTGCCAGGTGCCTCTCCAGGGTGGTATCTGGTTGTGGCTGCTGATCCCACTTGGGGAGACGGTGGCATGGCTGAGACACAGGGCTGGTAGGTACAGATGAGACAAGGATGGCATGCACGGATGAGACACAGGGCTGGCAGGCATAGATGAGACACAGGGCTGGCAGGCATGGATGAGACACAGGGCTGGCTGGCACGGATGAGACACAGGGCTGGCAGGCACGGATGAGACTCAGGGCTGGCAGGCACAGATGAGACACAGGGCAGGCAGGCACGGATGAGACACAGGGCAGGCAGGCACGGATGAGACACAGGGTTGGCAGGCACGGCGGATGAGACACGGGGTAGGGTCCTGTTCACACAGCAAATGCATATACTGGAACTGACTGGAAGGAATGGTGTATGGAGGAACAGGTAGAGAGACCTGTTCACACAGCAGGTGCCGGTACTGATACAGACAGAAAGGAATGGAGTATGGAGAGACCTGTTCACACAGGAGGAGAACCGCAAGGCTGCGGAGAAGGGCTGTAGAGCAGCAAGAGGTTCTGCAGCGGCAGGAGTGAAGCTGAGTGGAACCACAAGATATGCGGAGAGAAGCTGCAGCAAGAGGTTCTGCAGCTGCAGGAGTGAAGCTGAGTGGAACCACAAGATATGCGGAAAGAAGCTGCAGCAAGAGGTTCTGCAGCTGCAGGAATGAAGCAGAGCGGAACCGCAAGAGGTGCAGAGAAGCTGCAGCAAGAGGTTCTGCAGCTGCAGGAGGAAAGCAGAGTGGAAACCACAGACAAGGAGACTAAGAGACAGAGGTAGGACAGAGTACAGGCAAGGAAATGACACGAGACAAGGTACAGGGACAAAGACACAGGAACCAGGATATTCTGCCTCCTGGAGGGCGGCAAGGACAAGTACAAGATAAGGTAAGAAGCAAGAGCACAGAGACCAGGATATTCTAACTTAAATACTAGAGGGCTAATGGTAATTGGTTAGAGACAAATTAGACAGGTGCACCCTGACTCCATGAGAACTAGAGAGTTTTGGCACTGCCCCCCTATGTACACAGCCAGGAAACATGGACAGAGCAGATAGGAGACAAGAAGCACAGACCATGGAGCTGGCAGCAGACAGAAATCACAGCAAGACCTGGAGCAGTGAGTATGTTGGTGTGCTGGAGATGGGAGGCCATGCAGTGATGCCAGCAGGGTTATTACAGAGGCCTAGTGGGAAAAACCCGGTGACCCCCGCTAGGGCCATTACTGCAGGAAAAGCTAACGTAATAGCTCCCAGGAATGGGTATACCATCCTTGTAGAAAGGACACAAACATAATTCTTGAGAAACATTTCTGTTATTCCAATTGTAGTCTTAAATTCATTGTACGCTTATTGTTGCATGGTTTACTGCTGTTTATGTAAGGGGCTGAAAGAGTGTTCCTGTTTCGCCCCACCCCTTAAGTGTATATAATGTTGTAGCCTGTAAATGGTCATTGTATAAGTATAACATTTGGTTGTATTGCTACATAATGCTATGTACTACTACTAATGTTTATGGTACTGCCACATTCTTATGTGTTACCATTGTGTATCAATATTTTTATTGCATACGTTCATGTGCTCTGCTGTATTATACTTGTGCATAGTTTAGGGAAAATTAAATGAATCCTGTTGGAGCATTAGAGGAGGGCACTTTAGTATATAGTGTAGTACTTTCACGGTCCACTAGGTGGGGGCATACTAGTGGGCCTAGTTAGGTAGAGTTTCTAGTTAGTTAGCACAGGGTTAATTGTAGGAGGGGCTACCGGGTAGTAGTGTAAGGTCTTTAGGAAGTTAGCTCAGACAGGCCAGCGTGCCCAAGTTTCCACAAGGGCTTAGGCCTGGACAACCGGCAGCCACGCAACGTTCCAAGTATAGCAACCCATGTTACCCACAGCCTCTGCATAGTCTTGCAGTGGGCCTAGACAGAAGAGGAAAGATGTGGCGTCTTACCTCCTGGGCCAATGCTTTTAGGGCAGAAGTTGGCTGGACCAAGGAACTGAAGGGAGCTGGAGCTTCGACGAGTTCTGTGCAGACTGGCCAGATGCTTCACACGGGGCCACTCAACCTAGTGATTGATGAATTCAGCTCTGAGGTGAAGCAGTCTGGAGGAAATGTCATTATGGCGAGGTCAGGCCTAGAAGGAACTGGGGAGCAGTCTGGGATGGTCCGGTCTGTGCGTGTACTGCACGGAACTAACAGCAAGGCAGGGAGAGGAAAGGAAACGAATGTAATACCTGTTGTGCCAACTGTGGATGTAACGCGTGAAGAATTCAGTAAAGAGAGTGTTTAAGTTGTTCTGAACTGTGTCTCCATTACTGGGGGTCGCCTGGGAAAGGGACCGTCGGTGCTTGGGAAGCGCCCAGGGAAAGTGTAGTCTGGAGATACAGATACGCCAGAGGGAAGAACACCGTTTCATGTAGGGGAAGGGCCGGACATGGATGTTATGGTAATCCAGGTCACGACTACAGTCTTGGCCCACCCTTACATTTACACGGTTTTATACTATTAACTGTTACCTAACCGCTGTGAATTCCCCCTATATCGGATAGAAATAAATTGTTCATTGACAGTTTCCACCTTGTGGCTCCTGTGCGTTGCATTCGTTCTCCTGTTTTAACAGTGATGGTCGGGTTTCAGCCTTCCTTACCTTGGCCATGTCTTTGAGCACTGAGCACCTTGTACTTTTGGGAAATCCAGAGAGGTTGCAGTTCGGGAATTTGACAGCACTTGAGGATAATAGGTTTCTGGTTGCTTCGCATTTCATTCTTCTCAAATCTTTGGCAGATAATATGCGTTTTTTTTCTCAAGTTTTTTGCGATCCTGTTGACTATTTGCAACAAAACTTTTGATGGTTCTGTAATCATGCCCCAATACCTTGGCAACTTCCAGAGTGCTGCATTCTTCTGTAAGACTTTTAATAATTTTTGACTTTTCGGTGTCAGTTAAATTTTTTGGGCCCATTTTGCCTGAGGAAAAGAAGCTGACTAATAAAACTGCTCACCATAATAAAAGTTGTTGATATTCTTAGGTCATACCTTCCCTCATTACACAAATACATATCACTTGATCTGCTTCATCCAATAAGCATTCAAGTTTATACTGCTTGCAGTTGGAAAATCTGCATAAAAATGATGAACTTGTCAAAATACTCATTTGCGTAATAATTATGTACTTTCTCCGACACCTGTGACTATCAGTAACCTTTTTACATCCGGTCACAGCTGCTGGCTCATTCTGTCATCTGACAGCGTGGGAATCGCAGCTCTCTGACCGGCGGTAATATCAGAGCCACCAACATTTATCGTGCAGTCAGATTGGGAAACACCCGATGTTCGGAGTGCCGAACCTGAACACTAACACAGACTTGCTGGAGAAATTCGTGTTTGGGGTCCATGCATGAACACTAGGTGTTCGATATGAACCCCAAACTTTACTGTTTGGGTTTGCCTATCTCTAGTGATAAGTTATTGATCAAGTATAGATAAAGAAATAAATGACAAAGCTTGTCCGATAGTTTCCAATGTTAAACACGGACAGCACCCAGATGGCACACGAATGCCTTCCATATGCTGTATGTGTTTTTCATGGAGCCATAGACTTGTTTTGCCCTTGCATCTGTGCTGCTGGGAAAAAACGGACATGTTTCCATGTGTTTTGCACGGACACATGGTCTGTGTAAATCCAATGACATGTGAATAGCACCATAGATTATAATGCATATCTTTGGGATCCGTGAAAAAAAATGACACACATCCTCTAAGCACACACATATGAACGAGTCCTTAAAGAGGGGAATGGGAAAAAACAGCAATCCTGCAGTTTTTTGGGTATGGTTTCAAAAGTGATGACGTGAATGTGCTCACCAGCTATAGGACAATTATGTCCTATAACAGGCTTCAGTGGTCAGGTGACTGGAACAGCATGTAATCAGAAAAATATACGATAATCCATAGTACAAATAATTATAATAATCTAGCCGCTGCAGCTGATCTCAAGCCTCAGTGGTACTGTGGCTGGAGAGTGTAAGGCAGCCAGGGTGGTAGTCATGGCAATGGGCTGTATGGTTCCCACACCCTGGTGCCCCACAGATAAAATACAATGTCCCTTCTGCTGCATGTGCAGCGTGCGAAGCAGTGCACTCACGGTTACTGTCAGAGACCTCTCAGGTTCTGTCACTCTGGCTCCGCGCTCCTGAGCTCCACAAAACATCTCAGAGGCAAAGTTATTTTCCAGCAATTTAACTTTACTAAGCAGTAGGGCATCCATCACACTTGCAGCACGGGTTACACAAAGTGACATCTTCTGAGCTTTCCCTGCCTTCCGGACAGCCTCTACTCTTCCTGTCAACTCCATCTCTCTTCTTCCGGCAATCCCTGCCTTATCTCTAGACCATCTCTGTCTCATCTGTGCCTTCAGTCCCACCACCTCCCTGCCATCCCCTCATCCGGTTTCAATAGGGAAAGGTGCCAGGATCGCCATCTCAGCTACTCCTGCCCTGGTGGTAGACCCCGGATCCTTCCTAGGACGGTTCTCCTTGAGCAAGTGCCCGCCTGCACGATCCTCAGTCTGGGGCCCTTTCCTGCCATAGCAGCTCTATCCCCACAGCTTGCAGACTGTCTTCGTCACTGCTCCCTACTCCTTGCTCAGGGTAAGGCTGCCCAGGCTCTGCTCCCTAAACAGGAAGTATCTAATCTATATCCCTAATGCTCTGCACTGCTCTACCCTAACTCCACCCAACTGAACAACTCCCATGCTGCCTGTACCTTACTAACACTCCTATCTATTTTACTCTATTCCCTATCTGTGTGATGCCCCCACTATTCTAATGCTAATATATCCCTAAGCCTATGCATGGTACATGATAAACACATCACATTACAGTACATAACAAGTGTAATACCATTAGTGAACCATAAGGTGCCGCACATAATCATGTGAACAGCGTCCAGCGGAGAGGAGGCATGTGAGGGCCCCGCCACCTTCTTACAAGAGCACAATGATGTAATTAATTCTGGTGCCAACGCAGATTGCAGAGATCCAGCTAGGTGACAGCAGTTATTTTTCATTTTTTATCACTTTAAGTTTTAGCTTTACTTTAGGGTTTAAGAAGCTGCCTAGTGTGTTGTTTTTACTGTATGTTTGGCTGGTGTTGAGGTGCAGAATAAATCTCACCAGTGACCAGTCCTGCGTTGTTGGCTAAGGACTCATTCAGATGTCTGATTTTCACGTACGAGTGCTATCCATGGTTTTTACAGATAGCACTTGTACCTTTGATAGTCTAAGGGCCATATCCATTCACATGACAATCGCGGAGATGTGTCTGATTTTGATCAGAAGGTTGGATCAAATTCTGCAATACAAGTCAATGGATGCATGAAAAATTTCCATATTTAGATATATAGATACGTAGTTCTTATAAAAATATGTCAGCAGTTTCTTAGCCCAGAATAGTAAAATATTACTGATGATAGTAATCAACAATCACACTAAGTTTTAAATAGCTGCATTATGTGTGTGTTATCTCCTGACACTGCACAGCAGCTGTTAGGACCTAGTATAAGTTACTATGTGCCATCGGCTCCCAGACAATAGTAGCTGCAGAGTAGAGCTAAGCAGTGCTGCTCCCCTGACCTCTGCCTCCACTATCAATGGAGCTACAAATAACTGGATGTCCTTATCACTCTGCCTCTTGTCCTACTGAATCCAGCTATATTCAGCATTATCTGTAACTCCAGATGCCAGTAGAGTCCTGGTCACTTCATCTCAGTCTTGGGATCTGCTGGGGTGAACAGTGAGCTCCCAACATCTGCTGCTGCGATAGAGCTAAAAGTAACACTGGACAACGGGGCACTCAGTAAGACAAGGGGTAAAGCGATAAGCACATCTGTGCCACAGAAAGTAAGTACTGAGTGAGTGCACAGCAGGGGCCCCATTATGGATAGGGAGCCCTGAGCAAGTGCCCAGTCTGCCCTCCCTCTAACACTGGCCCTGAGAATGGTATGAAGCTTTTGCACAATGGATAGCTGCCTAGCGCAGATCTGATCAGGAGACTATCATCTCCCTGCAGAGTCCACATTCCTCCACGTGTGCTAGAACTTCAGCTACAACAAATAACCAAGGCAGCAGCAGCACCAATTACAGTATATATGACATGATGAATCAAATCTTTTATCTAGTGGTGCACCACCCTGATGCACATCAGCAGACAAAATCACAGATCCTGGACAGCCGGTTCAGTTTTATCTGCATACTTTCTCTAGTAGATTCCCTAATGTTCAATCCCACACACTCCTGGCTCAGAAGATTTTACAAGTGGAAAGAAATGACAGTTTGCTATGGGTGTATTTTTATGTCCTGCCTACTATCAGGATTAAAACCCAGCAGCTTTTGTGCACCAAGCGGCAGCTCTTCCCTCTGAGCTACTCAGCTCGCTGGACAGTTCCTTACTAAATCAGATAATAGTACCTGTGTTGTTCCTGATGGTTTCCACCCTGAGTTCCTGATTGTCTCCACCTCAAGTTCCTGATTTTCTTAACCCTGTGATCTCCTGATAATGAACATCCTACTTAAACCTGGCACTGCACTTCCTTCCTTACAAGATTATTGAGCTCCCAGCCTTTAGTTTAGCTTCATTCCTGCAGCTTATCCTCAAGATTCCACTGCTGCTACCATGTACTGACCTCTGGTTATCTATGGACTATGATTCCTGCTTATCCTCCCAACTACACTGTTGCTTCATGTACCAATCTCTGGCTAGCTCCAGACTACGATTCCGTCTTATCCTCCCAACTACATTGCTGCTCTGTTACCAACCTATGGCGATTCCCTGACTATGCTACCTGCTGGTGCTGCCCCTAGTGGTTGCAATATCACTACTCCAACTCAGCTCAGTCCAAAACACCTGCAATGTGCCATCAGAGGAGAGATTCAGCGCAGACAGTGCTTTGTTGATCCCAAACAGACAAGGCTTTTCTCCTCCAGTGTGGAAAACTTTACATTTGTCAAACGGAATCAGGCATGGAGCAGTACCAAGTGCTGAATTTCATTCACCTACACTTGATGCCAATGATTACCCATCTGCCTGACTCAGTGTCGGTTGCCTGTCTTCAACACAGTTCTGCTGCTACCAGTGACAATGGTAAATGCTCAGACTGGCATCTACGCCCTATCCACCTATACTATAGCTTTCTGCTGCATGGGCGGCAGTTACTGATTCTACACCGCCTGCTATCTAATGGCTTGCCTTATCCTACTGTAATTCTTTATCTTCTCGATTCAGCCACTGCTACTGCACAACCATGCAAGCCACACATCTCCTGGCTGCCTGCCAATTGTGTTTCATAGTGCTAGATTGTACTGCTGCGGGGCCTGCTGTTGCTGACATTGCACTGCTAGATGTCTCCTTGCCTATCCTGTCCTAATTTTCTATCATGCAGCTTCTGCCGCTGGCACTTCACAGCCATACACTATCAACAGATTTCCTGACTGCACACCGTGTTGTATAGTTCATAGGGTTTCAGCTCTATGGTAGCTGCTTGGATACACACATTCACATGTTTTTTATATCAAAGAGCATAAGGTTTATTGTTCATCATAAACGTTATAGCTCCAAAACGAAAACAGCCTTCCTTCAGTACAAATGCATAACATAAATAGTCCTTTCTTCAGGTACAATGAACAAAGTAAATATAACAGCCTCACCAATCTCAGTATTCCAGGCAGAATTAGCCCAAGTAGTAGACATCTGTATTCAGCTCCGACATAACTCTCTTCTGCTGAGCTAACCCAGCTGCTGTTATTAGACCTGTAAGCCCTGGTCTGGATTATGGAAACAACCTTTTTCAACCAGACACTTTTGGTTGCTCCTAAATCCCGGACCTAAAGCCCAGTCAAATTAACCCTCTCAGTAACTTAGTGTAACTAGTACAGATTTTTATATTACTGAGGCCAACCACCTCGATGTCATATTTCTGCCATACAGGACCTTACTTCCTGCTTCCTTATATATCCCCATCTCTGCCAACAGCCGGGGCCAGGAACCTTCTGCCAACAAGCAGTGTACCCTTGACAAACGATCTGCATTTCCATGTAGCTTACCGGGTCTATGCTCTGCATGAAAATTGAAATCTTGTAGAGCCAAAAAATAGTGGGTTACCCAGGCATTGTTCTCCTTTTTCTCCTGCATCCACCTTAGTAGGGCATGATCTGACACCTGCTTACATTTTTGGCCCATCAGTTAATATCTCAAAGTGTCCAATGCCCATTTAATGGCACGGCACTCTTTCTCTACAAATGAATAGATGGGGAAAGCTTTTTGCTCAGGTAGATTATCGAATGTTACTTCGGCTGCCCCCTGGCCCTACAATTTATACCACAGTCGCCTGAGTTCCTCTGGTCATCTCTCTCTGGTCATCTCGCTTTCTCTGATCATCTGGATTTCTCTACTGTTGTCTCTGTCTCTCTTTTGGGTCATTTCGATTTCTCTAGTTGTCTCTCGCTTTCTCTTACTCTCTCTTCGGACTTCTCGCTCTCTCGTCGTCTCTCTCTCTCTATCGTCAGCTCTCTCTCTAGTTGGGTCACCTCTTCCACACTCAAGGCTGAAAGTTTGCTTCACTGGTCTGATCCACGCAAGTAGTTGTGGCTATAAGCCAGCTCAGCTACTTCCATATGTCTGTCCTGTGACAAGTTCAGCGATCGAATCCCATCCTTCTCTGCCCTCCTTGGCCTTTTATAATTCCTAACTACGATACACCTATCACCTGAACTGGTGTTTCCTCTAATCTCTTCCCACAGGGAACATGCACTTTGCTCTACAGTTCCTGCTAATGCAATTCTCTCTGCTTTCTCTTTTCCTATAATCTTTGACCAGTAGATGGCAGACACTCTGTTAGTCATTAACTGTGTGGATCTTCTCCCTTTCCTGTCTCCTTACACTTTACCTCACACCTCACTATGGCAAAATAAGGGAATTGATTTGGCCCCGGCTTTAGGGGAGCACCATTACATTTTTCAGAGCGCTTTTCAGTGTTGAGTCACAGAGCTGGGCAATCCCAAAGTTTTCCTTGGACACCTCAAGTTAACGTGTATTGGATTCTGGGAATGATTCCTCATCCTCATTGCCAGCCAGTACAGTGAAGGGAAAGGGAAAATTATCGGTTACATCTTATTACATGGTTAGCCGAATCCTGGCTGCATACCGGACTACCGGGTGCTACACCTTTAGCCAACAAATCCTAGAACTACGGAAAATCTCGTCTAATAATAACCTGATGGAATAAGTCCTGTGGGGGACACAGAACCCCAGTCTGTGTGTATGTCGACCAGTGCCATGGGATAATTCTTGGTGTCTCCGTGAGACACCTTACCCCATCCTCTTCCCAGGTACTAGCACATGTGAAAGTGTTATGAACTGCTACAAGCACTAAGGAAAGATGGGAACTCTGTCCCTACAATAGGACTGAGCTTGATCCCTACGATGTAACGGGGAACCTGATCCTGCGACCAGACCCGCTAAAGTCCTCAGCTAGTCTGAACGAAGACCTATAGTTGCGAGGGAGGAATCCCTACAAGATCTAGGGACTGGGAGAAAAGGTGGACACCTCCTAACAGAAATTGTAGCAGGGAAAATTAAACAGAAAACAAATTACTACGAGATCCTAAGATTAAGCAAAACTGACAGAGTAAGGCACCTAAGCACCCGGCTAGCTTAAGAGTAGATAATACAATGAAGTCCAGCAAAGCCAGAAGGGCGGAGCCAGACTAAATAGGGAAAAAAGGTCATGTGACCAGCAAACTGAAACAAAATCTAACAAGAGGGTTCTAACAGTACCCTCCCTTCTAAGAGGATCCTCCGGATCCCCTAGGACTTAGGCTTATCCGGAAACCTCTTGTGAAACGCTCTGACAAGTCTAGACGCAGAAACATCATCCGCCCTCACCCATGAGTTATCCTCGGGTCCATAACCCTTCCAGGCGACGAGGTACTGCAAACCCCCTCTATACCGTCTAGAATTTAGGATGCGGGAAATCTCATATTGCCCGTCCTCCACCACCAGGGGAACAGTGGCCGAGACGTCTCCATCTGAGACCTCAGCTTTTTTCAAGAGAGAAACATGAAACACCGGATTAATCTTCCAGGAGGTGGGAAGCTACAACTTAACAGCAGATTGGTTAATAACCTGAAGCACCTTAAAGGGCCCTACAAACTTGGGACCCAATTTCTTAGACGGAATCCTCAAGCGCAGATTCTTAAAGGACAACCAGACCATGTCACCAATAGCAAACAAAACCTCTTGTCGTTTTCTATCAAAATACACTTTGGATCTTTTGTTAGCCTCCTGAAGATTACCACGCACATCAGTCCAAACTCTCTCCAACACACCAGAAAAATTCTCCTCTTCAGGTACAGCCGATCCCAACTTGGAAAATGACCCAAAAGACGGATGTCTCCCAGTACAACAAAAAAAGGCGAACAACCAGCAGAAGCGGATGTATGATTGTTAAGAGCAAACTCAGCAAGTGGCAGAAACTCAGACCACCCCTCTTGATTATCAGTCACAAAACAACGCAAGAACTGCTCAACATCCTGGTTTTTCCTTTCTTTCTGGCCATTAGACTCAGGATGATATCCGGATGAAAACGACAAATGAACTCCCAACCTGTCACAAAAGGTGCGCCAAAAATGAGCCACAAACTGAGGTCCCCTATCAGAAACAATGTCAGTAGGAACACCATGTAGTCTGACTATTTCCTTGACAAAGGCCTTAGCGAGAGTCTTAGCGCAGGGCAATTTGATAAAAGGAACCAAGTGACACATCTTGCTAAAACGGTCCACGACCACCCAGATGACAGTGAAACCCTCAGAGGGGGAAGGTCAGTAATAAAGTCCATAGCCAAATTTGTCCAAGGTGCACTAGGAACCTCCAGAGGGCAAAGCAACCCTGCAGCAGGAGTATGAGAAGACTTAGATCTAGCACACACAGTGCATTGACGCACCCACTTAATGACTTCCTTCTGCCATCCAGGCCACCAAAAGCTGCGACCCACAAGTCTCTTGGTCTCAGGATGACCTGCCAACCGAGAGTCATGACATTCAACAAACAAATCTCTCCTCAGGGTACCAGGCACAAACAGCCTCCCATGCGGCGTGTTAGATGGGGCATTCTCCTGTGCTTTAAGAATCTCATCTTCCAACACGGAGTCCAAAACCGCAATAACAACCCCCTCTTGCAAAATGTTTTCCTCCTCCTCAGTACCCACCATAGGAGAAAAGCTGCGAGACAAAGCATCAGCTTTAACATTTTTAGTACCTGGGATGTAAGTAACGGTAAAATTAAAGCGTGAGAAAAACAGTGCCCACCTAGCCTGACGGGCATTCAAGCGTTTGGCAGCATCAAGGTAGATCAGATTTTTATGATCGGTGAAGACTTGAACGGGAAATTCCGCTCCCTCCAAAAAACGACGCCAGTGTTCAAATGCGAGTTTAATTGCCAACAATTCCCGATTACCGATATCATAATTTAGTTCAGACTCAGAAAATTTCTTTGAAAAAAAGCACAGGGATGTACTCCATCCGTCTTTTCCTGAGACAACACCGCGCCGACCCCCACAGAAGAAGCATCAACCTCAACCAAAAATGGTTTAGTCAAATCAGGCTGCGTAAGGATGGGAGCAGAGCTGAACCTCTCCTTTAGCAACACAAAAGCCTCAATGGCCTCAGTAGTCCACTGAACAGCATCAGCACCTTTCCTGGTGAGATCGGTCAGAGGTTTGGCAACCACAGAAAATTTTTTTATGAATTTTCTATAATAATTGGCGAACCCCAAAAAACTCTGTATTGATTTCACACCAATAGGTCTAGGCCAATCCTGCACAGCTTGCACTTTCACAGGGTCCATCTCAAAACCTTCACTGGAGACAATGTAGCCCAAAAAACTAAGTCTCTGTACAGCGAACTCACATTTTTCTAGTTTGGCAAAAAGTGAATTATCACTCAGTAACTGTAATACTTCACGCACACTCCTCCAATGAGACTCCAAATCCGGTGAATAAATCAAAATGTCATCCAAATACACAACCACACTTCTGCCGATCAAAGGTCTAAGGATGTCATTAATAAGATTCTGAAAAAAATGCCGGAGCACTGGAAAGTCCAAAAGGCATGACCAGATTCTCAAAATGACCCAGTGGAGTGTTAAACGCAGTCTTCCATTCATCCCCCTCCTTCATGCGCAACAAATTGTATGCCCCTCGAAGATCAATTTTCGAGAACCATTTGGCCCCCACTAACTGATTAAACAAATCAGGAATCAATGGCAGTGGGTAAGGATTGCGTACAGTAATCTTATTAATCTCACGAAAGTCTAGACAAGGCCGTAAACCGCCGTCCTTTTTTTTAGCAAAAAAAAATCCAACCGCCACAGGAGATTTGGAAGGCCTAATGTGACCGGCGGCCAAGCTTGTCTGTATGTATTCCTCCAAAGCTTTTCTCTTAGGAATAGTCAAATTAAATAAACGACTTTTAGGAAGAGTTGCTCCAGGGACAAATTCAATTGCACAATCATATTCTCTATGAGGAGGCAATACCTGCGATTCCTTATCAGAAAAAAACTTTCCAAAAATCCTGAATAGGTACAGGTAACTCCCCTTAACTACAGCAGCAATACGCCTGTTACAACACTTGTCATAACACTTAGGACTCCAGGACTTAATTTCATTGGTAGACCAATCCAGTACCAGATTGTGCATTTTTAACCAGGGTAACCCCAAAATCACCGGTGAGGGCAAATTATTCAAAACTACCAAATCCAAATTCTCTTGATGAACACCATTAATAGTAAGAGGAAATTCACAGATATGTTGAGTAACATTTTTCAAGGGAGAGCCATCCACAGACACCACATTAATAGGAGAAGACAGAAGTTTGGGTTTTAATTTTAGTTTTTCCAAAAATTTCCCATTAATCACATTGAGAGTTGAACCACAATCCACAAATACCCGAAACTCCATTAACTCCTCCTCAACAGCAGTGGTAGCAGAAAGAAAGACACCTTTATTGTTTAAACAAGCTATGCGGGCGACACTGACCTCATTTTTTTTTTCTCTTTATTCATTCGAAGCGCACAGTTCTTAATGAAATGCTCAGATTTACCACAGTAGAAACACAAACCTTGAGCAAATCTGCGTTCTTTTTCCCGAGAGTGAGGTGCCATTGATCCAATTTCCATCGGCTCTGCAATGTCAGTACATTCCTTCTCCAAACCTGGAGCTGACAAAGCAGACTTACTCTCATTAACCCTTGCACTCAGTCTCCTATCCACCCGTATGGCCAATTGCATAGCCTCTTGCAAGTTACCAGGTATAGGATAAGCAATCAGCAAATCTTTAACCCTTTCACTTAATCCTGCAAGAAATAAACTTTTCAACGCTGAATCGTTCCAGCCCACCTGGGTGGACCACCTACGGAAGTGAGTACAATATTTTTCCACATTACCCGATCCCTGTCTCAAACGTCTCAACTCTGTCTCAGCTGATGAAACACGATCCGGATCGTCATACAACAACCCCAAAGCAGAAAAAAAAACATCCACTGATCCAAAGCATGGATCACTAGGCTGCAGAGAAAAGGCCCAGTCCTGAGGTTCTTTGCGCAAAAGTGACATTAAAAACCCTATGCGCTGTGATTCATCACCAGAGGATCTGGGTCTCAAACGAAAATACAACAAGCAAGCATTTTTAAAAGAAAAAAAATCTTGTTGTTCACCAAAAAATAAATCAGGCAAACGTACCTTTGGCTCCACGAAATGTGCTCCAGAACAACTACTCACGTGTTGCTGGATTTCAGCCACCTCCAGAGAGAGACCCTGCAGGCGTTCAGCCAAATCCCGAACCGACACCATGATGAAAACAGAAAATCTTTCCTTAGAGATTTTTTTTTTTTTTATTTCTTGGCTGGACTTACTGTTATGAACTGCTACAAGCACTAAGGAAAGATGGGAACTCTGTCCCTACAATAGGACTGAGCTTGATCCCTACGATGTAACGGGGAACCTGATCCTGCGACCAGACCCGCTAAAGTCCTCAGCTAGTCTGAACGAAGACCTATAGTTGCGAGGGAGGAATCCCTACAAGATCTAGGGACTGGGAGAAAAGGTGGACACCTCCTAACAGAAATTGTAGCAGGGAAAATTAAACAGAAAACAAATTACTACGAGATCCTAAGATTAAGCAAAACTGACAGAGTAAGGCACCTAAGCACCCGGCTAGCTTAAGAGTAGATAATACAATGAAGTCCAGGAAAGCCAGAAGGGCGGAGCCAGACTAAATAGAGAAAAAAGGTCATGTGACCAGCAAAGTGAAACAAAATCTAACAAGAGGGTTCTAACAGAAAGTGTGGCAGCTAATAGGGTAAACATACTCCCTAATTCCAGGAGTACAGACATACCATTCACCGTCACCTGCCACAGCTGATGTCCCTCACCCGGGTGCAGTTTTTGAGTTCTACAAAGCTTTAATAAGGTACCTATAGAATTTACTTTTCCTACTTATGTTGCTAGAATTTTCACAAAAACTAGCAGCAAAAAAAGAACCTGGTTTCCCATTAGTTATGAATGTATTAGAAACCAAACAAATATACTGTAACACAGTTTCCAGTGGATACATATAAATTTACCACTAACATAAAGTACAATGTGTCACAAAAAATAGTCTCAAAATCACTGGGATCTATTGACGCATTCCAGAGCTATTACCACATAAAGTGACACTGGTCATAATTGTAAAATTTGGCCTTTTCAGGTAAGTAAAAACAGGCTGGGGGGTGAAGGAGTCAATAAAATTGTCAAGGTAGAACACTACATGTGCTTGACTTATATATGTAGCCTTTATATAACAGTGTACATTTTTGTTAATCAAGGAGTTAATTTACAGCTAACTGCACATTTTCAACAATATTCTTCATCCTTTGTTTTCCTTAGAACTTTATGGTAACTTAAAATCAGGGTAGAAGAGACATGAGAGGTGATGCTAACAATTTGCATATTTAATTTTCCAGAGGAGCATTGCATGATCTATAACTCTGCTTACGCTGGTAGGTCAATATCCATAAGTAGAAACATTACATCTTGACCCAAGTCAGAAGCCTCTCATACAGTCAAATCGGGTCACATACTTTGCACTGAGGAGGGTCAACTCCTTGAAACATGTGTCAGCAAATTGAGATTCTGGTTTGGCTTTTATCTTAAGTAAAGTGGCAAGGCTCTTTAAAGGGTTGATATTGAGTACTACCAATAGGTGGCGCAAGAGTCAAGTCCTCTTCCTCTCTGAAGGGACAATTTTGCATATTTAAACAAAAAAACAAATTCTAAAAAACGCTGTTTTTATACAATAAGAAGCAATCCAATGAGTTCTAGTAAAATATTTATTACAAAATAAAGTAAGGAAACTTACTTATGAAATAAATGGAAAGGTTGTACAATTAGTGCATTTAAAAAAGGAATAATTAATCTCTAATCATTAACATTCTAGCCATCACAACCATTTATTTTGCCCAGTACATTTAACATGAAAAATAATGCAACTTTGCAAGCAGTCTTCCTTAAAGCGTAACTGTTGTTTTCATTTTTATTTCATAAATCAGTAGTACAATTGAAAATAAGCAACTTTGTAATTTTTCTTATCTCAGAAATCTGCTCTTTTCTCTTCTGGGCTGATCATGCATTCTCAATTTATGAGTAAAATCTATATTCAATAAAGTCAGATTTTCCAATTACTAAGATAGATGACAGTTGGTGCTTTCAAAATTCTATGTAGAGGGGAGAGGGAGGGGCTAGAGGCAGACAGTTACAGTTCTCCATAGAACTTTATGAGCACCAACTGACATCTTCTATCTAAGTTCTAGGAAAAAAAACCTGTGCTCACTGTAGACAGATGTTACCTGTAAGCTGAGAATTTTGAGAATGGGCAGATGAATGACAGGATCGGACTACAGAAGACTTGTTTGCCGCATGTTACAATGGAGATATACGGTAGCTCTCCATAGGAGTTTTAGGCAAAGTCCAAAAATGCATTCATACGTGTTACAAAGTTGCTTTATCTTTCATTTTGGCTACATTGAAACAATAAAAAAGTGGCAAAACCATCAACATACAGTGCAATTAGAAAATACACCCTATACACAATCAGCAGGAATTGGAAACAAATGAATTAACTAACTAATCAGGCCACTTCAAGGGTTTGCACAATGGGGTGTTTGGATTTTTCTGTATTTAGTATTTTTGTTTTTTTCAGCTTGAAAAATACACAGTGCTGTTTGTGAACTGAAATATATAATGCTTCCTTAGATACATTGCACATTTTATTTTAACAATGATTTTGCATGCACTCTTCACCTTCCTAGGGTTTTGTTGTTTTAAAAGTGGAAGCCCCACAATCCCATCTCACCACCATTGTGAAACCCTGGCCTTATTAGGATCAAAACTATTTGGCTCAGACTTTTTTTTTTGTTTAAATAAACAAATATATAATATTTTATCAATACATTCATTAAGGTCATATTATTTTTTACAATATTGTCTATTCAGTTTTTTTTTTAATAAAAAATATTAGAATTATAAAACTATCCAAAGCTTTCCGAAATCAAAATAAATTTACAATAATTTATTTACAAATAGCCATACCTGCATAAAAGTAAATATTAAAAATACGGTATTGTAAAACCCTTTAAATATATATTTACTAAATAAAGCACCAACAATATACAGTAGCTGCACGTATGAAGTACGGCATTCATTGATTTAATATGTACAAATCACCAAAAAGTAGGAACAGATAGATAATGAATATTTCACCACAAGAAAGCCTGAATATATAACGCCCAAGTCTAACTTCTCTGTAATCTAAAATATACATGCAGTAGGGTAAAAATACAAAAAAATTTTTTATTTAACTGTAAAGAGTATCAATTTTCTATACCCCGAAAAATAAATTTATCACTGAACCCCATGTACTCTTTGTGCCAAATGTAAGCAAGTATGTTGATTTCTGTACAGTCACTAAAAGGGGTTCTTTGAAAATACACTAGCGGGTATAAGTTTTACTATACTTTTAAAGGGAATTTGTCAGCAGGTTTTTGCTAATTAAATAACATAATGTAGGGTCAGAGAGCCTGATGTGTCACTTGTGTCACTTGCCAGGGATGTGTCACTTGCTCAGCAACTTGCTGCAGTTTCAATACAATCAGTGATTTATCAGCAGGAGATCATCACTGCAGGATGTGTGGAAAGTGTACAAGCTTGGGCTCAGATTAAAAAGTATCCAGGAAAACCCTTTATAAATGAAACTTAAACTATTTCATGAAGCAAGACAATTAAAGTTCTGGAATGCTTTTCACAGTCTCAAGACACTGAAAGTATGCGAATGGATCGAAAATATGCACTGAATGCAAGACGACCCAAGAATCTAAGCTGGAGGTAGTTAGAGAGGGAAAAAAACTAATACAGAAGGAATTCAAAGAAGGTGAGCAGGCAACATGAACGACGACAGGCTGCGATTACTACCAAAGAAGGGTTTGGTCATACTTCTCACAAGCAAATGGAATGTTTAATTATTCCCTATAAATTCAGCATCAGCAAGTAAAGGATAACGGTACCTTAATGCAAAAATATAGCAATGACACTGATTTCAAATCAAATTTGCCAGCATTGCAAATGTTGGGCAGTAAATAAATAAGTTATGAAACTTTTTAACAAGTTGGAGAAACCTCCCATCGAAAGCAAGATCCATGATCTTCTCAAGAATGGAGGGGGGGGAGGAATCTTTAATTCTATAGTTTACTGACCATTGGTTAAGGTTACCGACCATGTTTGCAAATGTGGCCGTTTTCTAGGTAAGAAGAATGTGCTTTGCTTTAGAACAGCTTTTCTGAAGCTGGCCGGATTAATTAGATCCGACCAGCTTTTTTATCGTAACCCTTTGTTCCTCCATTGTTGCAAATGCAAAACTGCCTTTGCTTACACAACATGGGAGGGCACACAATTTTGGCCAGTGGTGCAACCATGGTGGTGGTCCGAACTGCCAAACTTTGGTTTGTTACAACAACATTAGAGAAACCTTTTAAGTTTCTTTGAATAATTTTTCTCTTTCGCTAACTTTATCCTCTGTGAGGCCATGCACAGTTTGATTTTTTCCACGCACTCATTGACTTGCATGGCCAAGTGCTATCGAAATATCGGATCAAACTCAGACATGCAGTCCCTGTCCCAGTAAAAAATTGGACATGTGCACAACCCCATAGCAGAACATTGATCCTCATGCGATCCGATGTTATGTCAGGTCGCACTCCGACTGATAATACGTTCATATGCACCTGCTGTAATTCATCAATGCTCTGCAAAGTGAATAATCCTATATTCTTCCCCAGATCATCTGGAATGATGGAGCATTTGTCAAAATTTGAACACCATTTCTGATCTGTTTTTTTGAGAAGAAAGATAACGTAGCAGAAAAATTGTGGACGAGATGTTGGAGAGACTTCAGGTAGGTTTTTATGGGCTGCCATACATACATTCTGGTTTCAACAGATCTCAGTGGAATTAGGTCTGTACATGCAGCATCTCACCATAACCAACCTAGCGGACCTTAAATTTTTACACTAATTATTAGGGATGAGTGAACCCATTCAATGCAAATCAAATTTGTGTTGAAATCTTAGGAATCCGATGAAACAGGCAAATGTGAATAATTGGAGAGTAATCTTGAGCAAATCCTGCAAATTGCAGAAGATTGCATCAGCCAATGAAGTATCATGACCTAACATAGGGTTCCCTATAATGCCTTGTAGCTAACACATCACATGGTACAGTACAGTCAATCAGGTGGTGCTATCATAGCCTGTATAAAAGCAGAAGCAGGAAATGCAGCAGCCATTCTGTGGTGAATCTGGATAATCAGAAGTCATCACACAGCTCAGTCATAGAGATAGGGAGAGAAAGCCATAACACACTGAACAAATTGTACAGTTAGTGTGTAACAGCACAACTGTGAAGAAGGTTAGTATGTGAGAAAACGAGAATAATCCTGAATTGATTCACTGCAAATTGAGTTTCCTGGAAAATTCTGCAAAATTGGTGACTTTGAAGTTCAAAAGATATGCTCATCTTTGCTACGTATATTACACAGTGACAGCACTTTGTAACATACTGCATATTTCCATTATTATTGACCCCCTTTCGTATTTGACATCTGGACCACATCCAATAAAGTCCCAAGGGTCTAGTCCTAAACTGGCACTACCAAGAAATAAAACCAAAGAAGATTTTTTTGTTGCAAGACACAAATTGAACATGAAGTACAAATTACTATTGAAAACAGATTAGTTTTATATCAAATCGCATTACCGTTAGGCCGGGATCACACATGTGAGAAACACGGACGAGTCTCGCATGTGCATTCCTGGCACTGCCGCCGGCACTCGGGAGCGGAGTGTACGGCTGCATGTATTTCTATGCAGCCGCTCGCTTCACTCCCGAGTGCTGGGAATTCACATGCGAGACTCGTCCGTGTTTCTCGCATGTGTAATCCCGCCCTTATAATGTATAAGGAAAATATAGAGAGAAGACAGAGGTAGCATACGTACCTACAGAGGTGGAGTGACCAGATGGAAACGGGGCGTTTCCTGTCTCCGAATTCCGCTAGCCTCCCTTTCCATCTGGTTACTCCACCTCTGTATTTACGTATTATACCTCGATCTCTCTATATTTGTATTGTACATTATACGGCGATGTGATTTGCATTAAATCCAATCTCATTTTAATTTGGGCCTTCATTTCAGTTTGTATCCTGCACCCAAAAAAATCTTCCTATGTTTTATGTGCACCATTATGATATATATGTAAGTGCATCATATTTTCATACATTTCTGTTCTTAAATATCCTCCAGAACGTTGTTTTTTCTTCAGTTGAGAAGTATTGTGTTTTACCATTCAATGTCAACTTCAATTGATCTCCCTTATTTAGCTTAAAGGTTTGACTCATTATGGCATAATATGAATTTCCAGCTAAATTGTTGAACGAGCCTACAACAAATGTTCTTTTGCTGGGAATAATCTGCAGCACAAAATCAGCAAATTCATGTGTGGCATATGCTTGGATTTCGATTGTATACAGTCCAGAGCTGGATATTTCCACCAACGTTCCATTGGACTTTATTTGCTTAGCTTTACAACTCGACAAGTCCCAGTTCCATTCCGTTTTGTTGGTACCTGTAATAAAGTAAAAGAGACATTATACAGTTATGTGACTTCAGGCTGTTAATAACTTCTCAAAGGAATTTCAAGTCATATTTTTACTAGTATTAACAGAAGTATAGAACAAAATAGTTGTCCTACTAAGCAGGATGCGGCTATGCTATTACTGTTTGTAATCAGAATAACCATTTACTCGCTCATGCTCACAGAGTCATGGGCAAAGATGTAATATGGAAGCACAAAAAGTCCCTGTGGCAACCTTCTACAGAGCAGTAGGCACTCCATGCGCAGCCGTATAGTGCCCTGTACAACACCCAATATACTAAAAAAAACAATATTTTGAGAGCAGACTACTCTTGTAATATGGAATTTCATGGATCCTTTCCACTTTTTTTTCAATCAGTAGCATGCAGCTATTCTGTAGTTGCTGCATTAGGCAATGTTCACACCATGTGTTTGTATTTGCATTTTTGACCAACTGAGATCTTCAAAAAAACGTGATAAAAACCCTGTGATTTCAGAAAATAATCTCTAAAGCCGCACAGCTTTGTATAACTCGGAATAAAATCACAGGCGTACGGCCTAATATTTTAAACTCCTTTACTAATGGATCTGTACACTGAGCACACTGTGGTATATGTAAGCACTGAATTTATTAAACATGAGTTGCATTAAAGGACAACCCCTTCTTATTCCCCATGTTTGGACTCGATGAAATAAAAAAGCTTTTTCTCACCTACCGTGCCAGCACCGTTCCGGAAGTGACGGCACTCGCAGTCCCATGGCTACCACGCGGTTGTTATAACACATGGGTCCAGTGCCCAATGAGCTCTGGAGTCACTGTCCCTTCCTTTCACACGTATAAGTAATCTGGAGGAAGTCAGGACTGCAACTGCTGCCTCACCGCCTCTTGATTACTAATATTTCTGAAGGAGGGGACAGTAGCGCCAGCGCTGATTGAACGCTGGGCTCACATGTCATAACAACCGAACTAGAGCCCTGGGAATGCGAGTGCTGATATCACTCTATCGGCGCTGGCACGGGAGGTGAGTATAAGCTTTTTCATTTTATTGGGGTCAAACATTGGGGCATAGGAAGGACTGTTGTAAAAAATGCCCCTATGACAACATTTCTATAAAAGAAACACCAGTTAATCTTATTGCAGTGACTGGTTTACCAAAATGTGGTCAATTTTTAGTTATGTGTGGAAACTGTACAGTATTTCCTTCTAAGATATTACGTATTGCTACTTCAGCAAACAGGACACACACGCCTACAGTTCATCACTCAACTATCAGGCATTTGGGTACTTCACAGTCTGGCAAAGCAAAATATGTAAGAATCTGCCATATGTACCTAAGGTTGGAATAACCCGCCATAATTCTAGATAATTCAAGTGGGCCCTACCCTAACTTGTAACTAGGGTTATTGGAAGTTCTCTTTATTATTGAAGTGATTCCAACACAAGCTATTTGACCTTATTGATAACATATAAATGGAATGGGGGACATTAGAGTCAATATCTTGGAGTGGCCCAGACTTAAGCTGTTTGTAAGTATAGATAACCCCTTAACGACAACTGCCATACATGTTCGATGGAAGTGTAGACATTACTCTGGAGATCAGTAATTGGATAATAGTGTTTTGAAAAAGTATTCATAGCCCATGAACTTTCCACATTTTTTCATGTTACACCCACAAACATACAGGTATTTTATTGGGATTTTATGTGATACTCCAACACATAGTAGCAAGTATTTGTGAAGTGTAAAGGAAATGATCCAAGGTTTTATAATTATTTTAAAAATATAAATTTGAGAATTGTGACATGCATTTGTATTCAGCCCCCCTGAGACAATACTTTTTAGTGCCACTTTTCACTGCAATTACTGCTGCAAGTCTTTTGGGGTGTCTCTAGCAGCATTGATAATCTATGTACAAAATATTGTAAAAATCTATCAACATTAACATTGAAGCTTGGATTAAATAGAGCAAAAATTAAACACATAGGCAACACCTTCAGGGAAGCCCAAAAGCTGCCAAAAAATCTTAGCTTTCTCATGGAGCGATGGTGCCATGAGATCACCCACCGATGAACTCCGGTGAACTTTCTCACTGCAGTTTAGCGCTGCACACTGCAGGAGCGATTACACTCTTCTGTCAGTTTGTCTCCAGCTGTCGGATAGAGTAGTTGCATCAGCTGAAGTGACTGCTCTACAAGTGATCTGAATCGTCGTGGGACAATATGGATCACAGCAGATAGGTGAGGGATATGGTGGTTTATTATTTTTTCTCTTTTTCAGGTGACATTGGCTGCGGAGATTAGGTGTTAAGATGAATATATGATGCTTTTTTATTTTTTACAGGAGACAAAGTGTTCAGGGAATAGGTGTACGGTGAGTATAACTCTCTTTTTATTTTTATTTCAATATTTATTTCTTTATTTCCTTTTTTTTCCTACTTTGAGCACAGGTGCAGGCTGATGACTATGCCCATCAGCAGCCGCCTGCTCTCAATTTAATCAGTGACAGCAGGGGTCAGCTGATGGGAATAGTAGTCTCTCATCAGCTAACGCCTGTGACTGGCAGTAATCTGACAGCGTGACCCCGCAGCGCTCTGATTGACGGTAACTATCTCAGTAACGTTACCGCTGATCGGAACCGCCGGTGCTTCTTTTACTGTCACACAGATTACTACGTAGGAAACAACATAGGAAGTCCACAAAAATGCACCGTGTACAGTCAGCCTTACACTCACAATATGGTGCCGAAGCAACATGTCCGCTTTTTATGTGGAGAGGGACTTGGCAGTCAATGACACAAACCCTTGTGTCAGGATGTGGATGGTTTTGGCACCTTGATTGGCTTCTGGAATCTCCACACATTAAGTTAATAAAAAAAAAAGAATAAGAGTCTACTGCTCCTCTGACCTCTCCGCACCCTCTCCCCTCATCAAACATGTCCACCCCACTCATCATGCAGCACCACTATCCTAGTCCTAACAAAAGCATTAGTGGAAATTCGATCATTTACGGAACTTTGGCCAAATTTTGCCTATTTTGAGGAAAATGCTCAGAAATTGAAACACGAATTTGAATGTGCAAGGTTCGTGCCAACTTTGAGATTGGCGAATCTTTTCCAAACAAGTTTGCTCATCTTTAGTTTTTAACCTTTATATGACTGTGCTGAGACCATGCAACTCCCCATCTCCTGCAAAGAGGTAATTAATGTCGGAATATGATGCTTAACAGATACTCCAGCCTGCCAAAAAAATGCAGAGGGTGACAGATTTATGGCTCATGCCTACATGTGTCTCAGAACTGCAAACAGACTGATGTTTGCTTCTTTGTTGCATTCAAATTATTTATATCGAATTTAGGAGGACACCACCTAGTGAACAAAAAAGGGATCAACTGCTACATATAAATTCAAGTATCAGAAAAAATATGTTTATAACTGAACTTATCTAACAATGGTTGTTATGTGAACACTCCATGTAGAGTTGCAATAGGCAGATGTAAAATATTTGCAGTGTCATTATATGGTGCAGAACTATGTACAATTCATTCAGACATATTCCTCAAATAGATATACAATACCAGTATGACCAAGATGTTTTGAGATGGATATCAAAAATAGGGATCCTATCTGAAATAACATGGCCATAGGACTGTTCCCCAACGCGTATCGCCACTACCAATGCGGCTTCATCAGGGGCAATTGCAGCAATTTGTCTGAATAAATTGCACATAGCTCTGCACCATATAATGACACTGCAAGTGTTTTACACCTGCCTATTGCATCTCTACATGGAGTGTTCACATAGCAATCATCGTTGGATAAGTTCACTTGCAAACAGACTTGTTGAAGATTGACTTAAAGCAAAACTTGCTTTTTATATCCTATGCATTTTAAATCTGAGGTTATGACAATTCTGTTTACAATATGTTCATGTTTTGAGGTTAATATACATGAGGTTATGGTTGCACAACACACTTTATTTTGTGCATCTAGTGCACTTGTTAATGAACCAAATTGATTAGCCATGGATTAATACTTTTTTTTTATCTCGAACCACTGGATAGGATCACCAGGCCTATCACTAGACCAGGTTGGGTGTTTGTGTAAATATAGCCATCTTCTGAGCTTTTTAAATGTTTTTAAAGATTCTTTGTGGCTTGTTCTTGTGATTAATTGGTATTGATAAGTAATAAAACATTGTCTGAGGTGATCACTATGGTCTACATATATCCTTTTTTTTCATTTGTTCTGCATTCAAATTATTATGAATATTGAGGTTTTTAAGAACAACATAGATACGATAGATATGAAAGTCATATTTTTGGAGATGGCAGATGGATGATGCTATCTATGCCATGTTTCCTATCTATATAAAGGTAAAATTGTGGTAGTAAAAATGACCAGCACTCCTGTCCTGAAAAACATCCCTACAGCATGATGTTGCCACCACCATGTTTGACGGTATGGACGATGTTTTCTAGGATGATGTGCAGTATTAGTTTTGCGGCTACATATTAAGATTAAGAGTTCTGTGCTGTAACTCATAATGCAGAAGAAGGGTATGCTGACTTTTGTATGATGCCACAATGTCACGTTTTTTTAAGGAGAAATGAATAAAGACAAATTTTAAAAGATTACTAGAACATTGCACATTTTCTTTCATTTTACTGAGCACAGCTGCCCCTCCGAGCATTTCTTCCTGGTGAAGCTGTGAATAAACACTTCTGTGACTACTCAGTTTTGGATCCTCATGTGTTCCCCAAGTAACCTACATAATGGCGAACGATTCTCTTCCTAATGCAGTGTGTCCTGACCCCACTTCAACAAATGTGAGTCTTCAACCTGTCAGACTTTGCTGATAGTTTATCTAAAGTGGTTTTGCTATTTAATGACTCAATGTTGGATTTACAAGACACTGTGGACTTAAAAATTAATATTGTGGTGGGATTTTACTATTTTTCAAAACCACATACAAAAAATCATGATGCCTTGGCGTCTAAGAATTAAAAAATCACACACCACAGCATATTCTGATGACTTTACTCAATGTTGTTAAAATTACATATTGCGGCGGCTGTGGTGTAATTCTACTGAAGATTCATCAGAGAAATCCACCTTCTGCCACTTTTTCAGCGTCAATCTGTTTAGCAGACTGTGGGACTTTGCAAATGCCACACTGTTTTTTATTTGCCTTTTGTTTAGTGCTGGCTTCTGGGCACTGAATCGATCATGGAGGCCATTTTGAGACAGAATCCTACAAATTGTTCTAGTTGACACAGGGACTTGAGGTGACCAGGCCTGTTGGAGCTCTGCTGCAGTGGAAGAGGGGCTTGCTTTGGACTTTCTAACCAACAAACGTTCCTCCTGAGCAGTTGTCTTGTGGGGTCTGCCGGACCTGGGCTTGTCTAACACATCTCCAGTCTCTTCAAATCTTTTTTTAATTCTTTGTACTTGACACTGAGACACATTAAAGGTGCCAGCGACCTCTGCAGTGGATCTGGTCTTCAACCTCTTGATAATCCAGGCTTTGGTCGCAGGGAGGATTTTTGGCATGTTGTCAGAGCTCAAGTTGCAGTTCAAGTGAAGGTCTGGGGTGCTGGGTTTCTTTTTTATACACACCCACTAATTAAAAGATCATTTACTGAGCACTGGTGAGGATGTAAATTAGGATTGGGTGCATTATATGACCAGGCGACAAAACTTTTGTCTTGCCAAAATCTGACCATTCTGTGTCCATTAAATGATCAATATTTCTGCATTGATGCCAATTTATTTTCTTAACCTAAACCACATTTCGGAGGGTTTCAGCTTTCAAAAGAATAATTTATAAAACCAATGGATGAATTTAACGTCAGGTTATAAGCTTTTATTTACATAACATGGATAAGCGACATAACTTCTGTCAGGGAGTGTATATGCATCTATCCTTTATGTTCATGAACAGGTTATTGCTTATGAGTTACATGATGCTAAAACTCAATGCTCTACCAATGGTAATATTAGGGTATGTTCACGCAAGGCGTTTTTGCAATGGTTTTTCCGCATGAAAAAAACTGCGTACAGTACACGTTTTTAATATTTTTTTAATTACATTTTTAATTCCATTTCGTGTTGAGATTTTAGTTGCATTTTTAAGGCATTCATTTGAACAGGTGAAAATGCTGCTAAAACGCTGAAAGAATCAACATGCTGCAGATTTGAAAAATGCATTGAGGTCTAAAAACGCTAATAAAATAATGCAGCATGTGAATGACATTTTGGAAATTATATTCATTATGCTTGGACTGTAAAATGCAGCACTTTTTCTTTCATGCCAAAAAAATGCACGGGAAAAATACACAACATGAGGACAAGGTATTAATGCATCGGTTGGTTTTATTGCAAAAAAAAATCCTGATTTCTGTAGGGTACAATTAAGTCCTAATTGCATGGATACCTTCCAGGAATCTGTTAAATGTGGCTTTCTCATCCTAGATGTCTACCCAGGAATTCAGACTTCTGTCTTAGGGAACGTACCCATTTGCGAGAAAAAAAAGGTCCGATTTCTGGACCGAAAAAACGGACGAGTGCTATGCGAGTGTCATGTGATTTCCGTGCAATTTTGCATCGAAACATCCATATGACATGTGTATGCAATCCCTATGCAATGCGATTTTAACATGAACTTTTACATACAGCAGTTCTCTCTATGTAAAAGCTCATGTTAAAATCGCATTTGAATACAAAACTGTACACATCATTCTAAAGATAGAGAGATAGATATCTATCTATCTATCAAGTCCCACACCGCAATCCAAATCAAGGAGTTAAATAGTTTACAACCGGGAGAGGTGCTAATGCGACCGGCCCAGCTGTAAACCACTGTGGAATGAAGGATAAGCTGTCTGTGCAGCCTCCTCGCCTGACTGGACATGAACTCTGTAGCAAGGGAAAGTTTCTGAGCATTTTCCCACGGTGCCGAGTTCACCTCGGTTCAGGCGGGGCTGCTGCGCAGCCTCAGTGACATCAGCGGTAGTCCCTGAGGCATGATTTGGATTGCGGAGTAGGACTTGACTGTACGGCGGACAGGTAAGAGATATTGTTGCTTTTTTATGTTTTATTTTTTACAGGAGAACAATGGCTTCGCTTGGATTGGGAGTGTAATAAAGATGGAAAACCTGTGTGTTTAATTATTTCATTAAATTACTTTATTCTTAATGTGTGTGTGTTTTGTTAACCCTTTCATACTATTGGATTAATAATGGATAGATGTCTTATTGACACCTCTCCATTATTAACCAGGATTAATGTCACCTTACAATACAAAGGTGACATTAACCCCTTATTACCCCATATGCCACCAATACACAGCAGTGGGAAGAGAGAGGCTAACTGCAGGAAATGTCTCATCTAACAGATGCGCCTTTTCTGGGGTGGCTGGGGCAGATGTTTTGAGCCGGGGGGGCAAAAACCATGGTCCCTTTCTAGGCTCTTAATATCTGCCCTCAGTCACTGGCTTTCCCTCTCTGGCGGAGAAAATTGCACGGGAGCCCAATTTTTTTCTATGAATAAATAGTTTAATTTAACACCTACATCTCCAAATTTTTACACACATACACTAATAACATTAGTAGTCAGGGACATATATAAATCGAAATGATATGCAATGGTTTACTGTATGTAAACCATGTGTCATATCCTGTTGGATTCTGCAATGACTTTACAGAAGCCGACAATTGAAGTATCACCTATTCTGCTATATATATCTCTATGAAATATAAATATATATATATGTGTGTCAATGATATATATATATATATATATAGAGAGAGAGAGAGAGACACCTATTCTATGTGTATATATCTATTCTATATTTTATATTATAACATGTCAGTGTGATTTTACTGTATAGCTGCATATGAATTGCCGGCTTTTCAAAGAATACCGATGCTTAAAAATCGGACAGCACTTGCATGGTGCGAGTGCTGTGCGGTTTTTTTCTCGCACCCATTGACTTGCATTGGCGAGTCTCATCCGAGATAAGCAGCAATAGGCAGCATGCTGCGATTTTTTTTTTAGTCCGATTTCGAATGACAAAAAAAAAATGCAAACGAGATGTCACCTATTGAATAATATTGTTCCGAGTGCAACCCGATTTTTTATCGGCTTGCACTGATCCATATTTCTCGCAAGTGGGTATGAGCCCTTAGAGAGGTATTGACATTAGACACGTTAGGACCCATAAGTTTTGAGACCACTTTGACATTGGTTGATGGGCATTCATGAATTAGCCAAATGATGTGCTAAGCGTCTCATTTTTTCCTATTATCCAGAAGCAGTATTGTTATTCATATTTCATATATTTCACATTGACATGCTTTAGCACGACAGAGTGCAACTCTTTTTGCTAATTGTATATGGATGTAGTTGCTCCTAGTTGGCACCTGTTCACATTAGCTTGGAAGTGCCAGTCAGTCTTTTTGTCATTGAGCCAAAGAGATGTCAGTGTCACAACCAATGTCAAACACCGGGATCAGCAGAGGAGATTCAATGATGAACACGAGGATTGTGAGGACAGTGTGGTTTGTTACTTTATAAAAAACCTCAGTTTGGTCTGAACAGTTTCTGAAAATGGACAACACCTTTAACCACTTCTTGCTTATGGGCAGAACTGTGACCAGTAAATGACATCATAGACTGTGCACGCATGCGCCAACTCTCATCCCTCCTCTGTGATGTTATAGCTGAGTGCCTATGGGTTATTATGCCATCTTGATACTCCCAAGAAGCTCAGCTATAGGCTAACTATAGGCTAACTATAGGCAGTCGCTCACTGAACCCAGCGGTTTTGCCGGTGTAGACAGCACGATCTGCTGAGCTCAGTTGCTGCCTGCAGTGTTGTTAACATGACGCCACAACTATAGCTAAACACCAGAGACCAAGGCAACAGCAGACAGCCGGCGCTAGTCCCGGGGAGGGCAAGTAATTGTTTTTTAATAATTACTGCATCTTAGAGAAGAAAGTTTTCTGAAAGGTGACAAGTTCAACCCCTTTAACATGTAATAACTCGAATAGGAAGGCAGTGGCATATAAACTCTGGAATGTCCTAGCACTGAAATAAAATACTTACCAAGTGTGGCATTTGCATAACAGAGGTCTTCTACCTACAATGAAAGAAAATAAAGAATTAATAGATTATCAAGAATTATAGAAGAATTATAGACAATTTACATATATTCAATTTTAACAAAGTATACAATTTAGGCTTTTGAAAAAAATAAATATAGATATAGATATTGATATAGATAGTGAAAAGGGCAGTCTTAATAACAGTTGTACTATAAACTAATAACTCTTTTCCCTACTCATCAAGCAGTTTTCTTCTGTTTTCTGGGGTAAAACTGCTTGAAATGTTGAAAAATGTTTGAACCACTCATAGTTGTGTAAGAAATCGATGACTTTTGGTGTTTTTGCACCAGTCCTACCCAGCTCTGTCCACTTCATGAACAGTGGAAAAAGCTCTGGTGTCCAACTTAAAGAAGCCCTCCCATTAAATAAGCTTCAGAGCTTATTTAAATGACAGGTGGTGTTATCAGTATGAGATATGTAAATCAATAGAGCGGACTGTTAGTCATTACATGCCTCACAATGGTAACGCCCCCCCTTTCAGAATAATCTGTGGAGGCAGATTCTCAGGAAGATCTATGTCCGGCCCTTAGATCTTAACAGCTAATTTAAATATTGAGAAGAATGTGGATTTCTCTGGAATAAGACATTCTATTAGAGATGTCAAGATATCATTCTATTCAGCTTCCATTAAGCTATATGCCCATATAGACGGCTTCTGAGGGTTGATCTTACTGACATATTTCCTTTAAGGATGCACATCTTAATGAATTTGGTGCAGTCCATTGTTCGTCAAGACTGGCGCACACTAGTCTTCATGAATCGGGGCCAAAAAACTGATACTTTAAATAAGCAAAATATGAAGAACATCAGTAGTTAAAAAGTAAAAAATATATTGAAAATTAGTTTTAAATTTTTAGCAATAGGTCCCAATCAAATTACATTATGTGCTCTTGTTACATACATACATACAATATCATGGCTGTAATACTCAGACACACTACAGTTTTACAATACTCAGACACACTCCGGTTTACAATACTCAGACACACTACAGTTTTACAAAGAAACTTTCAAAATAGTAGAAATCTGTACAGGGATACAATACACCTGTCTGTATGACACAATTATGAGCGTCGTGCACGCAATATTGTAAGTCCCTAAATAAAGATAATGGGGGAAGCTGACTAGCTAAAAAATATCCCACGTATCACATTTATTAGGCATTTTAGGCAACATGATGAGACAAGACTAAGACTGCCATCACACAATGCATTCACATACTGCATGAACAAAGTACATTTTAATCAATAGATCCTGAATTAATAATAAGTTCCACATTTGGATGTGATTAAAAAAATGCTCCAGTGCTGAGATAATCTTATAAATGTGCCCCTGCTGTGTACTGTGTAATAGCTGTGTCTGACCATACAGGAACATGGTCTGATCAAACCATATATCTCCTGGGCAGTGGAGGAAGCAAAAGAGATTATACAGTCAGGACAGCAGGGGATCAGGGATCACAGCTGATTCATTCTGTGATGTAAAACATGTTTATAGACAGGCAGAGCATATTATTATTTCAAGATCAATTAGTCAAAATGTGATCAAAATGAACTTTGCTTATAGAAAAACCCCTCTAAGGCTATACTCACACACACTCATGCTGCATCTTCATACAGAAGCAGCCCTGTGTCACTGTTTCCTTAACCCCTTCACCCCCAAGGGTGGTTTGCACGTTAATGACCGGGCCAATTTTTACAATTCTGACCACTGTCTCTTTATGAGGTTATAACTCTGGAACGCTTCAACGGATCTTCGCGATTCTGAGACTGTTTTCTCGTGACATATTGTACTTCACGTTAGAAGTAAAATTTCTTCGATATAACGCGTTTATTTTTGAAAAAAACGCAAATATGGCGAAAATTTTTAAAATTTTGCAATTTTCAAACTTTGAATTTTTATTCCCTTAAAACAGAGAAATATATCACACAAAATAGTTAAGAAATAACATTTTCCACATGTCTACTTTACATCAGCACAATTTTGGAACCAAAATTTTTTTTTGTTAGGAAGTTATAAGGGTTAAAAGTTGACCAGCGATTTCTCATTTTTACAACAAAATTTACAAAGCCATTTTTTTTAGGGACCACCTCTCATTTGAAGTCACTTTGAGGGGTCTATATGGCAGAAAATACCCAAAAGTGACACCATTCTAAAAACTGCACCCCTCAAGGTACTCAAAACCACATTCAAGAAGATTATTAACCCTTCAGGTGCTTCACAGGAACTAAAGCAACGTGGAAGGAAAAAATGAATATTTAACTTTTTAGCCACAAAAATGATCTTTTACAAACTTTTTTTTTATTTTCACAAGGGTAAAAGGAGAAAATGGACAGATAAGGTTGTTATGCAATTTCTCCTGAGTACGCCAATACCCAATATGTGGGGGAAAACCACTGTTTGGGCACACGGCAGAGCTCGTAAGGGAAGGAGCGCCGTTTGACTTTTTCAAACTAAAATTGGCTGGAATTGAGATTGGACGCCATGTCGTGTTTGGAGAGCCCCTGATGCGCCTAAACAGTGGAAACCCCCACAAGTGACACCATTTTGGAAACTAGACCCCTAAGGTACTTATCTAGATCTGTTGTGAGCACTTTGAACCCCCAAGTGTTTCACAAAAGCTTATAATGCCTGGGTGTGAAAAAAAAAAAAACAATTTTCCACAAAAATGATTTTTTAGTCCCAAATTTTTGAATTTTCCCAAGGAAATTGGACCCCAAAAGTTGTTGTCCAATTTGTCCTGAGTACGCTGATACCCCATATGTGGGGGGGGGGAAACTGTTTGGGTGCACGGCAGGGCTTGGAAAGGAAGTAGTAACGTTTTGGAATGCAGACGTTGATGGGGGTCATGTTCCGTTTGCAGTGCCCCAGATGAGCCTAAACAGTGGAAACCCCCCACAAGTGACCCCATTTTGGAAACTAGACCCCCTAAGGAACTTATCTAGATCTTTGGTGAGCACTTTGAACCCCCAAGTGCTTCACACAAGTTTATAATGCCCGGGCATGAAAATAAAAAATCCTATTTTTTTCCCACAAAAATTATCTTTTAGTCACTATTTTTTTATTTTCCCAAGGGTAACAGGAGAAATTGGACCACATAAGTTGTTGTCCAATTTGTCCTGAGTACGCTGATACCCCATATGTGGGGGGGAACCACTGTTTGGGCGCACGGCAGAGCTCGGAATGGAAGGAGCACCATTTGACTTTTTCCAACCAAAATTGGCTGGAATTGAGATTGGATGCCATGTTGCATTTGGAGAGCCCCTGATGTGCCTAAACAGTGGAAACCCCCCACAAATGACCCCATTTGGGAAACTAGACCCCTAAGGAACTTTTCTAGATCTTTGGTGAGCAATTTGAACCCCCAAGTGCTTCACACAAGTTTATAACGTAGAGCCGTAAAATTTAAAAATCATATTTTTTCCACAAAAATGATCTTTTCACCCCAATTTTTATTTTTCCAAGGGTAACAAGACTCCAAAAGTTATTGTGCAATTTGTCCTGAGTGCGCTGATACCCCATATGTGGGGGTAAACCACTGTTTGGGTGCATGGTAGAGTTTGGAAGGGAAGGAGCGCCGTCTGACTTTTTCAACGCAGAATTGGCTGGACGCCATGTCGTGTTTGGAGAGCTCCTGATCTGCCTAAACAGTGGAAACCCCCATAAATGACACCATTTTGGAAACTAGACCCCTCAAGGAACTTATCTAGATGTGTGGTGAGAACTTTTAACCCCCAGGTGTTTCACTAAAGTTTATAACGTACAGCCGTAAAATAAAAAATCTTTTTTTTTTTTACAAAAATGATTTTTTCGCCCCAATATTTTATTTTCACAAGGGTAACAGAAGAAATTGGAACCCAATAGTTGTTGTCCAATTTGTCCTGAGTACGCTGATACCCAATATGTGGGAGAAAACTACTGTATGGGCGCACGTCAGGGCTCGGAAGGGAAGTAGTGACGTTTTGGATTGCAGACTTTGATGGAATGGTCTGGGGGAGTCATGTCACATTTGGAGAGCCCCTGATGCACCTATACAGTGGAAACCCCCTACAAGTGACCCCATTTTGGCAAATAGACCCCACAAGGAACTTATCTAGATGTGTGGTGAGCACTTTGAACCCCGAAGTGCTTCACAGAAGTTTATAACGTACAGCCGTAAAAATAAAAAATCCTTTTTTTTTTACAAAAATGATTTTTTCGCCCCCAATATTTTATTTTCACAAGGGTAACAGGAGAAATTAGACCCAAAAAGTTGTTGTCCAATTTGTCCTGAGTACGCTGATATCCAATATGTGGGAGAAAACTACTGTATGGGTACACGTTGGGGCTCGGAAGGGAAGTAGTGACGTTTTGGATTGCAGACTTTGATGGAATGGTCTGGGGGCGTCATGTCGCATTTGGAGAGCCCCTGATGCGCCTAAATAGTGGAAATCCCCAACAAGTGACCCCATTTTGGAAAATAGACCCCACAAGGAACTTATCTAGATGTGTGGTGAGGCTATGAAGCCCCAAGTGCTTCACAGAAGTTTATAATGTACAGCCGTAAAAACAAAAAAATAATTTTTTTTGTACAAAAATGATATTTTCGCCCCCAGTTTTTTATTTTCCCAAGGGTAACAGAAGAAATAGGACAAATTGCACAATAACTCTTGGGGTCCAGAGTACGCTGATACCCCATATGTGGGGATAAACTACTGTTTGGACGCATGGCAGAGCTGAGAAGTGAAGGAGCACCGTTTGACTTTTTCAACGCAGAATTGGCTGGAATTGAGATCAGACGCCATGTCACATTTGGAGAGCCCCTGATGTGCCTAAACAGCGGAAACCCCCAATTCTAACTCCAACCCTAACCCCAACACACCCCTAACCCTAGTCCCAACCCTAACCACAAACCTAACCCTAACACACCCCTAATCCCAACCCTAACCCTAATCCTAACTTTAGCGCCAACCCTAACCCTAACTTTAGCCGCAACCCTAACCCTAACCCTAATGGGAAAATGGAAATAAATACTTTTTTTTAATTTTATTTTTTTTCCCTTACTAAGGGGGTGATAAAGGGGGGTTTGATTTACTATTTATAGCGGGTTTTTATGATTGGCAGCTGTCACGCTAAAAGACGCTTTTTATTGCAAAAATAGTTTTTGCATCATCACATTTTGAGAGCTATAATTTTTGCATATTTTGGCCCACAGAGTCATGTGAGGTCTTATTTTTTGCGGGACGAGTTGACGTTTTTATTGGTACCATTTTTGAGCACGTGACGTTTTTGATCGCTTTTTATTTCGATTTTTGGGAGGTTAGAATGAACAAAAATCAGCAATTCATGAATTTCTTTTGGGGGAGGCGTTTATACCGTTCCGCGTGTGGTAAAATTGATAAAGCAGTTTTATTCTTCGGGTCAGTACGATTATGGCGATACCTCATTTATATCATTTTTTCATGTTTTGGCACTTTTATAGAATAAAAACAATTTTATATAAAAAATAATTATTTTTGCATCGCTTTATTCTGCGAGCTATAACTTTTTTATTTTTTCGCTGATGATGCTGTATGACAGCTCGTTTTTTGCGGGACAAGATGACGTTTTCAGCAGTACCATGTTTTTTATATCGGTCTTTTTGATCGCGTGTTATTCCACTTTTTGTTCGGCGGTATGATGATAAAGCATTGATTTTTTGCTTCGTTTTTTTTTTTTTTTTTTAAGGGGTTCACTAAAGGGGTTAACTAGTGGGACAATTTTATAGGGGGGGTCGTTACGGACGCGGCGATACCAAATATGTGTACTTTTATTGCTTTGTTTTTTTTATTTACAGGAAGAAGTGAATTTATTGGGGAATATATATATATATATTTTTATTTATTTTGGATTTTTTTTTAAAACATGTTTATTTTTATTTTTTAACTTTTTTACTTTGTCCCAGGGTGGGACATCACTGTATTTTATCAGATCGCTGGTGTGACAGTGTGCACAGCACTCTGTCACACCAGCGATCGCTCAGGCAGTGCAGCAGGCTTCTCAGTGCCTGCTCTCGGCAGGCACTGAGGTAGCCGCCTCCCTCCAGGACCCCGGCGCCATCTTGGATCCGGGTCCTGGGAGGGAGGAAGCCCTCAGAACAGCGCGATCACATCGCGCTGCTCTGAGGGTCTCAGGGGGGGCGCGCAGGGAGCCCCCACCCTGCGCGATCCTCCCCTGTGCCCCCAGTACACCGCGATCATGTTTGATCGCGGTGTGCAAGGGGTTAATGTGCCGGGAGCGGTCCGTGACCGCTCCTGACACACAGTCATGGGTGTCAGCTGTGATAATCAGCTGACACCCGGCCGCGACATACTATCCCGTCCATGGTCATACGGGCCCAGGTACCATGGACGGGATAGTACGTCCGATGGCAGTAAGGGGTTAATGAAGAACTTAAAGGGAATCTGTTACCAGATTTTTGCTACCCCATCTGAGAGAGCAATATAACGTAGGAGCAGGGATCCTAACTCCAGCCATGTGGCACTTACAGGGCTGCTTACTGTTGCTTTGATAAAGCCACTGTTTTATCTGCTGTAGATCTACCCGCTCCCTTACTGCTGAGCTCTGTAAAACCCCACCCCGTGACATTATGGCATTGTGAGACCTAGAGAGCACCAAAGCAGAAGATGTTAGAAAACAAAGTCAGACTGAAGACCAGCTGAAGACCAGAGAGCTGGTGTATAAGGAGCAACAAGTGAGTATAATTTTTTTTTTTTTTTAAGTTAAAGTTATGCTCAAAAGTTTACATATCCCGGCAGAAATTTAGCTTTCTTGGCTTTTTTTCAGAGAATATGAATGATAGCACTAAAACTTTTTCTCCACTCATGGTTAGTGGTTGGGTGAAGCCATTTATTGTTAAACTACTGTGTTTTCTCTTTTTAAATCATAATGACAACCCAAAACATCCAAATGACCCTGATCAAAAGTTTACATACCCTGGTGATTCTGGCCTGATAACATGCACAGAAGTTGACACAAATGAGTTTTATTGGCTACTAAAGGTAACATCCTCACCTGTGACCTGTTTGCTTGTAATCAGTGTGTGCATAAAAGCTGAGTGAGTTTTTGGGATCCAGACAGACTCTTGCATCTTTCATCCAGCCACTGACATTTCTGGATTGTGAGTCATGGGCAAAGCAAAAGAATTATCAACGGATCTATGGGAAAAGGTAGTTGAACTGTATAAAACAGGAAAGAGATACAAAAAGATATCCAAGGAATTGATAATGCCAGTCAGCAGCGTTCAAACTGTGATTAACAAATGGAAAAATCAGGGGCTCTGTAAAAACAAAACCACAGTCAGGTAGACCAATAAAAATTTTGTCCACAACTGCCAGGAAAATTGTTCAAGATGCAAAGAAAAACCCACAAATAACATCAACTGAAATACTGAACTCTCTGAAAACTAGCAGTGTGGCTGTTTCAAGATGCACAATAAGGAGGCACTTGAAGAAAAATGGGCTGCATGGTCGAGTCACCAGAAGAAAGCCATTACTGCGCAAATGCCACAGAGTATCTCGCCTACAATATGCAAAACAGCAGAGAGACAAGCCTCAAAACTTCTGGAACAAGGTAATTTGGAGTCATGAGACCAAAATTGAACTTTTTGGCCACAACCATAAATGTTACATTTGGAGAGAGGTCAACAAGGCCTATGATGAAAGGAACACCATTCCTACTGTAAAGCACTAAGGTGGATCACTGTTGTTTTGGGTATGTGTGAGCTACAAAGGCAAAGGAAACTTGGTCAAAGTTGAAGGAAAGCTGAATGCAGCACGTTATCAGCAAATATTGCTGCGCATGGGACATACTTGGACGTTCCAACATGACAACGCTCCAAAACACAAGGCCAAGTCGATCTGTCATTGGCTACAGCAGAACAAAGTGAAGGCTCTGGAGTGGCCATCTCAGTCTCCTGACTTCAATATCATTGAGCCACTCAGGGGAGATATCAAGTGCGCAGTTCATGCTAAACAGCCCAGGAATTTACAGGAACTGAAGGATTTTAGCCAAGAAGAGTGGGCAGCTTTACCATCTGAGAACATAAAGAACCTCATCCACAACTACCACAAATACTTCAAGCTGTCATTGATGTTAGAGGGGGCAATACACTGCATTAAGAAATGGGGTATGTAAACTTTTGATCACGGTCATTTGGATGTTTTGGGTTGTCATTATGATTTAAAGAGCGAAAACACAGTTGTTTGACAATAAGTGGCTTCACCCAACCACTAACCATGAGTGGAGAAAAAGTTTTGGTGTTATCATTCATAATCTCTGCAAAAGGCCAAGAAAGAAAAAATTCTGCTGGGGTATGTAAACTTTTGAGCACAACTGTATGTTTTCCATGCTCTGGCGTCTAGAGAGCAGAAAAGAATTTGATGCAAATCAAACCTCTTGGTCAAATTTTAGTGAATCTTCCAAATTGGAATTTCAGCAGATTCACATTTACTATCTGTGGTGTACAAGATTTTAGGTTAAAAGTCAGACTGATGAATTTCTTTCTCAACACGAATTTGGCTGACTGCACAAAATGGAAACTTTGCAGTCAGATTTTAAAATATTTGAGCAGCAGCCAGCTAGGAAACATTGCATGGAAGGTAACTTCTGCATGCCTCCTGTGGTCTGCAGCTGTCCTTAAACTTGCAAAATCCCAATGTAGTACAGTGTCAGTGAAAATGAGACAGCACTACATAAAAAACACAAAAAAAACATTGAACATAGAACGTGGTCAAGAAGCATAGCAACCCAAAGACTACACCATTATAGAAAATGGGTGCTCAACTGTTATGTTTTGTAGGTGGTCAGATGTAAAAGATTAACCAATTTGTGTAGATATACTTCGGCACTCGTAGAATGTGATTCATTAGTAAATTTTAATCAAAGGAAAAAAGCCCAGTAACATGGGATAAAGTTCATCCAAAAGAGAGAAACAGATAATAATCAATCAACGTTTTGGCCTTGCGGAGCCTTTTTCATGAAATATCTGTAATGGATGTTTCCATATGGATTCTTTGGGATGGTCAGGGTCCAGCACTAAGTGTGTCATGCCCACGTAACACACTTACTGCTGGACCCAGACATAAAAGAGAAGACTGTACGAGCTGTGTCTTTGTTGCCAGTGAAATATTCCGCGATTTGAAGACCTTGTTCACTGACTTCATTGTTGATTTGCCAATCAATATTAGATACATTTTGAGGTTTCTGGACTCAAAGGGGTTGGCCACTACCTCAATGAACTGTTATTCTGCTGATTCTGCTGAAGAACAACAGCTCCATCATTTGTATTCTATAGTGACCACGGCCGGGTACTGTAGATCTAATCCTACTCAAATAAATAGGGGGGTGGTTCTGAGGTCTCTGGCAGTGGCCTCTATAGTTTTTAAGGAGCAGCTGGAAACTTATGGACAATACTAGTGATGAGCGAATGTGTTTGGATAATGTCTTATCTGAGCATGCTCGGGTGTTATCTGAGCATCTGGCTGTGCTCGTATATTATGTCTGAGTCCCCGTGACTGCTTTACTTGAGGCTGTGCCTCAACACATGTGGGGATTCCCTAACAAACAGGAAATCCCCACATGTGCTGTGTCTGTCTAACAGCTGCAAATCATGCAGTCCCGGGGACTCGAACATAATATACGAGCACTACCAGATTCTCAGAAAACACCCGAGCATGCTCAGATAAGACATTATCCGAGCATGTTCGCTCATCACTAGACAACACCAGTAACAGCTGATTGGCAGAATTTTTTAATAATAAAAGCCATACATAGAGGTTGAAGTGAACCATGGGACATAGTATATGGATTATGAATTGCTTGTGACTATCTGTTTTGTTCTGTTTGTTTACAAGAGGGCGTGGCTCAAAAGATTCATGGTGGGCATGTCTTTAGGCTACCTTCCATTATTAGCTTGTGAGCATCACTTCTTTGATAAAGACCAAAATAATTAGCACTAAATAAAAAGGTCCTTACCTCTGGAACCATATTGCAGAAGTAAAAAAAAAAAAAAAACCTGAATACTCAGAGGAGCATGGGGAAAAATGTAAGAGCAAAAATTGACTACTTTTGACTTGGTGACAGGTCCTTTTTTTGGATATGTTCTTGCAGGATGTGTTTGCCTCATTTTTTTACAGCAGAAATTCTGTATGAAATTAGCCTTGGCAATATCCGCACTAAATTGTGCAGCGATCACTATGGGTTCTGCTGTGCAAAAGCTGCTGACTTACCCCATGCTTCATCCTTTACATTGCAAAGTGTGAAATAATAGTAGAATGAATAAAATTCTTATCCACAACAGTGGTTCAGTAATGCGCTACATATTTTAAGTTCAAAACATATCTGATCCATATGAGCAATGCCACAAGGCTTTCTTCATGCGCCTTTTATACAGTGGAAGAGTATCAATGACCTGCACACCATTCAGTTCCGTAACATTTGAGAGAAGTATATTAGGCTAAGTTCTCACCATGCTAAGATAAAGATAAAGCAGATTTTCACTGCTTATTCACTTATGGAAAATCAGCTGTGATTTACAGTGCTAGTATAGTGTATGAGATTTTTAAGAAATCTTATGCACATGCTGTGACAAATATCTGCCAATTAACAAAAGCTGCGGGTTTTAGATCACCAGCATGTCAATTTATGGCATGTTTGGACGCCCTGGTCAAAACTACTGTTATTGTGAACAGTTAGGCAAGTGGAAGATGAATTGATCTCTAAAAGGCCTAAAGCTAAAGATGACACATTTCCTTTATTTTTTAGGAATATATATATAGATATGTATATATCTATATATCTATAGATATATAGATATATACATATCTATATATCTATATATATATTTTCATCTTTTACATTTTAAAAATTACAAAAGGAAAATGGGCCATGCAAAAGTTTGGGAGCCCTGCATGGTTAGTACCTAGTAGCATCCCCTTTTAAAAGTGTCATAGGTTTTTTTTCTGATGACTCTTCCGTGAAGGCCATATTTGTGCAGGTGTCTCTGAACAGTTGAACAATGTACCACAACTCCAGAGTCTGCTAAATCTTTCTGATGGTCTTTTGCAGTCAAGTGGGGGTTCTGATTTGCCTCTCTAGCAATCCTACAAGCAGCTCTCCCTGAATTGTTGCTTGCTCTTCCAGAACTTATCTTGACCTCTACTGTTGCTGTTAACTGCCACGTCTTAATTATATTTCTAATTGAGGAAAGCTCAACTTGAAAACGCTTTGCTATCTTATTATAGCCTTCTCCTGCTTTGTTGGCCTCCACCATTTTCATTTTCAGAGTGCTAGGCAACTACTTAGAAGAACCAATGGCTGCTGGCTTTTGGCACAAGGTTAGAGGAGGCTGGATTTTTATAAAGCTGGAAAATTTGCATCACCTGACGATGATAGTGAACAAGCCATAACTCTAACAGGCTAATTAAGGTGTGAAACCTTAGTCAAAGTTATCTGAGCACACAAATCTACAAGTATGCCTAAACGTTTGCATCTGTCCATTCTTCATTTTGTAATTTGTAAAAGATGACTACATATTATATATATATATATATATATATATATATATATACTAGATGGTGGCCCGATTCTAATGCATCGGGTATTCTAGAATATGTATGTGGCCGACCGTGCGCACCTAAGCAGTGAAGCAGTGTTTAAATGGGTTGTGCACTACTTTAAATTAACGGTGATTGGTCGCGGGCAGCGTCCGTGACCAATCAACACAGCACTGTTTAACGTTTGCGGCAAGATCAGTGATTGGTCGCGGCCGCAATTTAAATCAACCAATCAACACAGCGGTGTTTAAGTTTAGTGGCAAGATCGTTGATAGGTCGCGGTGAAAGACCGCGACCAATCATCGAATTGTATTGTGAGGACCGGAGAGCGCCGCTGCCTATGCGGCTACTTCCGCTGCGAGAACCCGGGACATGAGCGGGCGCTCGCAGCAGAAGTATCCCGACCCGCAGCGCCGCTCCCGGTCCTCTCTTGACATCCTAGCCGCATGGATGTTAGCGCCGCTGCCTGTGCGGGTACTTCCGCTGTAAGAACCCGGGACATGAGCGGGCGCTCACAGCAGAAGTATCCCGGTCCTCCCTTCCACATGGAGGTCAGCGGCGCCATCGGTCGAGGTCCTTCTGCTGCTAGCGGCCGGGAGATGAGCGCCTCGCGCCGGTCATCTCCCCGCTGCCTCGCCGCTGACCTCCGTCCTGCAGATGAGCCGCTAACAGCCGCCATTTTTTTTGTGAAATCCCGCGGCGCTGATTGGCCGCTGCCGGACCAATGAGCGACGCGGGATTTCCTGGACAGACAGACAGACAGACGGGATAAGACAATTATATAGTAGATATAATATATATATATATACATATATATATATATACATATATATTTCTGCCTAATATACAAAGGAAATGTGTCATCTCTAACTTTAGGCCTTTCAGAGACCATTTAACTGTTCACAATAACAGTAATTTTGATCAGAGATGCCCAAAATTTAACATGCCACTGGGCAGTAGGTTGCCACGCAAATGGTACAACTTGCACTCTTTTCACAATGATATCCACAGCAGTAAAACCGTTATATAAATTACTGTTGAAACTTTTCTGCTAGAGATCTGCAGTAAACATATTTCATGGGAACAAAGCCTTTTCTGGCATCAATTTAGGCTTAAATCATAATCAGAATATTTGTTTTCCAGATCCAGTCTTTTGAAAAAAAAAGGGAATACTTCCAAATAAGACAAATGGGGAGCATTATTTAAACAGAATCTGTCAACAGGACTTCAGCCCCAAACTATCTGTAGCTGCTGAAGAAGTGTTTGTACAGACCCTCTGTCACTCCAGCTTTATTCTCCACCCATTGCTGCCTTCTTTTGCTGGTCTGATAGCTCCATTGCCTGAAATTAAACAGCTTAGAGCTTTACACGTCCAATTGATTCTCCCATTATTGAAATATCAGTGTTTGAATTGATATGCAAATGAGGTTGAAGAGCTATTGCAAATCTCAAGCCTCTGTCACTCCAGATCTAGTCTCCTCCCAGGGTCTCCTGCTCCTGCTTGTGTTCTATGTGTTGTAACTTCAGGTAAAGTGGTCATCAGTCAAGCAGGAGGAGATTGTGCTTTGTGGGGAATAGAGCTGGAGTGACAGAGGCATGAAATCTACAAATAGTGCTTCGACCTCATTTGCATAACAAGTCTGACACTGATTTCTCAGTCTTTGAAAGGGCTAAATGCGTATGTAAATAGTTTAGGACTTGAAATCATATGGACACGCTCCCTTAAAAAGAATTAGAACAAGCTGAATCTTTTTCCGGTATAAAATTAGAATTTATCCAAACAGAAGATACAGATACAATGCTTTCTCATATCACTTTTACCTGTAGGTGCTGAATCCCACTTTAGTAAAAAAAAAAAGTGCAAATCTTAAAAACAAAAAGTTTAAAAACAGAATTGTAAAAATAATTAGCGACTTACCAATAGATGGTTAAAAAAGCAGAAAGAAAATATTGCAGTAGAAATGATTGAAATTAGGATACAACAGATCATCCAAATTCTAGTGTTGCTTCTTGTGGCTGAACTATTAGAATTAGTCACATTGATCACTAGTTCTTCTTCTCCACGTTCCTGATCAAAAATCATGTTTCTGATGAAAAATGGAAGGTTTCTCACAAGCTTGTAAGAAGTGAGAGGGATTTGACAAGTGATGCTTATTTATAATTCCAGATGAGGAGAGGAGGAGTCTTCTGTGGGATTCCCTTTCTCTACGTATCTGTCATAAAGCTATTTGAAGATAAGCTCTGAAACTCAGCTGAGCTGGAAAGGAGCCAGTCTGTTTCCTTCTGTAAATGCCCAACGCTTACGCAATACGTAATTGTTTCACTCTGCAAGAAAGAAAAAAAGAAGTGCACAAACAATCATATTTTTTTTGGTCTTTATAAGTCATAAACTTATGTATGGGCAGTTTAGTAAATTAATAAATGACATTTTCTAATGGAGATGTTACATACTCTTTCTGCAAATACAATAAAACCGGCAAGGGCTTGCAAGACAGTAGTTAAAAGGTTATTCTCATAACTGACCGAGAAAAGAATAACCCTGTCTAGGCACAGGAGAAAGGATTACGAAAGGTGAGCAATACGAATCCTTGTGGTTTCCACAGAAGACTTCTGTTATGCAAAGGGATCTAATAAAATGTAATTGTTGTAATCAAATCAGTTATGAAATACTGTATGGAAGTTAAAAAGTTGATGCTTAATAAGTATAAGTTGCATCATCTTCCAGCTGTGTAATTAGAAATTAATTTCAAATTGCTTTATTATTGTTATGGTGGCAATTAACGAGGATTTTCTGCAGCACTGTCCGTTCTTTTTCTAGTCATTGTATGTGACTGCAGAGTTCTGAATCCTTACAGTGTGCGCACTGTGCGCTGTCAGGATTCTTCGATGTCAGCGGTGAGTACGGGCAGTCTCTTGAACACAAGTATACAAGTTAGTGATGAGCGAACGTGCTGGGATAACATCTTATCCCAGCACACACGGGTGTTATCCGAACATCTGGGCGTGCTCGTATATTATGTTTGAGTCCTTGCGGCTGCATGATTTGCGGCTGTTAGACAGCCTGAACAAATGTGGGGAATGCCTGTTTGTTACACAATCCCCACATATGTTGAGGATGTATAACAGCCGCAAATCATGCAGCCGCAAGGACTCGAACTTAATATACGAGTACGCCAAGATGCTCGGCTAACACCCAAGTGTGCTCAAATAAGACATCCGAGCACAATCGCTCAGTCAGACTGTAGCTGGATGTATGAAAATCGCATGAGGTCACATGAACATCCGCTCTCACTTAGAATCCTGACAGCTTGCTGTGTGCACGCTGTCAGTAAATTCCATTTGTATCAAATTAAAATTTTGTCACATCCACTCATCTGTACATGTAACCACAAGTCTCCACAGAGGGTGGAATGTTTTCTAAGATTTTCTAAATTTAAGTGATGCTCACAACACACAATCACGTTATGAAAAAGCTGGTGTATGGGTAAACTCATTAAGAAAACCATCAGTTCCGCCATATTTGCTGAGATTATACAATGTTCACTTTGTATTAAAAATAATCTGGCAACTTTATTCTGCAGATCGCTTTTTTTTGTATTAGTTTTTTCAGCTTTATTTATTTTGATGTTTATTTTTTATTTGTTCAGTTTTGTCTTTTTTAGAGACCCATAACTTTTTTTAAATTTTTTTGGACAATGGACATTTGTGATGGCCTGTGTTTTTTTTTGTTTTTTTGCTGGGCAAGCTATGTAATGGAGCCAAAAATTGTCTTGTATAGAGTAGGCTCCTATAACACACATGTGATCAGGGTTTCAAAGATGATTTTTTATTTTTATCTCGACAACTAATCTAAAAATTATGGACAGCTAACATTTTTTTATGATCACATTGGAAACTATGGTAAATTGTATAATTGTAAGATATACATGAATCTATCTATCTATCTATCTATCTATCTATCTATCTATCTATCTATCTATCTATCATCTATCTATCTATCTATATATCTATCTATTATATATCTATCTAATTTATTTCTATCTATCTATCTATCTATCTATCTATCTATCTATCTATCTATCTATCTATCTATCTATCTATCTATCTATCTATCTATCATCTATCTATTTTCTAAGGGAAGCAAAACGCCAGCAAAAGCCATACACCTGACAAATACTATTGAGAATTCTGCTATTAGAAGTGAAGGGGAAGAACAAAGACAAAAAAATCTACATAATAAAAATATTGAAGAAAGAGAAACCAATCACAAACTAAAATGTTTCTATACGAATGCACAAAGCATGGGCAACAAACAAGGAGAACTGGAACTACTAACGCAGGAGAAGAAATATGATGTTATTGGAATCACTGAGACTTGGTGGGACGATACACATGATTGGAATACAAGGCTAGGATACAACTTATTTGCAAGAAACAGACTTGATAAACAAGAAGGAGGTGTTGCATTGTATGTTAGAAAAGCGTATATCTGCACAGAGATTGACGCTTCAGAGACTGGGAGTTCTGTGGAAACTGTTTGGGTAAGAATACAATGACAGAACAATGGAAAGGACACCATTGTAGGCATTTACTACAGGCCGCCTGTGCAAGCTGAAGATATGGATGAACTCTTTATGCATCAAATGGCCAAGTTCTCCAAAAAATATGATATAGTGGTCATGGGAGATTTCAACTATCCAGACATTTATTGGGAATCTCTCTCAGGCAAAACTAACAGGTCAAGGAAATTCTTATCCTCTCTTGCTGACAACTTTATCTTCCAAAAGGTAGGGGAGAAAACAAGGGGATCTGCTACCTTGGATCTAATCCTTATAAACAGGGAGGTAATGGTTGAGGAGGTAAGAGTGGCTGGGACCCTAGGAGGTAGTGACCATGCTATTTTAGAATTTTGGATAACAAGAGGAGGAAGACCTGTGAAGACTCAGACGTCAAGGTTAGATTTCAGAAAGGCAGATTTTAAGGGACTCAGAAAGAGAATTGGAGGGATCCAATGGCTGGATATCCTTAAGGACAAAATGCCCAGGAAGGATGGGAAATCTTGAAAAATGAGATTCTCAAAGCACAATCGTTAACAATTCCGAAAAGAGGGAAGAATGGGAAGCATTTAAGGAAACCAGGATGGATGAACACAGAACGTAAACACATGCTAAAAAGGAAGAAAGAAATGTTTATCAAATGGAAAGAGGGAGGCATATCTAAAAAAGAATATAATGATGTCTGCAGAACCTGCAGGGCACAAATCAGATTATCTAAAGCTGACAATGAATTAAGGCTTGCAAGAGACGTCAAAAGCAACAAAAAAGGATTTTGGGGATACGTCAAAAGTAAAAGAAAAGTCACAGATGCTAAAGGATTTTTACAGGATGAAAATGATGAAATGGTAAGACAGGATGTTGAGAACGCTGAAATTTTAAATTCCTATTTTGCATCTGTTTTCTCTCAGAAAGGAAATGTAACATCAACTGATCTTCACTGTCCTATTAAAGGAATAGAAGAATCCAGAATATATATAAACAGAAAGACAGTGAGGAAACACTTAGCTAACCTAAATGAATTCAAGTCTCCAGGTCCAGATGAATTACACCCCAGAGTACTGAAGGAGATAGCAGAAGAAATTCTTGAACCACAGTCCATAATCTTTGAAAATTCTTGGAGAACAGGAGAAGTCCCAGAAGACTGGAGAAGAGCAAATGTTGTTCCTATCTTCAAAAAGGGGAAGAAGGTGGACCCAGGGAACTACAGGCCGGTGAGTCTGACTTCTATACCAGGAAAGATCTTTGAACAAATTATTAAAGAACATGTATGTAAGTACCTGGATAAGAATGAAGTGATTAAACAGAGTCAGCATGGGTTTGTAACTAATAAGTCATGTCAGACTAACTTAATTTCCTTCTATGACAGAATCACTGACTGGGTGGTTCAGGGAAATGCTGTAGATATAGTATATCTTGACTTCAGCAAAGCATTTGACAAAGTATCTCACACAATCCTTATTGAAAAAATGACTAAGTATGGAATGGACAAGGCAACTGTTAGGTGGATTCATAACTGGCTTAGTGATCGGACCCAAAGAGTGGTCGTAAATGGCTGCACATCCAGTTGGAAGAATGTCTCAAGTGGGGTACCACAAGGCTCTGTTGTGGGCCCTGTATTGTTCAATATCTTTATCAATGATTTAGGTGAAGGAATTGAGGGTAAACTGATCAAATTTGCTGATGACACAAAGCTAGGAGGGGTAGCTAATACTAGAGAAGAGAGAGAGATTCAAAAAGATATAAATAAACTGGAGCAGTGGGCAGCAACTAATAGAATGGTTTTTAACAGGGAAAAATGCAAAGTACTACATCTGGGCAATAAAAATGAAAAAAGCATATACAAAATGGGAGGAATAGGGCTAAGTAACAGCACATGTGAAAAAGACTTGGGTATACTATCACGTGAGGTCATTATTGCCCTCTACTCCTCTTTGGTCAGACCTCATCTGGAATACTGTGTCCAGTTTTGGGCACCACATTTTAAAAAGGACATCAACGAACTGGAGCAAGTTCAGAGAAGAGCCACCAGAATGGTGACCGGTCTGCAAACCATGTCCTATGAGGAACGGCTACAGGATTTGGGAATGTTTAGCTTGCAAAAAAGAAGACTGAGAGGAGACTTAATAGCTGTCTAAAAATATCTCAAGGGCTGTCACATTGTAGAAGGATCAGCTTTATTCTCATTTGCACAAGGAAAGACTAGAAGCAATGGGATGAAACTGAATGGGAGGAGACACAGATTAGATATTAGAAAAAACTTTTTGACAGTTAGGGTGATCAATGAGTGGAACAAGTTGCCACGAGAGGTGAGTTCTCCTTCAATGGAAGTCTTCAAACAGAGGCTGGACAGACATCTGTCTGGGATGATTTAGAGAATCCTGCTTTGAGCAGGGGGTTGGACCAGATGGCCCAGGAGGTCCCTTCCAACTCTACCATTCTATGATTCTATGATCTATCTATCTAATCTATCTATCTATCTATCTATCTATCTATCTATCTATCTATCTATCTATCTATCTATCTCATATATCTATCATCTATCTATTATCTAGCTATCTCATAGATTTCTTCTATCTATTATTTATCTATAAATCTATCTAACTCATATCTATCTATCTCATATTTATCTACAGTGGGTTTGGAAAGTATTCAGACCCCTTGAAATTTTTCACTCTGTTTCATTGCAGCCATTTGGTAAATTCAAAATAGTTCATTTTAATGTACACTACAGAAATGTAGAAATGTTTGCAAATTTATTAAAAAAGAAAAACTGAAATATTACATGGTCATAAATATTCAGACCCTTTGCTCAGTATTGAGTAGAAGCACCTTTTGAGCTAGTACGGCCATGAGTCTTCTTGAGAATGATGCAACAAGTTTTTCACCCCTGGATTTGGGGATCCTCTGCCATTCTTCCTTGCAGATCCTCTCCAGTTCAGTCAGGTTGGATGGTGAATGTTGGTGGACAGCCATTTTCAGGTCTCTCCAGAGATGCTCAATAGGGTTTAGGTCAGGGCTCTGGCTGGGCCAGTCAAGAATGGTCACAGAGTTGTTCTGAAGCCACTCCTTTGTTATTTTAGCTGTTTGCTTGGAGTCATTGTCTCGTTGGAAGGTGAACCTTCGGCCAAGTCTGAGGTCCAGAGCACTCTGGAAGAGGTTTTCATCCAGGATATCTCTGTACTTGGCCGCATTCATGTTTCCTTTAATTACAATCAGTGGTCCTGTCCCTGCAGCTGAAAGACACCCCCATAGCATGATGCTGCCACAACGTTTCACTGTTGGGATTGTATTGGGCAGGTGATGAGCAGTACCTGGTTTTCTCCACACATACCGCTTAGAATTATCACCAAAAAGTTCTATCTTTGTCTCATCAGACAAGAGGATTTTATTTCTCATAGTCTGGGAGTCCTTCATGTGTTTTTTTTAGCAAACTCTATGCGGGCTTTCATGTCTTGCACTGAGGAGAGGCTTCCATTGGGGCACTCTGCTTAAAGGCCCAACTGGTGCAGGGCTGCAGTGATAGTTGACTTTGTGGAACTTTCTCCCTATCTCCCTACTGCATCTGTGGAGTTCAGCAACAGTGATCTTGGGGTTCTTCTTTACCTCTCTCACCAAGGCTCTTCTCCCATGATTGCTCATATTGTCTGGACAGCCAGATCTAGGAAGACGTCTGGTGGTCCCAAACTTCTTCCATTTAAGGATTATGGAGGCCACTGTGCTCTTAGGAACCTTGAGTACTGCAGAAATTCTTTTATAACCTTGCCAGATCTGTGGCTTGCCACAATTCTGTCTCTGAGCTCCTTGGCCAGTTCCTTTGACCTCATGATTCTCATTTGGTCTGACATGCACTGTGATCTGTGAGGTCTTATATAGACAGGTGTGTGCCTTTACAAATCAAGTCCTATCAGTTTAATTAAACACAGCTGGACTCCAATGAAGGAGTAGAACCATTTCAAGGAGGATCACAAGGAAATGGACGGCATGTGACGTAAGTATGAGTGTCTGATCAAAGGGTCTGAATACTTATGACCATGTGATATTTCAGTTTTTCTTTTTTAATAAATTTTCAAAAATTTCTACATTTCTGTTTTTTATCAGTCAAGATGGGGTGCAGAGTGTACAGAGAGAAAAAATAACTTTTTTTGCATCTACCAAATGGTTTCAATGAAACAAAGAGTGAAAAATTTAAAGGGGTCTGAATACTTTTCGAACCCACTGTATCTATTATCTATCTGTCTCATATCTATCTCATATCTATTTATTTATCTATCTATCTATCCATCTATCTCATATCTATCATCTATCTATTATCTATCTATCTCATATCAATCTATTATTTATCTATCTATTATCTATCTATTATCTATCGATCTCATATCTATATATTATCTATCTACCTATTATCTATCTCATATATTTCTATCTATCTGTTTATCTATAAATCTATCTATATATCTATTATCTATCTAATAATATATCTCATATATTTCTATCTATCTGTTTATCTATAAATCTATCTATATATCTATTATCTATCTAATGTATTTCTATCTATCTATTTATCTATTATCTATCTATCTATATCTTAAAATTGCTATATGTGTTCATACCAGTATTATTGGCTGTGACTAATTGTATAGTTATGTACATAATTATACACAGCCCACATTACTGGTATGAGCACATACAGCAAAATTTACTTTGAAATGTAAAATAATGATAATTAGCCTTGATAATCTGTACCAATTTTTACCATCTTTTCAGTTAGCCATTAAAAGGTATCAACCACTGAGGACTATCAATTCTAAATATTTTTCTACCAGTTTTAACAGCTTCTAAAAATTGCAAACAGAATTTTTACTGACTTTCGAGGAGTTTCTGAACAGATAGCAAATGACGCACATGTGGGCAAACAGAACAAGAACAAAATCACCATCTACCCAAAGGGATTGTCCCACAAATATTAGATAAGATTGGTGTTTTGCTTGGCTGGTAATACTTGTTTTAAGATATAGGTGGCACTGAGAAGACCATTGACGGGAATTTTCTCCTTAACCTAGACTGGATTATGTTTGACTCTGATGTAAAAAGATAATTAGGTAGATTATAAAGTGCTATTAGTAATAGTAGAATCTGTTAGTATAAATACATTGCTTTACTTATTTTTTTCTTTCTATAAATGGACAGGCTGGCAAACTAGTCATTCTGGTGAGAATGCACTGACTGACTGGTGATGGTACAGTATGTCTCAGATTTCCCAAACACAAATAGGATCCTGGAACAAAAGTCATAAAGAACTGGCAGGTAAGATGCCCACACACTGCAGCTTCCTCAGGACCCTGTTGCAGTAGACTTTATCTAGATTGTATTGCAAACACTCATTATCAGCATGTGGTGAGATCTGTCAGGGACACCACACTGCACTTGCTCACTGAGCCAGTGCGTGAGTCCTGAGTGAACAAACTGTGCCCAAAGATACCTGTATAGCAGAGCCGCAGCAGGGAAGACGTGTGTTTCTGTGGAACAGGACCTTCCGCAGCATGTGACTGCCAAGGGGCGGAGCCGGCCACACGTCTCTCAGAGGCAGCAGTAGCAGATAGAGAATGCTTCAGGCCGGAGGACCTGCAGGCACGTGACTGCCTAGGGGCGTGGCCTAAGCTCCAGAGAGCTATGAGGTAAAGGAAAACTCCTAGAAGGGTAACTACGAAATAAAGTTACCAAGGGGCATAGACAGAATGGATAGTCAGAATAGCCAGGTCATACACAGAGGGAGCAATGCAGTACAAAAGGAGCAGGCAGAGAATAACCAGAACACAGCCAAGGGATCATACACAGAGGGAGCAACGCAGTACAAAAGGGACAGACAAAACTCGTAACAGGGACACAGCCAAATCAGAACCAGACAGACAAAACGTAGCAAAGGCACCAGGCACTGGCACAAGCACAGGGTCAGACACACTCAGCCAAAGGTCAGAGTATAAACAACAAAGACTGACTTCACAGTGAGGCTATAAAAAGCCTCCCAGGACCCAGAAAGAGGCCAACCAAGTTAACCCCGCGACTACCTGATCCAAGAAACCAGTAAACCATGACAAGATCTTTGCACAAAATCTGCTACCTCATTTATCGCAGCTCCACATGCGTTTTTTTCAGATGTTTGCATGTCATTTGTAGTTGGCTGTTCTATTTTTTGTGCCATGGTTATCAATCCATACTAACTGAGTATGTCATGTGATCGCTCATGTGTATATTACCTTTCTCATACCTTGGATTATGTTGCTTGTGTAGGGCATACCACTTGTTATTTTCAATTTTGAGATTTTTATGCATTGAGGTATGACTACTAACGATTTCTACCCATTGTGTATATATTATTACTATATGCTTCTAGCACTTTATTGTTCATGTTGATTTATGGTCTGCATTTAATATGGCTGACTACCTATGCAAATGCTATAGCTGTGGTTCTTCAATTCATTATTGCGTATTTTGTTAAAGGAGATATCTGGGTGTGGGGAAACGGGGGGTCGGCGGGCGCCCAAGTCCGCTAGCCAGAACCTCATGGACCAGGGATCGTCCCGCCTAACGCACGCTTTCCCATTAATGTGGGCATAACGCTACTCAGAACACAAGGTGAGGGTAAAACAGTGTGACAATGCTTTATTGAACCACAAAACAGGCAGATAATACATAGAACGGTCCCAGCAAAATTCCTCAAGATGGTGCACATTACAGAGTCTCACCCTTCCGCTGACCTACCGGGATAATGGCAGATGTTAGGTCAGAGCTCCCATGGTCGGCTACCCCACCTGTGGTACACACACAGAGGAAGTAACGACAAGCGTAGGAAGATGACAGTCCATTGAGTCCTAAGCCAGTTGGCATGAGAGTCACCAACTGGCTTATCCGAACATCTCCATGGAGCTAGGCGACCAGCGGGTCCCAATCCTGGCTTTCTCCAAATGTTAGTGCTTAGGTACATTTTTTGCTTTTCCATAAAGTACCGGATATCGCCTTTAAGTTTTATACTATCTATTGGGTCATAAGACTGGCAGGTTTTCATCCCTATTGTGCGCTTCTGTATTTGTTTTTATGTCATTTTTTGAACATTTATTAATCACTTTTTAACTTGAGTTGCAGTTTGTATAAATAAAGATCAGAATAACATGTGAAATAATTTTGGTCCATGCTGCCTTGGATGAGATCGCAATTCTCCCTCCTACTGAATCATTTATGAGGAAACGCGTCAGGAGTTTTTTCTACACTTTGGAATTCATCTACACCCATAGACACTGCAAGATGGTGGGAATCTGGACCCCTCTGTTATGAAACTTAAGGAATCTCTTAAATCACAAGTATTTGGATGAGACAGTTCCATTTATTTTTATAGAGTCTTCCATACTATACACAATCCCATTTTGCTTATTTTTACACAGAACTTACCAACTGAGAGGATTATATTGGAAGGTAGGATAGCAGACAGGGATTGTTTTGTTGTTTTTATCCACATTTGTATTGGTGTAATTTTGGTGGTTAATTACACTTTGTCCTTGTCATGTCTGTGGTGGTACTAGTTTAATGATAGCCAGGCCTTACCGTTCTAAACGACCTATTAAAGGTTACGTTAACTTTTATTCCTACTCTTCGCTGCTTAGACATTCCGAGAATAGTAGGCGATTCTGTATTTGCAATTCATTGACATCAGAATGGGACCTTGGGGCTCAATCAGATGTCAGTCTTTCACGTGCGTGTTATGTCCGTATTGTTCAATGATAGAATTCCAATGATACCAATGATAGTCTATGAGGTCATTTACAGGTCCAACGTTTTTTTCAGGCCGAGTGCTCAGCCCAGAATCACAGAGACGTGTCTGATATAGATTGGATGAAAAGCACCAAAGCAAGTCTATTGGTCTGTGAAAAAATGCCATCTGGGTGCTGTCCATTTTTTATGGACTGTTTGATAGGATAAGCTGGAGAAGGTATATTTTTCCATCTTTTAAAAATTGACAAAACTTTGTCCAAACTCTGATCAAACGCTAAAGAAAATCTGATGAAACTCTGATAAGAAAACCCTGATGGCGTTTGGGCAGGTTTTCTACTATGAGAAAATAGCTGACATCTGAATGAGCTCTTAGGCTAAGCATAATCCTAGGCCACCAGAACAGGTACACTTTGAAATTTCTTGGCAAAAACTTTAAACACTCTACAAATACTGGTATAAGAGAAAAAAAGATTTTTTTGACCCCATCATTAGCCAGTGGGTGGGTGCTACCTTCTTTCTCTGCACCACCTGTAGCTGCAGAACATCCCTGTTTCTGAGAGCCCACCATACATCTGTAATTAGAAAGTATTTACAGATGTATGGTGGGGCGGAACTTGCAAGTAGATAGCAACTACCTGACTGTTAGTTTTTAGGCCCATAGTAAAGGAATAAAATAGTCCCTGATGACCCCTTTAAACATTTATTTGGAAGTGAACATTTTTTATTTGGGAAATTAGGAGATGCCATATGCAGCAGCTTTTTATTTTGCTTGCCTATGTAAATGAATGGAAACTGTAGGGATTCATGCTATTTTGCAGCCATGAGCGTACCTACAAGAATTACATTCTTGTCCAGCAATGTGATGATCATAGCTCTCATAAACTTTGTAGGACTTGACACAAAAACAGCCTCTTCTTGGCACAAAGGTATAACAAAATAAACAAAATAGTTCAAACAGCAAATACGGGCTTGCCTGCTCAGATAACAGTACAGCTCTCAGTCTCTAGCAGAAACTAGCCATTGCCAACACTAGAGTATTTTCCTCTTACCACACACAGACAACTTTGAAACAGCTCAGCTTCCTTAAATATGTTATCATCATGATGGATCCTCCTGTTTTTAAATTAATTTCCAATTAAAAGATTAATTTTATGGATGAAAGTGACAGAAAATCCTTTCTTCGTCGGGCCTTAGAAGGATCTGCAAAGCTTGGCCTGGAGGTATGGGACCGACCATTCTCATCCAAGCTCTTCTGGTCACTCCTAAAACCAGGCCCCAAATCCAGTCGCAATAAAAACCTCTCAGCAACCTACTGATGCTGGAGCCTTCACCGCCGGGACTTACATTACAGAGGCTATCTATCCAGTCCAGGATTTTACCTCCTGTTTTCCTACAATACGATTTGTCCTTCAGTTTCTTTTTTTTTAGATTGCTTTTGGCAGAACTGGAAAATTGATTATTTAGCTTCCAGAGTTGTTTTTTTTTTGTTTTATTTTTTTCTTCCATTTTTGCCTACAATTTCACATTAGAATTTGCTTTCTCTGACTCCAATAGTAAAACTATGGCTATCGATTTTCTTGCTGACAATACATGAATGCCTTTTTATGTAGCGCCCGCATCTCTGCCTGCAGTCCCTCTCTCCCTGCAAAGACATCAACGTGCTCACCGCCAAGACTCCCGTCCTGCTCCTTCCGGGTCTGCTGCTGCCCGGGGTGCACACACTCCTAGCAAGTCTCCAGGCACTGTGCTTAGAGCGCTCGCACACCCTTCCTCTTAAAGGCGCCGCGCATGTTCCTCTAAAGTGACCTCAGCCAATAGCTGGAGGGCTATTTCTATTTAAACAGCCCCCTTCAACACTGAGGTGCCTGTGCAATGTTGAGTATTTGTTCCTAACACACTTGTCAGTTCTCAGGTCCCTGTGCTTGAAACCGAGTCAGCTTCACCCGCCAGTGCTCACCGCAGTGGCAGCAGAGCCAGCTACACCCGCCAGTGCTCACCGCAGTGGCAGCAGAGCGAGCTTCACCCGCCAGTGCTCACCGCAGTGGCAGCAGAGCCAGCTACACCCGCCAGTGCTCACCGCAGTGGCAGCAGAGCGAGCTTCACCCGCCAGTGCTCACCGCAGTGGCAGCAGAGCCAGCTACACCCGCCAGTGCTCACCGCAGTGGCAGCAGAGCCAGTTACACCCGCCAGTGCTCCCCTTAATGGCAGCAGAGCCAGCTGCACCCGCCAGTGCTCACCTCAACGGCAACAGAGTCGGCTGCACCGGTCAGTGCTCATCTGTCCCTCAGACTGTCCTGTCTGCATCTACGGTTCCTGTCATCTTCTCTGCCTGCCTGATTTCCCCATGCCATTCCAGCTATCCACTCCTTGGGGTAAACAGCCATCTACCCTAGGTCAGTCCTGGAGTAGCACCTGGATCACCTCCTTTGTCTCTCCACGGACTGTGGTGTCGTTAGCTGCTGCGTGTCCGTGGTCGGATTGGGTGAAGCTCCTAGTCATGCCCCTCCAGGTCTTCCTTGGGCTTTGGCACAGTGGTTCCAACACCCAGCCTGTTACATCTTACTTTATGTCAGCAAAAAATTGTTTGTTCTTCCTCTTGTCATTTTCACAAAAAAAGGTCTGCCCTAATAAAACACAACTGCCCAAATGTATGCTACTGCTCTTACATGCCTTTTACTAAGATTGTGTAATAGAATTTATTTTTCTTTAATAGTAAAACAATCATTTCAGTTTTCACTTTATAAATCAATAGTCCACATGAAAATAAGAAACTTTGTAACATAGCTTCTTTCTCCTTGTGGATAGTTCTTTCACTCTCAATTCTTGGGTAAAATATTTTTTTATCATTAATGAGGGACTTTCCATTACTTAGATAGGAAATGACAGTTGGTGCTTTTAAAATTCTATGGAGGAGGAAGGTGCTAAACACAGATAAAGACATTCTGCTGCATGCTTACCTTAGAACTTCATAAGCATCAACTGTCATCTCCTATCTCAGTAATGGGAAAATCTGTATTCACTGAAGATACATTTTACACCTGAATTGATAATATTGAGAATGAAAAATCAGTTTAATGGGGAAAGAAGTGGATTTCTCTAACAAGATTTATTACAAAGTTTCTTATTTTCAGGTGTGCTATTGAGTTATGAAATTATGAAAAAAAAATTAAACGACGGTTACTCTATAATTTTTTATTACTTGATAACTACATTTGGGAGAAAAATTCAAGCATCATCTAACGTAAGCTAGTCCTATTAGTCCATATGCAGACATACAGTATATCAAAAAGTTCCCTAACTGGCTGAGCTAGATTCAGTAAGTTCTAGATTGTTTAGCTCAATAATGCACAAGGCTTCTTCCTTATTTTTTCTTTTGGTATACAAATATTTTTAAAGAATGAGGTATTGAAATGAAAACAGCTGTAGGGCAAAGGCATTCTGGTGTTTTCCCTCATGTAGCTGTAAGGGGGTGAAGGAGTATCACTGCCTTGCCCTGCCCCCTTTAAGTGTTCTTAATGTTTATATGTATTAATTATTTTGTGTCGTTGTAAAAATGTTGGTGATACTGCTAAATGAGAACATGTATTACCACACCTAGCAATGGTATTGCCACATTCTCTGTTGTGTTACCATTTTATGTATAATGATTGTATATGCATTGTGTTCTTTCAGTATAATACTGTATATAATATATGTGATGTGTACTAATGTTCATGTACAGTTTAGGGAAAGTAAGGTGCTTCCTTTTTGGGATATTAGAGGAGGGCACCTTAGCATATAGTTCTTATAGACATGGTTTAGTGTAGTTCTGTTGTGGGCCACTAGATGGGGGCACTGTTAGGTACAGTTCATAGTAAGTTCGTAGAGGGTTAAGTGTAGGAGGGGCTGCCAGGTAGAAAGAGAGAGGTTTCCAGGAAGTAAGAGTCAGACAGGGCCAGAATGCCCATGTGTCCACATGGGCTATAGGGCCGGACAGCTCGGCAGCCACGTAACATTCAAGTGCTGCTGCCCACGTTATCCACAGCCACTGTGCATTATATCAGTGGGCCAGAACAGGAAAGATGTGGCGGCTCATAGCCTGGGCAGATGCCTTTAGGGCAGGATTCGGTTGGACTGAGGAGATGAAGGAAGTTCGAGCTTCAATGAGATCGGTACAGATGGGCCGGATGCTTTACCAGAGGCAGCTAACTGATGACTAGTGTTGAGCATTCCGATACCGCAAGTATCGGGTATCGGCCGATATTCGCGTTATCGGAATTCCGATACTTAATTCCGATACTTTTTCCATATCGTATACCGGAATCGGAAGTTCCCATAATTCTTTGAGAGGCAATGTGATTTTAGTCAGCCAATGAGGAATCCTACGAAGTGTGGGCACATCCTGTAATGCTGCGGTCATCTTAACTAATGGCATGGCTGTGATTGGCTGCTGAAATGATGTCAGAATGCACTATAAAAGGCGCCGCCGCCATTTTAAGCGTCACTGTGCTGTGAACTCAGTAAGGGACAGAACGCTACTCTGCTCACTCTGAGGGACAGTTAGATATTGCGATTTTGTGTACTACTGTGCTTGAGGCAGGCTAGTTTACCAACCGCTGTGTAAAGCTTCATTTTGCCAGTGTTGTTTTAACAGCTCTGTGCAAGGTGTGTGTGTGACAGTGCAGGTGACGCTGCAGTTTGCTCTGCATCCACCGCTGTTTGTAGGCATCTGCACGTGTCACTGACTCTTTTTTTTTTATTTTATTTAGTGGAATTGGTGCAGCTCCATTATATTAGAAAAAAATCAAATCTATTAGTGTGACGTGCTTCCATCCGTATACAATACATTGGTTGCAAACACTATAGAAGTACACAAAGGAGCTTTTCACAGATAGTGAATAGTTGTGTTTCAGTGTTCACTGCAGTCTGTGAGGTTTTGATTTTTTGAGTGCAGATCACGCTCCAGTTAGTTCTTCAACCACTGCTGGTTGTAGTCTGCTGAGCGTGTGTCACTGCCTCATCCTTCACATTTTTCTCTAATTGGTGCTGCTCCATTTAGTGGAAAAAAATCTAATCTATTAGTGTGACGCGCTTCCATCCGTATACAATACATTGGTTGCAAACACTATAGAAGTACACAAAGGAGCTTTTCACAGATAGTGAATAGTTGTGTTTCAGTGTTCACTGTAGTCTGTGAGCTTTTCATTTTGTGAGTGCAGATTACGCTCCAGTTTGTACTTCAACCACTGCCGGTTGTAGTCTGCTGAGCGTGTGTCACTGCCTCATCCTTCACATTTTTCTCTAATTGGTGCTGCTCCATTTTAGTGGAAAAAAATCTAATCTATTAGTGTGACGCGCTTCCATCCGTATACAATACATTGGTTGCAAACACTATAGAAGTACACAAAGGAGCTTTTCACAGATAGTGAATAGTTGTGTTTCAGTGTTCACTGTAGTCTGTGAGCTTTTCATTTTGTGAGTGCAGATTACGCTCCAGTTTGTACTTCAACCACTGCCGGTTGTAGTCTGCTGAGCGTGTGTCACTGCCTCATCCTTCACATTTTTCTCTAATTGGTGCTGCTCCATTTTAGTGGAAAAAAATCTAATCTATTAGTGTGACGCGCTTCCATCCGTATACAATACATTGGTTGCAAACACTATAGAAGTACACAAAGGAGCTTTTCACAGATAGTGAATAGTTGTGTTTCAGTGTTCACTGTAGTCTGTGAGCTTTTCATTTTGTGAGTGCAGATTACGCTCCAGTTTGTACTTCAACCACTGCCGGTTGTAGTCTGCTGAGCGTGTGTCACTGCCTCATCCTTCACATTTTTCTCTAATTGGTGCTGCTCCATTTTAGTGGAAAAAAATCTAATCTATTAGTGTGACGCGCTTCCATCCGTATACAATACATTGGTTGCAAACACTATAGAAGTACACAAAGGAGCTTTTCACAGATAGTGAATAGTTGTGTTTCAGTGTTCACTGTAGTCTGTGAGCTTTTCATTTTGTGAGTGCAGATTACGCTCCAGTTTGTACTTCAACCACTGCCGGTTGTAGTCTGCTGAGCGTGTGTCACTGCCTCATCCTTCACATTTTTCTCTAATTGGTGCTGCTCCATTTTAGTGGAAAAAAATCTAATCTATTAGTGTGACGCGCTTCCATCCGTATACAATACATTGGTTGCAAACACTATAGAAGTACACAAAGGGGCCTTTCACAGATACTGAACAGTTGTCTGCAGGGTTCACTGTAGTCTGTGAGGAATAACCACACTTAGGCCTTAACTTTTCTGACTTTCTTTATCAATCTACCAAGATGAAGAAGTCAGTGAGTAAGGCACGTGGTCGTGGTCGAGGCCGTGGATTTGCAGCAGGGAGAGACGTGGGGATTCTGTGGCTGCTGCCGCACCCAGTGACACAGCATCCACCAGTTTTCCCCGTGAGCGTTCCTTTATGCGCACTTTTGTAGGAGCTCAGCGTACCCCCCTGCTGCGTGAAGAACAAATTGAAGCCGTTGTTGGTTGGATGGCAGCCAATGCATCGACTTCAATACCTTCCACCTCCTCTCAGGACCACAGCACTGTTGAACAACCATCAGTCTCTTCACCGCCTGCCAAATTGCCCAGGCAGTCAGAGAGCTCTGTACAGGAGCCAGCTGAGTCTCTGCTTCTGTTCTCAGAATCTGTTGGCTTGGAAACAGGGGCCCAGCCAAGCAGCATTCTGGAATGTGAAGAAGAGGCAGTATGCAGTGATGCGCAACAGCTGTGTCTCTCTGAATCTGAAGAGGCGGGTGAGCCAGTGCCGATGGTCAGCACACCGCAGAACGCATCTGATGATGATGAGACTCAGTTGCCAGTTTCTGTTGAGCATGGTGCTGGCCAGACCACCCAACAACAGCAGGTGATGGAAGAGGGTAGTGGTGGAGATGATGAGGTCCAAGACCCAACATGGCGTGAGGAACAGGAAGGTGGTGGGAGCAGCTCTGAGGAAGAGATTGCACCAACGGTCCAAACAGTAGGGAGAGGTAGGCTGCAGACTCGCTTGCCTGTAGCCTCCAGTTTGGCACCCGTTCGGAGCAGTTCTCTTACAACAGCCAAACCGGGCGCTCCCAGGACTTGCTCTGCGTGGTCCTTTTTTGATACAGTTGCAGATGATATTTGCTATGTAAAATGCAAGCTGTGTAATCAAAAAATTAAAAGAGGTAAAAGTGTCAGTAACCTTAATACAACAAATATGTGGAAACATGTGCGGTCAAAGCACTTTGTTGAGTTACAAAGACACACTGGAGATGTAGGCCAACCTACAGCAGCACCTACATCTTCAGCTCCTGTTGGAGCCTCTTCCTCCAGTTCACACACAGCTGGTAAGGCTTCCTCAAAGGATCGCCATGGAAGAACCTCTGTCACTGTTGTCCAGAGACACAGTGTTATTCCACCCACAGCTGCAAGTTCCCTGTCATCCTCACACACCCAGGCCACAAAACAGCCATCGGTAGCACAGGCATGGGATAAAAGACGGCCATACTCGGCAAACCATCCACGAGCACAGGCTCTGAATGCTGGCATTGCAAAACTCCTGTCCCTTGAAATGCTGTCATTCAGGCTGGTGGAGACTGACAGTTTCCGTGAATTAATGGCATTGGCAGTCCCACAATACAATGTGCCCAGCCGATTTTATTTCAGCAGGCAAGCCGTCCCTGGTCTGCAAAAGCATGTTGAGGCAAAAATTAAACATGCGCTACTAAACGCCGTCAGTAGCAAGGTCCACCTGACCACCGATGCGTGGACCAGTACCCATGGCCAGGGACGATACCTTTCACTCACTGCCCATTGGGTGAATGTTGTGGAGCCGGGTACAGATCTTGCGAGTGGCGCTGTACGTGTTCTGCCAACTCCAAGGATTGCCGGAATCAAGTCTGTCCACATTGACTCCTCCTCCTACTCCAGTTCCTCAGAATCATCGCTGCAGGAGCCGTCACGGTCTACCTCCACATGGACCCGTGGACGCTTACCTGATGCGACCGATATGAGCACAGCCGTGGCCAAACGGCAACAGGCCGTTCTGAAATTAATTCCCATGGGGAATCGAAGCCACACAGCGCAGGAGGTCTGGAATGCCATCAAGCAGGAGAGCGACGTGTGGTTTTTGCCAGCGAATCTCCAGCCAGGCTTGGTAGTGTGTGACAATGGCCGAAATCTGGTGGCAGCTCTGGGCCTTGGCAACCTCACTCACATACCATGTCTGGCACATGTGCTCAACTTGGTCGTGCAGAGTTTTTTGAGGGACTATCCGGATCTTGATGCACTGCTGCACAAGGTCCGCCTAGAGTGCGCTCACTTGCGACGTTCCAGCATGGCCAGATCGCGCATTGCAGCTCTGCAACGCAGATTGCGCCTTCCTGAACATCGCATCATATGTGACGTATCCACCAGGTGGAATTCAACGTTACATATGTTGGAGCGGTTGTGTGAGCAGCAGCCAGCAGTTATGGAGTATCAGCTGCATCAGGCGCAATCAACACGCAATTTGCGCCGTCCACACTTCACCATTAATGAGTGGGCCACTATGAAGGACATGTGCCACGTTTTGCGTGCGTTTGATGAGTCAACGCGGATGGCGAGTGCAGATGATGCACTAGTCAGCCTGACTGTCCCCCTTATCTGCCTGCTTCAAAAAACACTGCAAGCAATAAGGGATGAGGTTTTGGAAGAGGTGGAGGATGAGGAGTCACAAATTCCATCACCTTCTGGAAAGTCAGCGCAACGTGGTTCCTCACAAAGGGCTGGGCAGGGCTCACTTTGTGAGGAGGATGAGGAGGAGGAGTCAATGGAGGAGGAAGACATCGCTCCAGAGGGAGGTACACAACGCTCTAGTCAGTATGTAGAGCGAGGGTGGGGTGATGCAGAGCAGGCAGAGATAACGCCTCTTGCAGAGGACAGCGTTTCTTTGCCAGTTGGGAGTCTGCAGCACATGGTTGATTTCATGCTGCAGTGCCTAAGAAACGACCGCCGCATCGCCCACATTCTCACGACGTCTGATTATTGGGTGTACACCCTCCTAGACCCTCGCTACCGGGACAACGTCAAAAGCCTCATCACACCGTTGAACCGGGAGCGTAAAATGCGGGAGTACCAAGACACACTGGTGCAATCCCTAATGTTCTACCTTACTGCCGAGAGCACTGCTGCTGCTACTGCTTTACAAAGCAGCTCTGTGCGTCGAGGCAGTGTAGAGAGCTCTGCAACAAGAGGGAGCACACGCAGTGCCTCTGCACAGGGAAAGACCAGTATGTTCAAAATGTGGCAAAGTTTTGTGGCAGCGCCACAAATGTCTACACCATCCGAGAGGGCTCCAGTCAGCGGGAGGCAACGTATCCGTCAGATGGTGACAGACTACTTGGCTTTGCCTCTCAGTGTACTCCCAGATGGCTCTTCCCCATTCAAGTTTTGGGTCTCTAAGCTGGATACATGGCCAGAGCTTAGCCAGTATGCATTGGAGGTGCTGGCTTGCCCTGCTGCCAGTGTATTATCGGAGCGCGTCTTTAGTGCTGCAGGTGGTGTACTAACAGACCGTCGCATGCGACTATCCTCCGATAATGTAGACCGGCTTACTTTTCTGAAAATGAACAAGGCATGGATCTCGCCAGAATTTCTCTGTCCGTTTTCAGATTAAATAACTGGTTCGCAACGTTATCCATGTCTCCTGTTATGTTCATCTTTCTACCACCTGAACTCTACTCCCTGGGCTCCAACACTGCCAGTTGCTGCTCAGAAGTGTCGTGTCCACAGAACAAAACACAAGCTCTACTGTTAGTGGGGTTCAGTAACGCCAGCTGTTCCCCTGCTGTGTCAACGGCAAGAAGTGTCCTGTTCCCGACACATGGACAGAAAAACACATGACCAACATGCTCCAAATAGGGAAGAGCCGTCACCCTGCTTGTTATGCTGAAAACATGAAATTGTGAAGTTTTGCAGGCCTAGAATGATAAATTTTTATGACAAATATGGACAAATAATAATTTGTCATCACAGCGCATATCTGCACATGTCTATTAGAAATGGTAACAAAAAATAAAACATAGTCTACTCTTCACATTTTTAAATTAATGCATAAAAGTACATTTCAGACTTATGAATTAATGCTTTTTAAGGAACTTTATCTGTACCTGTAAGATAATGCACTCAATGGATGTACGAATCATTAAATCCTCATCATCATCATCACGAGTTTTATTATGACAGACATTATAAAATACACATACTGATGCCAACTGTAACTTCAAACACCATATATGAAATGGCCAGCATGTAAACATGGTAATAATGTCCAATAATAAATTATTACATCTAGAAAGTGCATCATGCATACTGACAATAGGTACTTATACCTGCAAGTGCTGTTGAAACAACCACAAGAGATATAAATTAATACTGGTATATAGGTATCACAGTGCATAGTTACTCATGGACAATGTTGATGTAATACTGTATCTCAATTAAGTCAGCGTCAACCATTAGGCTTGTTAGTCTTGTACATTGTTAAAGAGGGAACGTAATTTTTTGGTTTGTCATAGGTGTAGTATTACACATTAAATTATTACTGCTGTATTTTTTTTTGCGTCCCTAGTGCGCAATAACGCAGCCTAACCTCACATTTGATAGTCAGCTAATTGCCACACGCTACCCTACCCTACGCGTGACAGTAGGAAGGTAGTGTTGACGGATAAAGCTTTGCGCAACCAGACATTCTTTTACCCTCTTCAACACTCTACAAGCAAAAAATGCATGATTTCAGCCGCAGACTTTATTGACGTACAGTATAACATCGGCATTACCCATCAGAGGCTGTCCACTGTCTGATACAGACATAGAATATACCTTTGCTATCCGTAGCCTTTGTTTCACCTACACTTGCAGGCACACACTTAAATTGTGACAAACAATGCCTAATGTTTTTTTAAATGGTTATTTTTTATTGTACATTATTGTGTCATCAATCACATTGATGAGTCCATGCTGGACATGTCATACATGCTATAGAAAGTTACGATTTTATGAACTTAAATAATTGAATTGTCTGTGACTGTCACATAAAATTTGCGATGATGATGATGAGTGACTATTACAAAATCCATTGTCTTCACTATGTTATGGTTTAACATAGCGTTCCTTAAGCATTATTCATAAAAAAAAACATTACTTTTATTCTTAAATTTACAACACTATATTTTGTTACATTTTTGGGTGTTGTGTTGTTCCATTTATTTTTGGCATGTGCAATATGCGTTTATATTGATTCTTGTTTCTTCTGAATTAGAAACTGTGTTCTTGTAGTTAGCCAGTAATAGAAATATTTAACTTCAGAGTCAGCAGTGTTGATACTTTATGATACTGAAAGATCGGATAACAATTGCAGTTTCAAGGTCTCACTAAGTTGAGCGATACTTCGATATCCTAAGTACGGGAATCGGAAGTAATCGCCATACCCTAAATATGCGTACCATACGATACGGAAGTCCCATGTAGTCTATGGAACAATATCGAATTAAAAACCATTTGCCTTTGTTAATTGTACATGAAGGAAAACAAGAAAGAGTAATGTAGAATGTATTGTGGAAGGTTGAGGAGACATTAAAGGCATAGATGTTTAACCCAATCAAATGGAATAGCATAAATATTTTTTTTTTTAAAGATGTTCGGATTGACGAAGAAATTGACAATGTTAACGTTTTTTATATTTTGGCAAATATGTATATTACACAACTTCCATGCTCTTCATCTTCACCTTTTTAACTTTTCACACACTTTCTCCTTCATAATCTTCTGCAGCATCATCTTTTTCATCAAATTATTCTTCATCTTCACCTTCTTTATCTTCTTCTTAAACTTCTTGCTATTCATCTTTGTTAACATTACTCATATTCTTCTTATTAAACTATTATTCTTATTCATATTCTGCTTCATCTTCTTCATCATATTCTTATTTGTGACAGAGAATCCTGTACTTGTAATCTGTCAAAGTATGAATTTTTCATCCTTCCGTTCTTGCTGTCACAAAAGATTTAAATTACAACAGTATTTGTCCGTGTTCAGTTTAGCCTGCAGCAGCAGGCATTTTCCAGGGGCACCACGAGGAGGAACGGACTCACCCCCATACACTGCTTAGTCTTCTTCTGCTTAGAATTTAGAGCATATATTTTGCTCTTCATTTTGGTCTTATACTTCATGTTCTTCTGCTTTTAGATCTTCTGCTTATTGTTCTTGTGTTCTTGTTCCGTATCTTGTATTTGTAGCACAATCTTGTACCAGCTGATGTTACTGGGACACGGTTACTAAGCAGGAGGTACCTGTGCTCCAAAGCACTACCAAGGACCAGCAGACGTTGCTGGAACTCGGATACCAGATGGAGGCACCTAGGCCAAAGGCACTGCGGAGAACCAGCTGACGGTACTGGAACCCGGAGGGCAGCAGAAGGAAAAGAGCCAATGGCACTAACCGAGGACCAGCTGACGTTACTGAACCCGGAGGGCAGCAAAGGCCAAGGCACCCGAGACCAGCTGACGTAAGAACCGGAGGGCAGCAAAGGAAAAGAGCCAATGGCACAACCGAGGACCAGCTGACGTTACTGGGACACGGTTACTAAGCAGGAGGTACCTGTGCTCCAAAGCACTACCAAGGACCAGCAGACGTTGCTGGAACTCGGATACCAAGATGGAGGCACCTAGGCCAAAGGCACTGCGGAGAACCAGCTGACGGTACTGGAACCCGGAGGGGCAGCAGAAGGAAAAGAGCCAATGGCACAACCGAGGACCAGCTGACGTTACGAACCGAGGGAGCAAAGAAAACATGCCAGGGACCTGACGTTACTAACCCTAACACAGGAGCAAGTGTTGACTGTGCTAACAGCACTTCCGAGCAACAACTGGCGGTGTTGGAGCCCAGGGTCAAGGAGGATGTTTAAATACTAGATAAAGTAATTTCCTTGTTACCTGTCAATTTTAAATGTCTATACTTCAAACAAGAGAAAGATAACCTTTACTACCATAAGATGATGATTTCATTTAAACTAATATCTAGATAAATAAAGAATTGACAAACATAAACACATACATTAACATGTTGAACAGCAATGCAAACCACAAAATAAATTAGTTAAGGAATCTGCTATACGGTTGTACATAAAAGCATACAAGTACATATCTGAATCCATTAATGATGGATAAGTAACAGTATGTACACCATTTTTATTGTATAGACAATGAATGTCTGACTTCAAAACATCATCAGCATTACAAGTTATCTGTGACATTACTAAAATGTTACATTTGCTGAATAATGTCACTAAACAGTTTATACAAAATTATACAATTTCCATCATGTAATACTCATAATATGTGGCAATAATCATGTTTATTAACAAACATAACCTTTAAAAAGTGCATAGTGCATAGTGAAAATTGCTATTTATGCCTGACTGTCGACTTGCAAGCATGACAACGGATAGATAAGGTATATATAGATGAGACTGCATAGCCACAGATGGTGAATGGCGATGTAATACTGTACCTCAATAAAGTGTGCGTCACTACTACATAATTTTTTTATATAGCTTTATAAACAGGGTACGTGGATGTATGCTTGCGCCTTTGTTTGACGCACAGACTGCCTTCCTGCTGAGACGCGTTGGGTAGTGAACAGTTGTGTGCAGTGTTCACTGTAGTCTGAGGTTTTCCTTTTTGGAGTGCAGATCACGCTCCAGTTAGTTCTTCAACCACTGCTGGTTGTAGTCTGCTGAGCGTGTGTCACTGGCACATCCTTGAAATTTTTCTCTAATTGTTGCTGCTCCACTCTATTACAAATAAATAAAATCTATTAGTGTGACGCGCTTCCATCCGTATACAATACATTGGTTGCAAACACTATAGAAGTACACAAAGGGGCCTTTCACACCTACTGAACAGTTGTGTGCAGTGTTCACTGCAGTCTCTGCGGAATAACCACACTTAGGCCTTATAACTTTTCAGACTTTCTTTATCAATCTACCAAGATGAAGAAGGCAGGGAGTAAGGCACGTGGTCGTGGAGTTTCTTCAGGGAGAGGACGTGGGGATTCTGTGGCTGCTGCGGCCCCCAGTGACACAGCATCCACCAGTTTTCCCCGGGCCGTGAGCGTTCCTTTATGCGCACTTTTGTAGGAGCTCGGAGTACCCCCCTGCTGCGGGAAGAACAAATTAAAGCCGTTGTTGTTTGGATCTCAGCCAATGCATCGACTTCAATTGCTTCCACCTCCTCTCAGGACCACAGCACTGTTGGGCAACCATCTGTCTCTTCACCGCCTGGCAAATTGCCCAGGCAGTCAGAGAGTTCTGTACAGGAGCCAGCTGAGTGTCTGCTTCTGTTCTCAGAATCTATTGGCTTGCAAACAGGGGCCCAGCCAAGCAGCATTCTGTAATGTGAAGAAGAGGGAGTATGCAGTGATGCGCAACAGCTGTGTCTCTCTGAATCTGAAGAGGCGGGTGAGACAGTGCCGATGGTCAGCACACCGCAGAACGCATCTGATGATGATGATGAGACCCAGGTGCCAGTTTCTGTTGAGCATGGTGCTGGCCAGACCACCCAACAGCAGGTGTTGGAAGAGGGTAGTGGAGATGATGAGGTCCAATACCCAACATGGCATGAAGAACAGGAAGGTGGTGGGAGCAGCTCAGAGGAATAATAATAATATTTATTTATATAGCGCCATCATATTCCGCAGCGCTTTACAGTTTAGCAGTTTCAGAACACAAGTCATAAGTAACAACGTTAACAATACAATAATTTAAGCTAAATAAGTCGCCCCTGCTCGTGACAGCTTACAATGTACAATGAGATGGGGGAGATACAAAGTATAGGTGTTTATATACAATGGTGCATTTACAATGATGTTCCAGCCATCTTAAGGGACTGAGGGATGGAGATAGTGAATGGGCTAGAGACACACACACACTTACACAGAATACATAGAATGACTTTGATTAGTGAATGTGATAGGCCGCTCTGAACAAATGTGTTTTGAGGGAGCGCCTGAAACCATGCAAATTGTGGATAGTCCTAATTTCTTGGGGTACAGCATTCCAGAGGATTGGCGTAGAGCAGGAGAAGTCTTGGAGTCGGGAGTGGGAGGTACGTATTAGTGCAGAGGTTAGTCGAAAGTCGTTTGCAGAGCGCAGCAGTCGGTTAGGCCGATAGATAGAAATGAGGGAGGAGATGTAGGAGGGGTGCTGCACTGTGGAGAGCTTTGTGGGTGAGAACCAGTACTTTGGTTGAAAGCTGGGAGAGGCCTAGAGAAATGGTTAGTGATAGAAGGAAGATAGAGGAAGACATTGCCCCAACGGTACAAACAGGAGGGAGAGTTAGGCTGCAGACTCGGTTGCCTGTAGCCTCCAGTTTGGCACCTGTTCGGAGCAGTTGTGTTCCAAAAGTCAAAACGTGCGCTCCCAGGACTTGCACTGCGTGGTCCTTTTTTCACACACTTGCACATGATATTTGCTATGTGAAATGCAAGCTGTGTAATCAAAAATTAAAAATAGCTAAAAGTGTCAGTCACCTCAATACCACAAATATGTGGAAACATGTGCGGACAAAGCACGTAGTTGAGTTACAAAGACACACTGGAGATGTAGGCCAACCTACAGCAGCACCTACATCTTCAGGTTGTGTTGAAGCCTCTTCATCGAGCTCACACACAGCTGGTTATGCTTCCTCACAGGATCGCCATGGAAGAACCTCGGCCACTGTTGTCCAGAGACAAACTGTTATTCCACACACAGCAGCAAGTTCCCTGTCATCCTCACACTCCCAGGCCACAAAACAGCCAGCGGTAGCACAGGCATGGGATAAAACACGGCCATACTCCGCAAACCATGCACGAGCACAGGCTCTGAATGCTGGCATTGCAAAACTCCTGTCCCTTGAAATGCTGTGATTCAGGCTGGTGGAGACAGACAGTTTCCGTAACTGAATATCATTGTCAATCCCACAATACAATGTGCCAAGCCGATTTCATTTCAGCAGGCAAGCCGTCCCTGGTCTGCAAAAGCATGTTGAGGGAAAAATTAAACATGCGCTACTAAAAGCCCTCAGTAGCAAGGTCCACCTGACCACCGATGCGTGGACCAGTACCCATTGTTATGATCTGCTACAACCAGTAAGGAAAGAAGGGAATTCTGTCCCTACAATACAACTAAGCTGAATCCCTACGATGTAACGGGGAACCTGATCCTGCGACCAGACCCGCTAAAGTCCTCATCTAGTGTGAACGAAGACCTATAGTTGCGAGGGAGTAATCCCTACAAGATCTAGGGACTGGGAGAAAAGGTGGACACCTCCTAGTCCTAACATAAATTGTAGCATGGATAATTAAACAGAAAAATAAATACTTTGTGATCCTAACATCAAGCAAAACTCACAGATTAAGGCACCTAAGCACCCGGCTAGCTTAACAGTAGATAATACAATGAAGTCAAGCAAAGCCAAAGGGCGGAGCCAGACTAAATAGGGAAAAAAGGTCATGTGACCAGCAAACTGAAACAAAACCTAACAAGAGGGTTCTAACACCCATGGCCAGGGACAATACCTTTCCCTCACTGCCCATTGGGTCAATGTTGTGCAGCCGGGTACTGATCTTGCGAGTGGCGCTGTACGTGTTCTGCCAACTCCAAGGATTGCAGGAATCAAGTCTGTACACATTGATTCCTCCTCCTATTCCAGTTCCTCAAATCATCGCTGCAGGAGCCGTCACGGTCTACCTCCACATGGACCCGTGAACGTTTACCTGTTGCGACCGATATGAGCACAGCCGTGTCCAAATGTCAACAGGCCATCCTGAAATTAATTTCCATGGGGAATCTTAGCCACACAGCGCAGGAGCTCTGTAATGCCATAAAGCAGGAGAGCGACGTGTGGTTTTTGGAAGAGAATCTACAGGCAGGCTTGGTAGTGTGTGACAATGGCCGAAATCTGGTGTCAGCTCTGGCCTTGGCAACCTCACTCACATACCATGTCTGTCATATGTGCTCAACTTGGTCGTGCAGAGTTTTTTGAGGGACTATCCGGATCTTGATGCACTGCTGCACAAGGTCCGCCTAGAGTGCGCTCACTTGCGACGTTCCAGCATGGCCAGATCGCTGATTGCAGCTCTGCAACGCAGATTTCACCTTCATGAACATCGCATTATATGTGACGTACCCACCAGGTGGAATTCCTCGTTACATATGTTGGAGCGGTTGTGTGAGCAGCAGCCAACAGTAATGGAGTATCAGCTGCATCAGGCGCAGTCAACTCGCAATTTGCGGCGTTCACACTTCACCACTACTGAGTGGGCCTCTATAATAAGAATAATAATATTATTTATTTATATAGCGCCATAATATTCCGCAGTGCTTTACAGTTTAACAGTTTCAAAACACGAGTCATAAGTAACAACGTTAACAATACAATAATTAAAGCAAAATCAGCCGCCCCTGCTGGTGAAAGCTTACAATCTACAATGAGGTGTGGGAGATACAAAGTACAGGTGTTTATATACAATGGTGTTTTTACAATGATGGTCCAGCCATTTTAAGGAAGTGAGGGATGCATGGAGATAGTGAATGGGCTACACACACAGAATTACACATAGAATGACTTTGATTAGAGAATGTGATAGGCCACTGTGAACAAATGTGTTTTGAGGGAGCGCCTGAAACCATCCAAATTGCGGATAGTCCTAATTTCTTGGGGTAGAGCATTCCAGAGGATTGGCGCAGCGCGGGTGAAGTCTTGGAGTTGGGAGTGGGAGGTACGGATTAGTGCAGAGGTTAGTCGAAGGTCGTTTGCAGAGTGCAGCAGTCGGTTAGGCCGATAAATATAAATAAGGGAGGAGATGTAGGGGGTGCTGCGCTGTGGAGAGCTATGTTGGTGAGAACCAGTAATTAGAATTGGATCCTATAATGAATGGGCAGCCACTGCCAGTGTAATGAGTGGCGAATAACTCTATGAAGGATATCTGCCACGTTTTGCGTGCGTTTGATGAGTCAACGCGGATGGCGAGTGCAGATGATGCACTAGTCAGCCTGACTGTCCCCCTTATCTGCCTGCTTCAAAAAACACTGCAAGCACTAAGGCATGAGGTTTTGGAAGAGGTGGAGGATGAGGAGTCACAAATTCCATCACCTTCTGGACAGTCAGCGCAACGTGGTTCCTCACAAAGGGCTGGAGGACTTTCAAAGTACCATGCTGTATCAACAATTGAACCTCCAGAGTCGCTGTCTATATTTTCATAACCATTACAAACTTTTAATGTATTTACAAAGCACATAATGTACATTTTTTGTCTATCCTTTTGTAATGCTATTGTGTTTCCTACTGATACAGATAATACAATTTAATTGTTAATTGAATTATATTATGAAGGACTTGTGAGAAGAGAGACATTCTCAGAAGTAACCTTCAAAGTGGGACTGTACCATGCATCACAATTGAACCTCCAGAGTCGCTGTCTATATTTTCATAACCATTACAAACTTTTAATGTATTTACAAAGCACATAATGTACATTTTTTGTCTATCCTTTTGTAATGCTATTGTGTTTCCATAAACTGATGTTACGAATTATGATACAAGTTTTTAAATTGAGTTTTAAATTTGTAAATTTATATGTATTTGAAGGACTTGTGAGAGGATGAGGAGTCACAAATTCCATCACCTTCTGGACAGTCAGCGCAACGTGGTTCTTCACAAAGGGCTGGAGGACTTTCAAAGTACCATGCTGTATCAACAATTGAACCTCCAGAGTCGCTGTCTATATTTTCATAACCATTACAAACTTTTAATGTATTTACAAAGCACATAATGTACATTTTTTGTCTATCCTTTTGTAATGCTATTGTGTTTCCATAAACTGATGTTACAGAATTATGATACAAAGTTTTTAAATTTTGAGTTTTAAATTTTGTAAATTTATATGTATTTGAAGGACTTTGTGAGGAGGAGTCAATGGAGGAGGAAGACATCGCTCCAGAGGGAGGTAGACAATGCTCTAGTCAGTATGTAGACCAAGGGTGGGGTGATGCACAGCAGGCGGAGATGACGCCTCTTGCAGGGGACAACGTTTCTTGGCCAGTTGGGAGTCTGCAGCACATGGTTGATTTCATGCTGCAGTGGCTGAGAAACGACCGCCGCATCGAACACATTCACACCACGTCTGATTATTGGGTGTACACCCTCCTAGACCCTCGCTACCGGGACAACTTACAAAGCCTCATCACACCGTTGAACCGGGAGCGTAAAATGCGGAAGTACCAAGACACACTGGTGCAATCCATAATGTTCTCCATTCCAGCCGAGAGCACTGCTGCTGCTACTGATTTACAAAGCAGCTCTGTGCGTCGAGGCAGTGGAGACAGCTCTGCAACAAGAGGGAGCACAAGCAGCGCCTCTGCACAGGGCAAGACCAGTATGTTCCAAATGTGTCGAAGTTTTGTGGCAGCGCCACCAATGTCTACACCATCCGAGACGGCTCCAGTCAGCAGGAGGCAACATTTCCGTAAGATGGTTACAGACTACATGTCTTGCCCTCTCAGTGTACTCTCAGATGGCTCTTCCCCATTCAAGTTTTGTGTCTCTAAGCTGGATACATGGCCAGAGCTTAGCCAGTATGCATTGGAGGTGCTGGCTTGATCTGCTGGCAGTGTATTATCGGAGCGCGTCTTTACTGCTGCAGGTGGTGTACTAACAGACCGTTGCATGCGACTATCCTACGATAATGTACAACGGCTTACTTTTCTGAAAATGAACTAGGCATGGATCTCGCCTGAATTTGCCTGTCCGGTTTCAGATTAACTAACTGGTTGACAACGTTTTCCATGTCTCCTGTTATGTTCATCTTTCTACCACCTGAGCTATACTCCCTGGGCTACAACACTGCCAGTTGCTGCTCAGAAGTGTCGTGTCCACAGACCAATACACAAGCTATAGTAATAGTGGGGTTCAGTAACGCCTGCTGTTCCCCTGCTGTGTGTCCGGCAAAAATTACTGCTACCTAGCTACACATGTTTAAAAAAACATGACATGTTAAAGTGGCTAGTGCTACACATAGATATCAGGCTACACCCTTATTTCTAAGCTGTAAACAAGTAAACGTCAATTTAAAACCATTCAATGATTAGTGTTGGTAACAAATCTGTAACTAAATAATTGTGACATATTATGGCAGATATCCACATGTCTAACACAAAAGCATAACTTATGCTATAGGGTACTGATGGTGAACCTTCTCACTCCATAACTTTGACCAATCCAACTCACATCATGCCTCAAATGCTGCAATGTTGGAAGTGCATAATGTGGGTTGAACTTTGACAACAGCTGCAGTGCGAAGGTTATCCTTCTGTGTTCTTGGCTTTTAAATAAAAGCATACAAGTAAATATAATAATACATTGTTGATTAAGGGACATGATGTACACCTGTAATATTGTGCAAACAATGGATGTAGGACTATTCCTCTTCAACATTACTTATATTTGTGTCATTTGAAAAAATACATATTTTAGTTAAAAATTAAAAACCCATGTTCAGTAGCTGTGAAAGGCCCGTTTGTGTACTTCTATATTGTTTGCAACCAATGTATTGTATACGGATGGAAGCGCGTCACACTAATAGATTAGATTTATTTTAAATGGAATGTAGCAGAACCAATTGGAGATAAATGAAAAGGATGAGCCACTGAGACACGCTCAGCAGAGTACAAGCAGCAGTGCTTGAACATGTAACTGGAGCGTGATCTGCACTCAAAAAAGTAAAAAACACAGACTGAAGTGAACACTGAAACACAACTGTCCACAATCTGTGAAAAGCTCCTTTCTGTACTTCTATAGTGTTTGCAACCAATGTATTGTATACGGATGGAAGCGCGTCACACTAATAATTAGATTTATTTTAAATGGAATGTAGCAGAACCATTGGAGATAAATGAAAAGGATGAGCCCCGAGACACGCTCAGCAGAGTACAAGCAGCAGTGCTTGAACATGTAACTGGAGCGTGATCTGCACTCAAAAAAGTAAAAAACACAGACTGAAGTGAACACTGAAACACAACTGTCCACAATCTGTGAAAAGCTCCTTTCTGTACTTCTATAGTGTTTGCAACCAATGTATTGTATACGGATGGAAGCGCGTCACACTAATATATATTAGGATGAGCCACTGAGACACGCTCAGCAGAGTACAAGCAGCAGTGCTTGAACAAGTAACTGGAGCGTGATCTGCACTCAAAAAAGTAAAAAACACAGACTGAAGTGAACACTGAAACACAACTGTCCACAATCTGTGAAAAGCTCCTTTCTGTACTTCTATAGTGTTTGCAACCAATGTATTGTATACGGATGGAACATTAAATCAAGAAAGATTTCCATTTTTTTGATGTCACAATTGAGTTAAAGATTGGGGAAACTTACAGGTTCCACTTTTCTTAGTGATTATCATCCATTACTAAAAATCCCTTGTCAAATCTGTGAAGTTTCCCTTTTTACCTATATCTTTACCATTTTTCTGTATCATTCGATAAAATTTATCTTCTTTAGCTAATAGTAATTATTTTAATTAATGTAGCAGGAACCATGAGATAATGAAAAGGATGAGACACTAAGACCACCGCTTTACAGGGAAAGCTAACTTAAAAATTAACTACTATTTCATAAAAAAGGAAAAAAAAGTGCAAAAGGGAACAAGAAACACAACTGTCCCCAAACTCAGGGAAAACTTTTGGTAGTTCCCAAAAGGTGAAATTTTGCCCAATTTTTTGTTTATACGGAAGGAAGCCAGTTCAATAATAGAAAAAATTTGATTTTTTTTTCTAAATTTAAGGTAATGGAGCTCAACCAATTCCAAAATTTAAAAAAAAAAAAAAAAAAAAAAAGTCATTTTCCCCGGAAATTCAAAACGTGGTTGGTGGGGAGAAACCTTTCAGGCCACCTCACGTCCCACACCCTTGCACAAAGGCTGTTAAAAAAACCTTCAAAAATCGCAAATCAACTGTCCCTCAGATGGGGCAATTTGGTTTCTGTCCTTACTGGTTCACAGCACTTTGACGCAAAAATGGCGGCGGCGCCTTTTATAGTCCCTTTACACATTTCAGCACCCAAATCACAGCCATCCCTTTATTAAGATGCGCAGCATTACGGGATGTGCCCACACTTCGTGGGATTCCTCTTTGGGCTGCAAAAATCCTTGCTCTCAAAAAATTTATGGGAATTTCCCGTTTCCCGGTATACGTAGGGGAAAAAAAGTATCGGAATTAAGTATGGAATTCCATAACCGAATTGGGCCGATACCAAATTTTTGGGGTAGGGAAATGCTCAACATACTCTAGCCTTTTATGGGAAGCACTAAAAAAAAGTTAATTTTTTACCAAACAGTTACCCCTTTTAAAAAAATTTTTAACCCCAAAGGTTTTCATGTTAAAATATTTTTTCATTTTGTAATGAAAACATTTTTTTTGGTAGTAAAACTTCTTTTTCTTTTGAATAATTTTCATTTTGCAATTCCCTTAAAAACTCTCAATATTTTTTTCCCCACACCCTCCTTGCCCCGGCTTCAACGCGAGTTGCGCTCAGGTGTTAGTCACAGAGAAAAAATTTGTGTGGTTGTGGGGGCGTAACGCCTGCTTTCCCTGCTGGGTCTGGGAAAAAAATTTCGCTGCTACTACAACTTTTAACTTCAAAAGTTCATACTGGCCTCTGCCCCCCCTCCTTTCCTGGGCTTCAAAAGCGCCAGGGTTGCTGCTCGAGTGTTAGATGCACAGATGAAAACAATCCTGATGGTTTGTGGGGTTTAGTAACGCCCCGGTTTTCCCCCGCTTTGGGGTTGGCAAAAATTAATGCATACCTAAACAGGTGAAAAAAACATGAATCTCAAAGTGTCTAGTGTACACTAGAAAGAGGCCCCACACCCTGATTTCTACTGTAAACTTTGAAAAGTCAACTTTTTAACATAAAATGATTTGTCTGTCACAAATCGGTAACAAAATAATTGTGACATATTATTACAGATATGCACATGTCGAAAACAAATGCAAACACAAAAGCCTACTTATGCTATAGGATACTGATGGTCAACCTTGTCACTCCATAGCTTAGACAAATCCAACTCACATCATGATGACTCAAATACTGCAATGTTGGAAGTGCATAATGTGGGTTGAACTTTGACAACTGCTGCAGTGCGAAGGTTATACTTCAGTGTTCTTGCCTTTGAAATAAAAGATACAAGTAAATATAATATCCAATGTTGATTAAGGGACGTGATGTACACCTGTAATATTGTGCAAACAATGCATGTAGGAATAGTCCTCTTCAACATTACTTATATTTGTGTCATTTTAAAAATACATATTTGATTAGAAAGTTAACAGCCCATATCATAAAGGTCCTTCATGTAAACATGATAATCGCTAACAAAAAATCATGCATTACCTTGGTAAAGTCAATAGTGCATAGTCACAATAGCAAAATATTACCTGTAAGTGGTGCTGAAAGAACGACAACTGATAGAATAGGTGAATGATATCTATTTATCAGACTGAATAGCGACACCTGTACAATGTCGATATAATACTGTACCTTAACAAAACAGCTGTGTCACACTCACACGCATTTTTCTTGTAGCTTGTTATGTAATAGGGCACATGCGTGTATGTTTCATCATAGGTGCATGTTTACTGAGTAAAGCAGTCATGACAACGCCTTTGTGTTGTCGGTACGCTTGCGATGATGAACGATGCGCCCCGTGAATGTTGTTGGGTTATAAGCGCACAGAGCCCCAATCCCCAACCCCGCCCACGGGCGGGAAAAAGCCAGTCTGTGCGTCCAAAAAAGGGCGCAAGCAAAACTTTGCACTTACCCTTTTATAAAGCAAATAAAAAAAATTGGAACCCCCAATAGTATCCCCACTTTTTTAGGTCAGTATTACATCCCCCTTTCCCATCTGGGGCTATGCGGGAACTCTCTATAATACCTTATCTATCCGTTGTCTGCTTGCAATCCCCAGTCGGGAAAAAATAAACTGTTTTCACTATGCCCCTTTTTAAAGGTTTTTTTTTTTTTAATATAAAATGGGGACATTTTATCCGTATTTAAGGGTGGGAAAAAAATTTTTTATTTTTAAAAAAATTTTTTAAATGATTTTTATTAGAAATGAAAATGGTGTAATATGTTACCCTTTTCCAAACATTAAAGGATTTCTGTATGTACTTGTAGCTTTTATTTTTAAAAAACCCTTTTTAGCAGATTATTTAAAACCCATTTTTAAATTTTGGTTTTTCATTTTTCTTTTTACAAGTTTAATTTTATGGTTTTGTTTGTCAATTAAATTTAAATTTAAAATATAATTTTTTTAAGTAAAAAAAAATTTATCCCTTTTGGTTTTCTAAAGGGTTTTATTTTTCTTGTTTTGGGGTTTAGACAAAAATTTTTAATTACAACCCAAAAAAAACAACCACTAATTTAAAAATCCTCCTTGGGCCCCGGGCCCCCAAAACCGGGTGTTTTTCCCGAAATGCCCCTTTTTCACGTTTTTAAAACTTGCTCCCGTGTTATGGGGTTTCCCGTAATGTTTGCTGTTTCCCCCGCTGTGGGAAAAGGGAAAAAGTCCTGCTGCCTCCACCCTGTTCTCTTCTCATCCCTGGGGGGTTAAAACAAACCGGGCCCGTTGTTTTTCGGAAAAATGCTTTTTTACACGTCTACACTTCCCTTGTTTCTGGGGGCCCCCTTAAATTTCAGGTTTCCCCTGTTGGGGAACCCCGGAAAAAGCTGCCTTCCCCCCTGTTCTTTCTCATTCCCCCGGGTTTTCAACCCGCCCGTTTTTTCGGAAGTTTCTGTTAGCACCCGGGACACTTTCTCCTGGTTTTCCCGGGGTTTTAGTAATGTCAGCTTTTCCCCGGGTGTTTTTTTAAAAGGCAAACAGGGCTGGTGCCCTTTCCAAACCCTGTTCCCCTTCCATCCTTTGGGGTTTCAAAAAACGCCAGTTGTTTCTCGGGGGAAAATGCCCCCCCCCCCCCCCCCCCCCGTTGACATCTACACTTGCTCCTGTGGTTTTCTGGGGGGGTTCCCGTAATGTCTGCTGTTCCCCTTTCTGTTTTGG
>JARQOD010000009.1:116282069-116470966 GCA_033576555.1 Oophaga sylvatica | reverse complement strand
TTACCACGGATGTTATGAAATAGAGGTCAGAAATAATGGCGCTTTTATCTTAATGCTTCTCAGCGTATGTTATTGCGCCTGTAAAAGGACCTGTGCTCTGAATAACAAAAAGTCATTCAGTAAAATCCATTCAGTAAAATCCATATGCAAAACTTATATCAAAGCAGCACTATTGTAGCGTTCAATAAGTCTTACCGTTACCCGACTTCTTGTAGGAAAATTAGCTTTTGTAGCGCTATTTAGTAAAGGCATACATGCCTGGGTAATGCGCTCAACATACCGCGCTCCATGCGTGTCCTAGAATGGCGGAGAACGCCGGAAGTACAAATCAGTCCATTAGAAATGACGTATACAGGACGCTGTGATGACGCGCGTGACCGGAAGTGAGTAAGCGCTTACTGTGGGACGGAAGTCAGACGTGACACGCTCAGTGGAACACAAAACCATGTGATAGTGAAGCGGTAATCTTTCTTACAGGTGAAAATATCAACGCTGGAACCAGTGATATAGGTAAGTATTCAGTGAAAAGAAAGAATCATGTTGTAACCTATGGAAAAATAAGATATATAAATAAGAATATATACATATATACATACAACGTATATGGCGATCTATAGTATACATATAATAATACCGATATAGAAATAGCACTTTGATCAAAATCAACATCAAATGGCCCTAATGTTACTGTAACATAAGGACCTTACAGAGAATGGTATGATTATTTATTCAATAAAGGTTCATGACATTATATTCTCTATTTAACCCCTTTGGTTCCAGACTATTCAGATAATGTATCCAGTAAGCTTCCCTATACTGGAGTTTCTTAATTAAATTGCCCCCTCTCCTGTTCATTTCTACCTGTTCTAACACTAAGAATTTCAATTGTGCTATGGAATGTCCCATTTCATTAAAGTGGAATGGAATCGGTAAATGGTGTTTTTTACACCTAATATCCGACTTGTGATGGGAAATGCGGTCCTTTATAGTTTGAGAAGTTTCTCCCACATAAACTTTGCCACAAGGACATTTAATGGCGTACACTACAGATTTGGAATTACATGTGAAGTATCCTTTAATGGGAATATCTTCACCTGTTAAGGGATGTGAAATTTTGGGGCCCTTTAATACATTTGTGCATTGAGCACATTGGAGACATGGGTATGTGCCTTTCTTCTGGGTGCATAAAAATTGTTGTATTGGAACCCTGGTGTTGGAGCCTATATCGGCTCGGACAATTTTGTTTTTAATATTGCTCGCCCTTCTAAAACAGGGTAAGAAGGGGGCCTGAAATTCTGTAATACTTGGAAAACTGTCTCGGAGTATATGCCAATGTTTTCGTATCTTGCTATGTAATTTGTACATAAAAGGGTGAAATGTGTGAACGAATGGGATTCTCTGTGTTGCAATACGTCTTGTTTGGTTATCAGTATGGTTACGGGATTGACTCAATAACATCCGTGGATACCCTCTCTGTAGGAATTTATTCTCCATTTCGTCAAGATGTTGTGAGTAGTGTTGAGCGATAGTGCTCGATATCTAAAAATATCGTATCGAAATTGTATCGCCGATAGCACTAAATATCGTCGATATCCGATTTCGATACCGGAAGTCCAATGTAAGTCTATGGGAACAAAATATCGCAACTAAAAAAAACCTTTATTTCCTTGTAAACACTAAATATACACACATAGAATACATATATATATATATATTTTATACATGTCATTGTGACATATATATATATATATATATATATATACATATATTTATAGTTTATACACTTCTACATAGTAAAATAGACTCTGATTCAATTGCCGGGTAAAGCCGTGACATACCCCATAGAAGTCGACGGGCTCGGTGCCGAGTACCCCAAAAACCTCTGGCTCTTTGCGACTCAACTTGGGCGTCACGAACAGGATTCTGTAGCTCGCTATAAGCGAGTCCTGTGTGCCTGAATTGAACTGGTTTTGTGCTTGAGAATTGCTAAAATCATCAGAGAATGTATTTGCCATTTTTCCGCCATATCTGCGTCACGACGAGGCACTGGTGAAGAAGAAGGGCGTGCTCTTCATGGGTGTACACACTCACCCAGTGACGCGAAAACGATGGCTCTAAATGGTACTGCAATGTAAGATCGTGCCCCACAGCTCTTGAGTTCCGCCTCCTCATCCTCCTCAGTGTGCGGAAACTAACACGAAGGTCCCGCCTCCCTACAAAAGAGGGGCCCTCTCCAGATGCTAATGACACATGTGACTTGGCAGAGATGGCTAATGGACACGAGCAGAAGTGTGAAGGGATGGAGCAGTCAGAGCTCTCCCCCCGCGGAAGCGACCCGATCGCCACGGAACCACCGTTGGGCACCCGGCCTGGAAACCCTCCTACGCTGCAAGAAGCGGAGGATACCCTAAGAGGCCTGGCCCGGCACCGGGAGGAGGTCGCCAGGATGGAAGCCAGCTGGCGTGCCCTAAAACTAAACTTGGAGCGGCGCCAATCCCTCTTACCTGAAGTGTCTGTACCGGAAGGTGAGGCACCCGTTCTAGTAGAGGAGTCCGTGCGGGCATCCCAGCCCTTCCAATGTGATCCGGTTGACGTTGTCGCAGTGGAGGCACCCGTTCTAGTAGAGGAGTCCGTGCGGGCATCCCAGCCCTTGCAATGTGATCCGGTTGACGTTGTCGCAGTGGAGGCACCCGTTTGTGCAAAGAACGCTGCACCGGCAGCACCCCAGATCCCGCTGTCTGCCCCCGTCGCTGAGACAGAAGAAGCGACACCCGTCCTCATGGAGGAGGCCGCGCAGGCACCAGAGCACTACCTGCCTGTACCGGAGCCCCGACGTCATCTGTTCCAGAGCCGGCTGCTTCCTCCGCAGGTGAGCGCCACCAGGACTGGGGGGCGCCAGGAGAGCTGCCGCAAACCGGACACTGTAAGCTGCAGTTTGATGGTGGAGACATGGAGCTGCTGGTGGAGGAGAATTTCAACTGGCGTCAGGAGGAAGAGTGGAGACGTTGGGAGAAGGAAGCAGAGCGACAAAGGGAGCAGCGAGAATCCCAAAAACTTCGCCAACGTCAGCTGGAGAAGGACCGGGCAGATAAGGACCGGATGAGAAAAGATAAAGGAACCCTGAGGGAGCCGCGGCGTAAGGGTGCAGTACGGAACTTTAAATTGAAAGGTGGTTGGGGCTTCATCCAGGAGCCTGGACTTTATTTAGAAGTTTTTGTGAACCGGCGGGACATGGAGGCTCACCTCCCAGAAGGACACCAGGGGAGGGACCTGTTGCCAGGAGACTTGGTGACTTACACCCGACACTGGGGTTACAATGGATGGTACGCCCTAAATGTTACCAGGTGCGACCCCTACTCCCCAGAGTGTCAGGAACCTGTGAGACCCTCGGAGCCTTCAGCCTCCCACATCCAGGCCTCTGCAAAAGTGCCCACCCCACGCCGTAAATCTCCCCAGCCTCCCTCAGTGGTCTCCTCAGCAGCCCCAGCTATGGACATGATAAGTATAGTTGGCCCGTACCCGGCGCCTGTTAGGCCCCCTGGGGTTCGTACAGTCCGTGACATAGGGCTCCAGACCCGGAGGGAGATGAAAGAGGTGGCCACACAGACCCAGATAGCGGGTCACGACTTGACTGTACAGGCCACACGACGTCATCAGGTCCTGGTGGTCCTTGGTGCCTCGGATGTTTGGCAAGCATCAGAAGAGTACCAGGTGGTACCTGGAACACCCCTGCCAAAGAATTATAAATAACCCGGACAGGGTCACTGTATGTAAATAGTTAAATTGTTTATGTACCCGGACGGGTGAATGTTCATAAAAAAGTTTTTTAATTTAATAAAAAAAAACAAAACACAGTTTTCATTACTTTTATTACAGTGTCATCCTGCGACGCCATCGATCTCCTGTAAAAAAATGAAAAAAAAAAGTATACCACCTGACCGACGCAGTCCATAGTAACGAGTGTCCCACGACGATCCAGCTCTGCTACATCAGAATGACAGGCACAGCCTGTCATCCCGGCGCAGCACAGCTGATTACCTGCTTCCCCGGCGGTGACGTCATCGGACTGACTGCTTTACGGCCGGGATTACCCAGCAGTCACTGCAGTTATCGCGAGAAACTGCATGTGACCGCCGGGGAAAGATGATGGCGGCCATGAAGCAGTCCAGGCCGTGACCGCCGGAGATCTTCTGCCAGGTAAGTGCCGCTGACTCCTGACAGACCCGACCGACGGACACTCACAGTGACAGTGACAAATCCGATTCCGGTATTCGATAAGACGAAAATATCGAAACGAATTATCGAAAGGCCGATAGAGCTAATATCGGCCGATAGCCGATATTTACATTATCGTATCGCTCAACACTAGTTGTGAGCGAACCTCAGGATCACTCACTATTCTTTTTGCACGTTCAAATTCTGATGTCGGTACTGATTTTTTAACTGCATTCGAATGGCAGCTTTGGTAAGTAAAAGGTTATTCCGATCAGTTTCTTTAGTATACAAATCAAAGGAAAGGTTACCAGTCTCATCTAATAACACCATAGTGTCTAGAAAACTAATTCTCCTTTGGTCATGATTTAATGTAAATTTCAACTCGGGCCAAACATGGTTCAATTGGTCAAAAAAACAACATAAGCTATCACTAGTACCCCTCCAAATACAAAAAATATTGTCTATATATCGACGCCACATTAAACAGTGTGTTTTGAATAGATCATTGGGATAAACATAATCCTTCTCAAAAAAAGACATGTAACAATTGGCGTATGGGGGGGCCACATTAGACCCCATCGCAGTTCCCTGTATCTGAAGATAAAAGGTATCTTCAAAGATAAAATGATTTTTAGTAAGTACCAGTTCCAATAATTCCAAAAGGAAAGATATAACATTGGGATTGAAAGAAGATTCCTCCAATAATCTTTTAATTGCTCTTATGCCCTTTGAGTGTTGAATAGATGTATATAAATTGTTTACATCTAATGTTACCAGTATGGTGTCTTTTGGTAACTGCCCCATTCCTCGAATAAGTTGTAAAAAGGCTCCTGTATCTAATAGAAAAGATGGAGTTTTTTTGATTAAAGGTGTGAGGATCTTTTCCAAGATAATGGACAGAGGAGACAAAATAGAATCCGTAGACGCCACAATTGGACGACCTGGAGGTCTGTCCAGTCTCTTGTGGATTTTGGGTAGTATATAGAATACAGGGATCTTGGGATCGTCCTTGATTAGATATTCTTTCATTTTGGTGTCTATGATATGGAGGTTTAGAGCTCTATCAGTGACATTTAAAATTTGTTCCTTAATCTGAGTGGTTGGATTATAAGGTAAAACTTCATAGACATCTTGATTTCCTAGTTGTGAATATATTTCCTCTGTATAAAAGGATCGATTCATGATCACTGTAGCTCCCCCTTTGTCCGCTGGTTTTATAATTATATCTTTATCATTCATTATAGATTTTAAAGCTTAGCGGTCCTCTTTTTTTAGGTTAGATTGGAGATGGAACTCACCCCTGGTTATTCGTTTCGAAAATTCTACCACTTCTCTATTGATACGAGCTATATAAGTCTCTGTCGGGTGATTGTTCTTAGGTGGCATAAAGTTACTCTGAAGTCTAAGACCCAATTTTGATAAATTAATTGGAGTAGGTTGTGAAACAGGTAGACTAAAAGATTCTGAAGTATGAAAGTAGGCTTTCAAGCGAAGGTTTCTAAAAAACCTCTGTAGGTCTATGTCAAGTTGAAACGTGTTAAATTTATATGTAGGACAAAAAGAAAGCACTTTCTGTAACAAATTCATTTCTGATACACTCAAACTCTTAGAGGAGATATTAATAACTAAATTAGTGTTACCTGGGACCTCGTATGCATCCCTTGTCGTTGAATTTCTGAAACATTGGCCCCCCCGCCTCGTCCTTTTCTTTGTTGTCTCCCTCTGTTGGAGCCTAAAAAAGACGATCGGTTGTAGTCCATACGATCGCTGTCTGAACTTGAAGCTGAAGTGCCATCTGTATTCCTGAATCGACGATAATTTTGACGAAAAGAAGAACCTTGCCATTTGTAGACTCTTTACTGCAAATAGTCTTGTGTGTCCCTAATAAATTTCTGTCTCTTCCGTTTTTCTGTTTCCTTCCTGAAGACGTCAATGTTCTTAGTACGGGATTTAATTGTTTCAAAATCTTCTTTCGGTAGAGAATCCTTCAATTGGGTTTCAACTGTAGATACCTTTTCCTGACAAGTCTTTATTTCTTTATTTAGATTCTCCAAGGTTAATGTCATCAAATCTAGAGAGCACTTATTCAAAATTTGTTCGAATTTTTGACAGAATTCGCTATTATCTTGAAATAAGGTAGGTCTCATCGAGACGCGAAGGCCTCGTGGAATCCTTTGAGTTTTAATATACTCCGCTATAGTTATGCTGTGTAATTCTAAATTTACTAAGTGGCGAGACTCACGTTCTAAATCACGATACTTAAACTCGCTCCCTGAGATTTGTAAAAAATCTCCAGTAGTTGTAACTTGTGATACAATCTCAGCCACTTGTGTCTCACTATATGAGAAGCTACTTGTAGACATCTCAGTGTATATAACAGAAAAAATAAACTAGAAATAAAGGGGGAAGGGATAGAAGAAAGAATGTATAATGGTACAATTCTTGAGGGTGCCCGTGTAAAGGGTTAAATATCATAGAAAAAATTAATACACGTCACTCCTCTTTTTTGTTAAGGGGCACTGATCAAAGGGTTACCAAGCCCTTAATAATAATATTTAGAAAAAAAATCTGGCACTCTAAATGTAATGCTGAAACACATGGAATTTATTCACATAATCCAAGATAACGTTTCGGTCGAAAACCTCGACCTTCATCAGACTGGAAAAAATAAATGAATATAAACATATCAACGGAAGATAACAAAATATGTACAAAAGGATATATAACGAAATATTAGGCACAAAATAAAATAGCCTATAAATTCTTAGTGGTTTAATGAGAGATTAGGAGTAGCCTTACTCTATATAGTGAGCAATATAAACTTTACATTCTAATTGAAATGAAAAGATCAGCTTAATGAGCCTCAGAGGACCCTACAGAGGTTTTGGAATAAACCAGGATAGTGTAAACGACTCCCCTATTAGTGATATCCAGTGGGGTGGTTACAATAAGGGGTGCTTAGTATTTGATAAAGTTAGCTTACCCAATTATGTATATAGTCAAGGTAGTATCTGAAACAATAGAATAAACCGCTTAATAGAGGTGTTCCAATCTTATAAGAAAAAAAGGAGCATAGTGTGCCGATAGTGTATAGTGTGATATCAAAAAATCTTACCACGGATGTTATGAAATAGAGGTCAGAAATAATGGCGCTTTTATCTTAATGCTTCTCAGCGTATGTTATTGCGCCTGTAAAAGGACCTGTGCTCTGAATAACAAAAAGTCATTCAGTAAAATCCATTCAGTAAAATCCATATGCAAAACTTAAATCAAAGCAGCACTATTGTAGCGTTCAATAAGTCTTACCGTTACACGACTTCTTGTAGGAAAATTAGCTTTTGTAGCGCTATTTAGTAAAGGCATACATGCCTGGGTAATGCGCTCAACATACCGCGCTCCATGCGTGTCCTAGAATGGCGGAGAACGCCGGAAGTACAAATCAGTCCATTAGAAATGACGTATACAGGACGCTGTGATGACGCGCGTGACCGGAAGTGAGTAAGCGCTTACTGTGGGACGGAAGTCAGACGTGACACGCTCAGTGGAACGCAAAACCATGTGATAGTGAAGCCGTAATCTTTCTTACAGGTGAAAATATCAACGCTGGAACCAGTGATATAGGTAAGTATTCAGTGAAAAGAAAGAATCATGTAACCTATGGAAAAATAAGATATATAAATAAGAATATATATATACATATATACATACAACGTATATGGCGATCTATAGTATACATATAATACATTCCAATATAGAAATAGCACTTTGATCAAAATCAACATCAAATGGCCCTAATGTTACTGTAACATAAGGACCTTACAGATACCATACTGATACTACAGATACCATACTGATAACCAAACAAGACGTATTGCAACACAGGGAATCCCATTCGTTCACAAATTTCACCCTTTTATGTACAAATTACATAGCAAGATACGAAAACATTGGCATATACTCCGAGACAGTTTTCCAAGTATTACAGAATTTCAAGCCCCCTTCTTACCCTGTTTTAGAAGGGCGAGCAATATTAACCCCTTCACCCCCAAGGGTGGTTTGCACGTTAATGACCGGGCCAATTTTTACAATTCTGACCACTGTCTCTTTATGAGGTTATAACTCTGGAACGCTTCAACGGATATTCGCGATTCTGAGATGTTTTCTCGTGACATATTGTACTTCACGTTAGAAGTAAAATTTCTTCGATATAGCTTGCATTTATTTTTGAAAAAACGCAAATATGGCGAAAATTTTTAAAATTTTGCAATTTTCGAACTTTGAATTTTTATTCCCTTAAAACAGAGAAATATATCACACAAAATAGTTAAGAAATAACATTTCCCACATGTCTACTTTACATCAGCACAATTTTGGAACCAAAATTTTTTTTTGTTAGGAAGTTATAAGGGTTAAAAGTTGACCAGCGATTTCTCATTTTTACAACAAAATTTACAAAGCCATTTTTTTTAGGGACCACCTCACATTTGAAGTCACTTTGAGGGGTCTATATGGCAGAAAATACCCAAAAGTGACACCATTCTAAAAACTGCACCCCTCAAGGTACTCAAAACCACATTCAAGAAGTTTATTAACCCTTCAGGTGATTCACAGGAACTAAAGCAACGTGGACGGAAAAAATGAATATTTAACTTTTTAGCCACAAAAATGATTTTTAAAAACTTTTTTTTATTTTCACAAGGGTAAAAGGAGAAAATGGACAGATAAAGTTGTTACGCAATTTCTCCTGAGTACGCCAATACCCAATATGTGGGGAAAACCACTGTTTGGGCACACGGCAGAGCTCGTAAGGAAAGGAGCGCCGTTTGACTTTTTCAAACTAAAATTGGCTGGAATTTAGATTGGACGCCATGTCGCGTTTGGAGAACCTCTGATGCCCTAAACAGTGGAAACCCCCACAAGTGACACCATTTTGGAAACTAGACCCCCTAAGGTACTTATCTAGATCTGTTGTGAGCACTTTGAACCCCCAAGTGTTTCACAAAAGTTTATAATGCCTGGGTGTGAAAAAAAAAAAAAAACATTATCCACAAAAATGATTTTTTATCCAAATTTTTAATTTTCCAAGGAAAAATTGGACCAGAAGTTGTTGCCAATTTGTCCTGAGTACGCTGAATACCCATATGTGGGGGGGAAAAACTGTTTGGGCACACGGCAGTGCTCGTGGAAAGGAGGGTTGACTTTTTCAACGTAATTGCAGAAGTTTAGATTGGACGCCATGTCCGTTTGCGTGCCCTGATGCACCTAAACAGTGGAAACCTCCCACAAGTGACCCATTTTGGAAACTAGACCCCCTAAGGAACTTATCTAGATCTGTTGTGAGCACTTTGAACCCCCAAGTGCTTCACAAAAGTTTATAATGCCAGGATGAAAAAAAAAAAAACATTTTTCCCACAAAAATATCTTTTTAGTCCAAATTTTTGAATTTTCCCAAGGGAAAAATTGGACCACAAAGTGTTGTCAATTTGTCCTGAGTACGCTGATACCCCATATGTGGGGGGGAACTGTTTGGGCGCACGGCAGTGCTGGAAAGGAGCATCATTGACGTTTTGAAAATGCTGAACGTTGAGGGTCATGTTCCGTTTGGAGGCCCCGATGAGCCTAAACAGTGGAAACCCCCACAATACCCCATTTGGAACTAGACCCCTAAGGAACTTATCTAGATCTTTGGTGAGCAATTTGAACCCCCAAGTGCTTCACACAAGTTTATAACGTAGACCGTAAAATTTAAAAATCATATTTTTTCCACAAAAATGATCTTTTCACCCCAATTTTATTTTTCCAAGGGTAACAAGACTCCAAAAGTTATTGTGTAATTTGTCCTGAGTGCGCTGATACCCCATATGTGGGGGTAAACCACTGTTTGGGTGCATGGCAGAGTTTGAGGAAGCGCCGTCTGACTTTTTCAACGCAGAATTGGCTGGACGCCATGTCGTGTTTGGAGAGCTCCTGATCTGCCTAAACAGTGGAAACCCCCATAAATGACACCATTTTGGAAACTAGACCCCTCAAGGAACTTATCTAGATGTGTGGTGAGAACTTTGAACCCCCAGGTGTTTCACTAAAGTTTATAACGTACAGCCGTAAAATAAAAAATCTTTTTTTTTTTTACAAAATGATTTTTTCGCCCCCAATATTTTATTTTTCACAAGGGTAACAGGAGAAATTGGACCCCAGAAGTTGTTGTCCAATTTGTCCTGAGTACGCTGATACCCAATATGGGGAGAAAACTACTGTATGGGCGCACGTCAGGGCTCGGAAGGGAAGTAGTGACGTTTTGGATTGCAGACTTTGATGGAATGGTCTGGGGGCGTCATGTCGCATTTGGAGAGCCCCTGATGCGCCTAAACAGTGGAAACCCCCCACAAGTGACCCCATTTTGGAAAATAGACCCCACAAGGAACTTATCTAGATGTGTGATGAGCACTTTGAACCCTGAAGTGCTTCACAGAAGTTTATAACGCACAGCCGTAAAAATAAAAAATCTTTTTTTTTTTTGCAAAAATTATTTTTTCGCCCCAATATTTTATTTTTACAAGGGTAACAGGAGAAATTGGACCCCAAAAGTTGTCCAATTTGTCCTGAGTACGCTGATACCCAATATGTGGGAGAAAACTACTGTATGGGTACACGTTGGGGCTCGGAAGGGATTTAGTGACGTTTTGGATTGCAGACTTTGATGGAATGGTCTGGGGCGTCATGTCGCATTTGGAGAGCCCCTGATGCGCCTAAACAGTGTAAATCCCCAACAAGTGACCCCGTTTTGGAAAATAGACCCCTGTTGTGAATGGTTTGAGATGAGTTCTGAGCAGAGGCTCCCTCTGGTGGTTACAAGCGGTGCTAGTCTGTCCAGTGAAGATTGTGAGGACTGGGAATCAGGTGTTACTGACTGGTCTTATATAAGGGAGTCACCTTCCCATCAGGGTTGCCGGTGATCAATTGTTCTGGTCTGAATCCTTTATTCCAGTTTCCCTTGTAGCCTGCTGTGTCGTGTCTGCATCTCCTGCTAACAGATAAGACATTTTCTTCTTTTGTGTTTGTGCTATATTTTTGCATTTTGTCCTGCACTTCTGTGGGGGCCTTCAGGGTCCCCTCCGGGGCTTCTGCCCTCTCAGTTTTGTTCAGCCACTGATGTTTGTACTTTTGCTTTTTCCAGTTTTTTCAGTGGCTGCTGTTTTGATTTTGTTACACCAGAGAGCTAATTTAGGTGGTAGAGGTCGTGTGATCTCAGGTGTTTTTGAAATTAGTAGAGTTGGTGCTTTTCAGGGTTTTCTGGGATTGCAGTAAGTACCCTTCCTATCCTTTTCTATTTAGTTAGTTTGGGCCCCAGCGTTTGCTCATACTATTTTCTTTCTGTGTCAGTATTTCATATTGTCTAACCGCCATTACATGTTTGGGGGCTTTCTATTGTCTTTGGGGTTCTGCTCCGGGGCAGATAGCTTTCCTATATCTATCTTTAGGTGTAGTTAGTTTCTCAGCTGTGACGAGGCGTCTAGGACCTACGTAGGAACGCTCCACGGCTGCCTCTAGTTGTGGTGGTTAGTCAGGGTACTGCAATCTCATAGATTCCAACTGCTCTGGTGTATTGCCTTTTTTGCCTGCACTCCTCAGCTACCGAAACATAACAGTATCACCGGCCTAAAAATTGAAAATTGCATGGTACTCACAGAAGGGAAAAAATAGTGTCAGAGATATTTTTCTGTTTGTTGCATTTTTTTTTTTTTTCCCTCTGTATCTCTGGGTGCTGGGGAGGATCTTTTCTCTCAATAGAGTTTGCACAGTTGTCTGGCCGTGTGGATCAGCTTGCCACTGAGGTTCGGAGTATTGCTATCTATCTTGCTGGGTTGCCTGTTGTGGAACCTAGGATTCCCATGCCAGATTTGTTTTTAGGGGATCGAGCTAAGTTTCAGAATTTCAAAAATAATTGTAAATTGTTTTTTGCCTTAAAATCTAAGTCCTCAGGGAACGCAGCGCAGCAGGTTCAAATTGTCATCTCTCTCCTGCGCGGAGATCCTCAGGATTGGGCTTTTTCCCTGATACCTGGGGATCCTGTTTTGAGTGATGTTGATGCATTTTTTCAGGCCTTGGGGTTATTGTACGATGAGCCTAATGTCACTGATCAAGCTGAGAAAGCCTTGCTGGCATTAAATCAGGGGCTTGATGACGCTGAGTTATACTGTCAGAGATTCCGTAGGTGGGCAGTCCTGACCAAATGGAATGACGACGCTTTGGCAGCCCTTTTCCGGAAGGGTCTGTCAGATAATGTAAAGGATGTTATGGTGGGATTCCCTGTCCCTCTGGTCTCAATGATTCTATGTCATTAGCGATTCAAATTGACAGACGTTTGCGTGACGGAGAAGTATGCGTGGAATGGTGTTGCCTTGTGAAACAGCTTCTGAACCCATGCAGTGTGATAGAGTGGTGTCTGGGGCACAGCGTCATGAGTTTCGAAAGCGCAATGGGTTATGTTTCTACTGTGGTGATGCCTCTCATGCTGTTTCAGTCTGCCCTAAGCGGGGAAGACGTTTTGCACGCTCAGTTGTCTTGGGTAGTGTTCAGACTAAGTTTTTATTAACTGTCACTCTGATATGCTCTCTGTCCTCATTTTCTGCTCAGGCTTTCGTTGATTCTGGAGCAGCTATTAACCTGATGGATTATGATTTTGCTAAACTTTGTGGATTTCCCTTGATACCCCTACAGAAGTCTATTCCCCTACTGGGGATCGATTCTACCCCTTTGGCTGAGAATAAACCCCAGTTTTCTACTCAGGTGATAATGAGGGTTGAACCTGATCACCAGGAGTGCTGCAAATTTTTGGTTCTGTATAATCTGCATGACATTATCGTGCTGGGTTTTCCTTGGTTACAGTCTCATAATCCTGTTTTGGATTGGAAATCTGTGTCTGTAACCAGTTGGGGCTGCCAATGTGTTAATACCAACACTCCTGTTTTTTCTGCCTCCCCCCAGGCTCAGGATGTTCCTGACTTTTTGATTGATTTTTCTGATGTGTTTAGCGAAAGTAAATCTGCATCCTTGCCTCCCCATAGGAGCTATGACTGCGCTATTGAATTAGTGCCGGGTAGTAAATTCCCTAAAGGTCGCCTTTTTAACTTGTCTGTACCTGAACATGACGCTATGCGGTCTTATATCAAGGAATCATTGGAGAAGGGTCATATCAGACCATCCTCTTCACCCTTAGGTGCGGTTTTTTCTTTGTGGCCAAAAAGGATGGTTCATTAAGGCCGTGTATTGATTATCGTCTCTTGAACAATATTACTGTGAAATATCAATACCCGTTACCCTTGATTTCTGACCTGTTTTCCAGGGTGAAAAACGCTACTTGGTTTACCAAGCTTGACCTCAGGGGGGCGTATAACCTTATTCGCATTAAGCACGGGGATGAATGGAAGACGGCATTCCTTACCCCTGAAGGGCATTTTGAGTACCTGGTGATGCCCTTTGGGCTCACTAATGCTCCTTCCGTCTTCCAGTCCTTCATGAATGACATTTTCAGGGATTTTGTGGACAAATTTCTGATTGTTTATTTGGATGATATCTTGATTTTTTCTAATGACTGGGACTCTCATGTGAAACATGTTCGAACTGTATTCCAGATTTTGAGAGAGAATGCTCTGTATGTGAAGGGATCAAAGTGTCTTTTTGGCGTACAGAGGATCTCATTTCTGGGATTCATTTTGTCCCCATCTGTTATTGAAATGGACCCGGTCAAGGTTCAGGCCATCTGTGATTGGGTCCAACCTACTTCATTAAAGGCTCTTCAGAGATTTTTGGGTTTTGCCAATTTTTATCGTAAATTTATTGGTAATTTCTCGGTTATTGTTAAACCATTAACTGATTTGACCAGAAAGGGTTCTGATGTGGTGAATTGGCCTCCTGAGGCAGTCTCTGCATTTCAGGAACTTAAGCAGAGATTCACTTCTGCTCCTGTTCTACGGCAGCCTGATGTTTCTCTGCCATTTCAGGTGGAGGTTGATGCCTCTGAAATTGGGGCAGGTGCCGTTTTGTCCCAAAAAGATCCAGAGACCTCTAAAAGTAACCCTTGTGCCTTTTTCTCTCGAAAATTTTCTCCTACTGAACGTAATTATGACGTGGGTAATCGGGAGTTATTGGCCATGAAGTGGGCTTTTGAAGAGTGGAGACATTGGCTGGAGGGAGCCAAACATCAGGTGGTGGTCCTTACGGACCATAAGAATCTGGTCTATCTGGAATCTGCCAAGCGACTCAATCCTAGACAGGCCAGGTGGGCCTTGTTTTTCACACGTTTTAATTTTGTGGTTTCCTTTCTTCCTGGCACTAAGAATGTTAAGGCGGATGCCCTCTCGAGGAGTTTCCTTGCGGACTCTCCTGAGTTATCTGATCCTTCTGTTATTTTGAAAGAGGGTGTAGTTCTTTCCGCCATCTCGCCCAATTTGAGACTTGCTCTGGAGGGGTGTCAGGAGGATAGGCCCGAGTGCTGCCCTGTTAGAAAATTGTTTGTCCCGGACCAGTGGAAAAAGAGTGTGATGTCTGAGATTCATTGTTCCGCATTGGCTGGGCATCCCGGAATTTTTGGTACCAGAGACTTGGTTAGTCGGTCCTTTTGGTGGCCTACCTTGTCTCGTGATGTCAGGGAATTTGTGCAGTCCTGCGGGACTTGCTCTCGCTCCAAGCCTTGCTCTCGCTCTAGTGGTTTGTTGATGCCATTGCCTGTGCCCAAGAGACCATGGACCCATATCTCTATGGATTTCATTTCCGACCTTCCTGTTTCTCAGAGAATGACCACCATCTGGGTAATTTGTGATAGGTTTTCCAAGATGATACATCTTGTGCCATTACCTAAGTTGCCTTCCTCCTCTGAATTGGTGCCGTTGTTCCTTCAGCACGTGGTTGTTTACACGGCATTCCTGAGAACATTGTGTCTGACAGAGGAGTCCAGTTTGTTTCCAGATTTTGGAGGACTTTTTGTTCTAAACTGGGTGTTCAATTGTCTTTCTCCTCGGCATTTCATCCTCAGACCAATGGTCAAACTGAGAGAACAAACCAGACATTGGAGACTTATCTAAGATGCTTTGTGTCTGCTGATCAGGATGACTGGGTCTCTTTTTTGCCTTTGGCTGAGTTTGCTCTTAATAATAGGGCTAGCTCTGCTACTTTGATGTCTCCGTTTTTCTGTAATTCTGGATTTCACCCTCGATTTTCTTCAGGACAGACGGAGGCTTCTGTCTGTCCAGGTGTTGACTCTGTTGTGGAACGTATGCAACTGATTTGGGACCAGGTAGTGGAGAGGTTGTCCCTCTCTCAGGAGAGGGCCCAGCGGTTTGCTAACCGGCATAGGACTGATGGTCCTCAGTTTAAAGTGGGGGACTTGGTCTGGTTGTCCTCAAAGAATATTCCTATGAGAGTAGCATCTCCTAAATTTAAGCCTAGGTTCATTGGACCTTATAAGATCATGGAGATTATTAATCCTGTTTCTTTTCGTTTGCTTCTTTCAGGGACATTTAAGATCCATAATGTGTTCCACAAGTCTTGTTGAAGAGGTTTGTTGAGCCAGTGGTTCCTACTGCTGTGCCTCCTGACCCTGTTTTTGTTGAGGGCAATCTGAGTATGTGGTTGAGAAAATATTAGATTCTCGTTTTTCTAGACGGAAACTCCAGTATTTGGTTAAATGGAGAGGTTATGGTCAGGAGGACAATTCTTGGGTGTTTGCTTCGGACATCCATGCTAGGAGACTTATCCGTGCGTATCATAGAACTCATCCTGACCGACCTGGTTGCTCAAATGAGGGTTCGGTGACCCCTCCTCAAGGGGGGGTACTGTTGTGAATGGGTTTGAGATGAGTTCTGAGCAGAGGCTCCCTCTGGTGGTTACAAGCGGTGCTAGTCTGTCCAGTGAAGATTGTGAGGACTGGGAATCAGGTGTTACTGACTGGTCTTATATAAGGGAGTCACCTTCCCATCAGGGTTGCCGGTGATCAATTGTTCTGGTCTGAATCCTTTATTCCAGTTTCCCTTGTAGCCTGCTGTGTCGTGTCTGCATCTCCTGCTAACAGATAAGACATTTTCTTCTTTTGTGTTTGTGCTATATTTTTGCATTTTGTCCTGCACTTCTGTGGGGGCCTTCAGGGTCCCCTCCGGGGGCTTCTGCCCTCTCAGTTTTGTTCAGCCACTGATGTTTGTACTTTTGCTTTTTCCAGTTTTTTCAGTGGCTGCTGTTTTGATTTTGTTACACCAGAGAGCTAATTTAGGTGGTAGAGGTCGTGTGATCTCAGGTGTTTTTGAAATTAGTAGAGTTGGTGCTTTTCAGGGTTTTCTGGGATTGCAGTAAGTACCCTTCCTATCCTTTTCTATTTAGTTAGTTTGGGCCCCAGCGTTTGCTCATACTATTTTCTTTCTGTGTCAGTATTTCATCTTGTCTAACCGCCATTACATGTTTGGGGGCTTTCTATTGTCTTTGGGGTTCTGCTCCGGGGCAGATAGCTTTCCTATATCTATCTTTAGGTGTAGTTAGTTTCTCAGGCTGTGACGAGGCGTCTAGGACCTACGTAGGAACGCTCCACGGCTGCCTCTAGTTGTGGTGGTTAGTCAGGGTACTGCAATCTCATAGATTCCAACTGCTCTGGTGTATTGCCTTTTTTGCCTGCACTCCTCAGCTACCGAAACATAACAGACCCCACAAGGAACTTATCTAGATGTGTGGTGAGCGCTATGAAGCCCCAAGTGCTTCACAGAAGTTTATAATGTACAGCCGTAAAAACAAAAAAATAATTTTTTTTGTACAAAAATGATATTTTCGCCCCCAGTTTTTTATTTTCCCAAGGGTAACAGAAGAAATAGGACAAATTGCACAATAACTCTTGGGGTCCAGAGTACGCTGATACCCCATATGTGGGATAAACTACTGTTTGGACGCATGGCAGAGCTCAGAAGTGAAGGAGCACCGTTTGACTTTTTCAACGCAGAATTGGCTGGAATTGAGATCAGACGCCATGTCACATTTGGAGAGCCCCTGATGTGCCTAAACAGCGGAAACCCCCCAATTCTAACTCCAACCCTAACCCCAACACACCCCTAACCCTAGTCCCAACCCTAACCACAAACCTAACCCTAACACACCCCTAATCCCAACCCTAACCCTAACTTTAGCGCCAACCCTAACCCTAACTTTAGCCGCAACCCTAACCCTAACCCTAATGGGAAAATGGAAATAAATATATTTTTTTATTTTATTACTTTTCCCTAACTAAGGGGGTGATAAAGGGGGGTTTGATTTACTATTTATAGCGGGTTTTCATGATTGGCAGCTGTCACGCTAAAAGACGCTTTTTATTGCAAAAATAGTTTTTTGCATCGCCACATTTTGAGAGCTATAATTTTTGCATATTTTGGCCCACAGAGTCATGTGAGGTCTTATTTTTTGCAGTACGAGTTGACGTTTTATTGGTACATTTTTGAGCACGTGACATTTTTTGATCGCTTTTTATTTTGAATTTTGGGAGGTTAGAATGAACAAAAATCAGCAATTCATGAATTTCTTTTGGGGGAGGCGTTTACACCATTCTGCGTGTGGTAAAATTGATAAAGCAGTTTTATTCTTCGGGTCAGTACGATTATGGCGATACCTCATTTATATCATTTTTTTATGTTTTGGCGCTTTTATAGAATAAAAACCATTTTATATCAAAAATAATTATTTTTGCATCGCTTTATTCTGCGAGCTATAACTTTTTTATTTTTTCGCTGATGATGCTGTGTGGTGGCTCATTTTTTGCGGGACAAGATGACGTTTTCAGCGGTTCCAAGTTTATTTATATCGGTCTTTTTGATCGCGTGTTATTCCACTTTTTGTTCGGCGGTATGATGATAAAGCATTGATTTTTTGCTTTGTTTTTTTTTTTTTAAGGGGTTCACTAAAGGGGTTAACTAGTGGGACAGTTTTATAGGGGGGGTCGTTACGGACGTGGCGATACCAAATATGTGTACTTTTATTGTTTTGTTTTTTTTATTTACAGGAAGAAATGAATTTATTGGGGAATATTTTTTTTTTTTTTTATTTATTTTGGATTTTTTTTTAAAACATGTTTATTTTTTTTTTTTTTTTTACTTTTTTACTTTGTCCCAGGGTGGGACATCACTGTATTTTATCAAATCGCTGGTGTGACAGTGTGCACAGCACTCTGTCACACCAGCGATCGCTCAGGCAGTGCAGCAGGCTTCTCAGTGCATGCTCTCAGCAGGCACTGAGGAAGCCGCCTCCCTCCAGGACCCCGGCGCCATCTTGGATCCGGGTCCTGGGAGGGAGGAAGCCCTCAGAACAGCGCGATCACATCGCTCTGGTCTGAGGGTCTCAGGGGGGCGCACAGGGAGCCCCACCCTGCGCGATCCTCCCCTGTGCCCCCAGTACACCGCGATCATGTTTGATCGCGGTGTGCAAGGGGTTAATGTGCCGGGAGCGGTCCGTAACCGCTCCTGACACACAGTCACGGGTGTCAGCTGTGATAATCAGCTGACACCCGGCGGCGATTAGCTGCGCTCCCTCTGGGAGCGCAACTAATCGCCTATGACGTACTATCCCGTCCATGGTCAGATTGTCACGGGTTTTATGGACGGGATAGTACGTCTAATGTCAGAGAGGAGTTAAAAACAAAATTGTCCGAGCCGATATAGGCTCCAACACCAGGGTTCCAATACAACAATTTTTATGCACCCAGAAGAAAGGCACATACCCATGTTTCCAATGTGCTCAATGCACAAATGTATTAAAGGGCCCCAAAATTTCACATCCCTTAACAGGTGAAGATATTCCCATTAAAGGATAGTTCACATGTAATTCCAAATCTATAGTGTACGCCATTAAATGTCCTTGTGGCAAAGTTTATGTGGGAGAAACTTCTCAAACTATAAAGGACCGCATTTCCCATCACAAGTCGGATATTAGGTGTAAAAAACACCATTTACCGATTCCATTCCACTTTAATGAAATGGGACATTCCATAGCACAATTGAAATTCTTAGTGTTAGAACAGGTAGAAATGAACAGGAGAGGGGGCAATTTAATTAAGAAACTCCAGTATAGGGAAGCTTACTGGATACATTATCTGAATAGTCTGGAACCAAAGGGGTTAAATAGAGAATATAATGTCATGAACCTTTATTGAATAAATAATCATACCATTCTCTGTAAGGTCCTTATGTTACAGTAACATTAGGGCCATTTGATGTTGATTTTGATCAAAGTGCTATTTCTATATCGGTATGTATTATATGTATACTATAGATCGCCATATACGTTGTATGTATATATGTATATATATATATTCTTATTTATATATCTTATTTTTCCATAGGTTACAACATGATTCTTTCTTTTCACTGAATACTTACCTATATCACTGGTTCCAGCGGTGATATTTTCACCTGTAAGAAAGATTACCGCTTCACTATCACATGTGTAAGGTTTTCCTCACTCGGCTGCTTCAGAGGTAATTCAGGAGACACTTTCTTATGCAAAAAGTCTTTAGGTTTATTGCATCATAAACCATATGGTAACATACAATACACTCTTCAATGCTTCAGCTCCTGCCTGGAGCCTCGCTCTTCAGTCACAGAGACCTCTCTGTAATGTCCCGCCTTGGACACATGGAAGCCTGTCCACACTGGCAGACTCCCACACACTCTCTCAGGTGCCAAACAAACTCCATTACATAGGCGTAACCCCGCCCATAGGTGAGGTCAGGATCACATGGTTAGGTCACCTGATCATGACCTCATCACAGGTCCTTTACCAACAACACAAAACCATGCTTCCATGCATATCTGAGGAGCATACACAGTGCCCCCTAGCTGCATCAGGGGTCACTACACCACATACCTCCCCCCTCTGTTCAAACTTGTGGGGTTGAACACTTGTTACCCGACCAGAGATCCTTCTCGGTCATCTCTGCCAGTCAAACCATCTGGCTAAGTCGGGCCCTCTGTCAGACCACCTGCCTCCCCAGCGGTCAGTACGGCGTCGCAATTCCCCTGCACCCATACGTCCTGTCTGGTCTGAGTCCTTTTCAGCTTGTCCACCACAGGTTCTCCTGCTTAGGTCACTCATCACTGAGCTAACTGAGGCATCACTATTTCTACCTCTTCCATCAGGCGCTCTTCGCCTCTCAACACTACGGATTGAAGGTGGCAGCCATCTTCTTTCCATTTCCTGCAGCTCTCTGTTGATCTGCTCCCTCTCCAGTCATAGCTGCTCTACTTCTCTCAAGTATGACACACGATACTCCAGGAGCATCCGGATATTCCCAAGGCTCTCCCTGGATCCGACAACGAGGAATGGAACCATCCCATCTTCACCCCTGACCTGGACTTCGTCATCCGCCGGAATCCTGACTCTCGTCACACCGGACTTATTCACCATCTCCTGCATCACTTTCCCAAGTCTTCCGATGACTTTCTTCACCAGACCTCTGGGCACTTGAATGATGTCTTCCACCAATCCAAGCCGACTTTGAGCCTTTCTTGCTTGCTCCAAACGTCGAGCGGCTTCTTTATTCCTCCACATGATCATCTGTTTCGTTCGGAGGCATTGTAGATGCATGTCTCTCAGGACAGCCACTCGCTTCAGTGTGACTTCCTTAGTCGACAGTATGACTAACTGTTTCATCTCTGGCACCCAGTTCACACTACATGCTTCTACCGCCTTTCTAAAGGCCTCATGCACCTCCTCACTGGCACACACTTTTCGCAGGTCTTCGGGTATCTCTATTACACACTTGTAACCCGACCCGTCACCTTCTTGGACAGACTGTTGGACCTCCTCGTCCTGAGCATTAGTATAGTTTTCCAATACATCGCTCTCCCTTGTGTGCCCATCTGCATGGCACTTCCCTTGCTGGATTTCTTCTTCCATAGATTTCTGGAGCTGGGCACCAGTCTCCTCCTCCATCTTGAGCTCTCGGAGAACTCCATCTCGCTCTTCTGCCAAGCAGCGACACTCCTGCTGATGTTTCTCTTGGGCCTCTCTGAGCACCACCGTCTCTCTCCATAGAGCCTTGTTCATACTCTTACACGCTGACAGATGATCTCTGAGCCTAGAGACTTCCCTCTCCAGCTCCTCCACTCTGTGCTCAATCATTCGTCTCAGGACCCTTTCCCGCTCGACTGTCTCTCTTTTAGCCAGCACATGTCGCACCATCACGTCTCTAATTACATTTTCAGCTGGGCACTCTTGCCTACACACACTCTGCCTCTCCAGAGTTCTGCCCGTTCCTGCATCCGCAGTTTCCACTGTCTCATGACTCTCGGTAACTTCAGAGAGCTCCAGCTTACTGCACTCACTTTCCCTTGCGGTCGAGTCACAGTCTGCATAGGAGTCACTCCCACTCCCCCTGTCATCCTGGAACAGCACGTCCCCACTTACACAGGTCTCTGCCCCCTTTCCTGGAGCTCTACCGTTTCTCACGGTCACACGTCTTGTCACATCCAAGTCCCCGAGTTGGTCTGACCCACACTTTCTCCCGGTCACCTGGAACTCTGGACTATCGCTATTAGGTGTTACCTTCTTTTCACACATCACACGACAAGGAACCACTACAGCCACCTGCTGTGATGGGGCTCCCTCCTCTGAACAACAGCACACTTTATCAATTTCCCATGCCTTTTCAAATAACGTGAAGTCCCGCTTCCTCTCATAGGGGTACACTAAGTTCGGTGGTATACCAGCATAACACCCTTTTGGAATCTCCACCCACTTTTGGGCCACCATCCCCTTTTGGGTTGCCACCCCCTTTTGGGACTCCGCCCCCTTTTGGGCCACCATCCCAATTTGGGTTACCCCCCCCCTTTTGGGACTCGCCCCCTTTTGGGCCACCATCCCAATTTGGGTTACCGCCCCCTTTTGGGCCACCATCCTAATTTGTGTTACCGCCCCCTTTTGGGACTCTGCCCCCTTTTGGGCAACTTTACTGATTTGGGCTACCACCCCCTTTTGGGACTCCACCCCCTTTTGGGTAACCATCCCTGTTTGGGTTGCCGCCCCCCTTTTGGGACTCCTCCCCTTTTAGGGACACCACCCATCACTGGGGTACACACCACGGCTCTTACAGGCCCCCAGTCCACACAGTACCCTTAGACAGTGTCTTTTACTTAGGGCGTGTACTTGGCCCTTTAAGAGTTTGTGTGCCTCGGTTCACACTGTCCTTTTTTACCACACCAGCTCCTGCTGGTACTGCCACCGCTTCCGTTGCAGCCACCAACAACCAGCACCTCCAGATGCTACTCCTAAGCTGCTGTGGCTGTTACTGCAGCTCCGGCTGCTGCAGAACTTCTTGCTGCAACAGTCACTGTAGCTCATGCTACCACAAGTCTCTGCACGCTGCGCTGTCTTGCCGCTTGTCACCTTCGTGACCCCCCACGAGTCAAAGCCAGCCGCTTGTCACCTTCATGACTCCACGAGCCACAGCAAACACCTCACACGTGTTCCAGAAAAAAAACAGTTTCTCACTGATCCGTCAGCACCACACAGACTCCTGTCTGTCACACTCTCAGCCAGAGAGATTTTCCGGACACCTCCTTTTCATAGAGGCATCCCACAGAGGAAAAAACAGTTTCTCACTGACCCGTCAGCACCACACAGACTCCTGTCTGTTACCTGTTGATCACTCAGGTTTCCAGACACCTCCTCTTAGAGGCATCCCACAAGGACAAAAACAATCTCTCACTGACCCGTCAGTACACCACAGACTCCTGTCTGTTACCTGTTGATCACGCAGGTTTCCGGATACCTCCTTTTCATAGAGGCATCCCATAAAGGAAAAAAAAACAGTCTTTCACTAATTCTTCTCACTGATCCCGACCAGCATAACACGGTTGTCAAGACCGTCACCTGTTGGTGTCAGCCACACAGGTTCCTGGAGACCTCCTCCTCAGAGGTATCCTATCAGCATGCTTTTTCTCCATTTTCAATGACCCTGGTCAACATAACACAGACTCCTGTCTGTCACCACTGCTTAACAGCTTCTTCAGATACCTCATATCAGAGGCACCCATAAACATAAATGCACAGTTTATTCGTGACCACTGGTCACACTCACGGTTTTCATAGACCGTCCGTTCCTCCTCTGGTTCCTGATTCCCAGTCCTGGAACATGTGCTCCTTGGGCCGCTGCCAGCATTCCATCCACCAATTGTAAGGTTTTCCTCACTCGGCTGCTTCAGAGGTAATTCAGGAGACACTTTCTTATGCAAAAAGTCTTTAGGTTTATTGCATCATAAACCATATGGTAACATACAATACACTCTTCAATGCTTCAGCTCCTGCCTGGAGCCTCGCTCTTCAGTCACAGAGACCTCTCTGTAATGTCCCGCCTTGGACACATGGAAGCCTGTCCACACTGGCAGACTCCCACACACTCTCTCAGGTGCCAAACAAACTCCATTACATAGGCGTAACCCCGCCCATAGGTGAGGTCAGGATCACATGGTTAGGTCACCTGATCATGACCTCATCACAGGTCCTTCACCACAACACACACTATGCTTCCATGCACATAGGTGTAACTCCACCCACAGATGAGGTCAGGATCACATGGTTAGGTCACCTGGTCATGACCTCATCACAGGTCCTTTACCACAACACAAACCATGCTTCCATGCATATCTCGAGGAGCATACACAGTGCCCCCTAGCTGCATCAGGGGTCACTACACCACACATGGTTTTGTGTTCCACTGAGCGTGTCACGTCTGACTTCCATCCCACAGTAAGCGCTTACTCACTTCCGGTCACGCGGTCATCACAGCGTCCTGTATACGTAATTTCTAATGGACTGATTTGTACTTCCGGCGTTCTCCGCCATTTTAGGACGCGCATGGAGCGCGGTATGTTGAGCGCATTACCCAGGCATGTATGCCTTTACTAAATAGCGCTACAAAAGCTAATTTTCCTACAAGAAGTCGGGTAACGGTAAGACTTATTGAACGCTACAATAGTGCTGCTTTGATTTAAGTTTTGCATATGGATTTTACTGAATGGATTTTACTGAATGACTTTTTGTTATTCAGAGCACAGGTCCTTTTACAGGCGCAATAACATACGCTGAGAAGCATTAAGATAAAAGCGCCATTATTTCTGACCTCTATTTCATAACATCCGTGGTAAGATTTTTTGATATCACACTATACACTATCGGCACACTATGTTCCTTTTTTTCTTATAAGATTGGAACACCTCTATTAAGCGGTTTATTCTATTGTTTCAGATACTACCTTGACTATATACATAATTGGGTAAGCTAACTTTATCAAATACTAAGCACCCCTTATTGTAACCACCCCACTGGATATCACTAATAGGGGAGTCGTTTACACTATCCTGGTTTATTCCAAAACCTCTGTAGGGTCCTCTGAGGGCTCATTAAGCTGATCTTTTCATTTCAATTAGAATGTAAAGTTTATATTGCTCACTATATAGAGTAAGGCTACTCCTAATCTCTCATTAAACCTACTAAGTAATTTATAGGCTATTTATATTTTGTGCCTAATATTTTGTTATATATCCTTTTGTACATATTTTGTTATCTTCCGTTGATATGTTTATATTCATTTATTTTTTCCCGTCTGATGAAGGTCGAGGTTTTTGACCGAAACATTATCTTGGATTATGTGAATAAATTCCATGTGTTTCAGCATTACATTTAGAGTGCCAGATTCTTTTTCTAAATATTATTATTAAGGGCTTGGTAACCCTTTGATCAGTGCACCTTAACAAAAAAGAGGAGTGACGTGTATTAATTTTTTCTACAGCTACATTACAGCCTACTTTCTTCACACTCCATTACAACACTGTGGTTAAGACTCAGGAGTAGAGTTGAGCGACTTTAGTCGGATCGGGTTTCGTCACACCCGACCGAAACAAAATTTGAGTCGGACGAAACTGGTCCGACAAGTACAAAAAAAAGTCGGAGTTTCGTCCGAAACCCGACCCCAATGCAAGTCAATAAGGGGAATAAAAGTCGGCATTGAGCGGATGACATTCATCCACTTAATGCTGACTTTTATTCCCCATTGACTTGCATTTGGGTCGGGTTTCGGACGAAACTCCGACTTTTTTTTGCCCTTGTCGGACCAGTTTCGTCCGACTCAAATTTTGTTTCGGTCGGGTTTCACGAAACCCGATCTGACCAAAGTCGCTCAAGTCTACTCAGGAGAGTGGAAACGTCAGTATTTTGCCACCCATAAATACGGAACCAGTTGTTATTTTTTCTGTGGAAACACTTTTAAAAAAAAGCAAACAATTAAAATTAAATTAAAATAAACACAATTACAATAAAGACCTTTTATTTGCATCTAATCAAGATATTATTTAGTGATATTACCTATCTAATATCAAGGGATTCACCCTTATCTACTTGCATGTGCACCTCCACTATTCAGAGCACTGCAGTTCACTTTTACTGATGGTACTGGTAAAAAATGAACCTCATTCTTCCCAGGAGCCACCGACTTTCAGTCACAGTGATATGCACAGAGCTGTTACAGTCATTGTTCACAGCATTCAGGGTTGCCAACTGGACGTTATATTTTTTCTGGACAGATTATAAAAAACTTACGGACAGACAATATTTTTTATGAACACATTGGATAACCATAATAAATCTTTATGTTTATAAGTGATACATGTGAACAGTGCATAATTCTGATATGAAGGTATTTTCTGCATTCACTGTAAACTTTAAAAAGATGATAATTACAGTCAAAATAATCTCCATACATTTGTTCAGCTTCAAAAATATCAGACACCTACAAATTTTTTTTCCTGAGAGTGCCCTATTTTTACGACCTTTTCCAAAATTTTAAGTACCATGACCACCTTACCTAACAAAAACAGATTATAAACAAAGGGTATCATTAATGAATACATAAACCTCGGTACTTAATATGAGAAGTTATTTGAAATAATGACACAGACTCCTTTATTGACTCTAAATTAAACCATACTCACGTAATCGCCCAGTCCATTGAAGCCAACGTCTCCTGTAATTGAATTAAAATAATAAACAACTATATTCCTCACCTGTGCAAAGTGACAAGATAATCCATAATCTCCCACGACAATCCTGATGACTGATAGAGCAGTTACTAATATGACTGCTCTACCCAGCAGCCGGAGACATGTGTGTAATCGCTCCTGCAGTGTGTAGCACTGAGCTGCGGTGAGAAAGTTCACAAGAGTTCATCAGCTGATGAGCCCCTCACTTACGGCACCTCTACTGCTTGTCAACTTTCTCACCAAGCGGCAAGTCAGCACTATGCACTACAGGAATGATTACAAGATCCTGTAAGTGTGTCGTTGGATGCTAAGTAGAGCAGTCACATCATCTAATGTGACTGCTCTACAAGTGATCTGAATTGTTGTGGTGCAGTATGGATTATGGCAGATAGGTGAAGGTTATTGTGGTTTATTATTTTTCTCTTTTCCAGGTGATATGGGCATTAGAGATTAGACGTTAAGGTGAGCATATGGTGTTTTCTATTTCTTACAGAAGACAAGGGCTTCAGGGTTAGGTCTAAGGTGAGTATATATTGTGTTTTATATTTTTACTTCAATATTTATTTATTTTAACTTTTTAAATTTTTTCCATTCTTTGCAGTTTAGGATTAGGGTTGGGGTTAGGGTTGTGGCTGGAGTTAGGGTTGTGTTAGGGTTGGGGTTAGGGTTGTGTTAGGGTTAGGATTGGGGTTAGGGTTAGGGCTAGGGTTGGAGTTAGGGTTGGGGTTAGAACTGTGGTTAGGATTGTGTTAGGGTTGGGGTTAGGGTTGGGATTGTTGTGTTGGGTTAGGGTTGTGTTAGGGATAGGGTTGTGCTGGGGTTAGGGTTGTGGTGAGGGTTAGCGTTGGGGTTAGGTTTGGGACAGGGTTAGGGTTAAGGGTGTGTTGGGGTTAGGGATGGGGTTAGGTCTGTGTTAGGGTTGGAGTTAGAATTGGGGGGTTTTCAAAAGTAAAAAAAATGATGAAGATGTGACAGTGTTGACCACAAGTGCTCAGTACTCGAGTTTGCATCGGGTGCTCTGGTATGCACCAAGTATCGCAGATCCCCTCATGTTTTTTTGGGGTGTCTAACAGCCATGAAACATGTGGGGCAGGGACTCAAGAATGTTACTCGAGCACCTTCGATATTCGGTGCATATCCGAGCACCCAATGCAAACTGCAGTAGTGAGCACTTGCGCTCAATACTAATGATGACATATATGACGACCTAATGTTATCAAATTCTGAGAAGCAATCGTGGGTTCAAAATTCTCACTATACCCCTGGATAAAATCCTTGATGGGTGTGGTTTCCAAAATGGTTTCTCTTGGGGGTTTCTACTGTTTAGGCACATAAGGGGGTCTCTAAACGCGACATGGTACCTGCCATCGAGTCCAGCCAATTTTGCGTTCAAAAAGTCAAACTGTGCTCCCTCCCTTCTGAGTCCTGCCATGCACCCAAACAGTGGGCTTACCCCACATATGTACCAGGAGAAATTGCAAAACAAATGCTGGGGTCCGTTTTCTACTGTTACCCTTGTGAACATAAAAAAGTTTGGGTCTAAAATAAATTTTGTGTGAAAAAAATTAAATGTTAATTTTTTCCTTCAACATTGCTTTTATTCTCGTCAAGCACTTGAAGGGTTAATAAACTTCTTGAATGTGGTTTTGAACACCTTGAGGGGTGCAATTTTTAGAATGGTGTCACTTTTGGGTACTTTCTGTCATATTGACCCCTCAAAGTCACTTCAAATGTGATGTGGTCCCTAAAAAATGGTTTTGTAAATTTTATTGGGAAAATGAGAAATTGCTGGTCAACTTTTAACCCTTATAACGGCCTGACAAAAAAAATATGTTTACAAAATTGTGCTGATGTAAAGTTGACATGTGGGAAATGTTATTAATTAACTATTTTGTGTGACATAACTCTCTGATATAAGGGCACAAAAATTAAAAGTTTGAAAATTACTAAATTTTCAAAATCGTTGACAAATTTCCATTTTTTTCATAAATAAAAGCAAGTCATATCAAAGAAATTTTACCTGTAGCATGAAGTACAATATATCACAAAAAAACATTCTCAGAATCAGTGGGATCCATTTAAGTGTTCAACAGTTATAACCACATAAATTGACACTGGTCAGAATTGTAAAAATTGGCTTGGTCATTAAGGTCAAAATTGGCTTGGTCACTAATGGGTTAAACTGTTTCTTGTGACGTAGGAGTCAATATAACTTTCCCCTCTCCAAAAAAAAGAGATTCCAAGATCCAGGATTAGAGATGAGCGAATTTGTTTGGATTTTGTCACTGAATCTGATTTTGACATATTTGTGCTATATTCGAACACTGTTTGTCCTGAATGGTTTTTTTATGATTGGTTCTGAACATATTCGGAAGTTTCTACTCTCATTGACTCTAACGACGTTCGGCTGTGTTCGACGAATATTACAAAAACAAAGTTCGATTTTATTTGAAACCGAATCCGAACAAATTTGCTCATCCCTATCCAGGATGTTATTATAATGTATTATCATAATTTATTACAAATATCAGATACTGCCCAAACAATCCAAGTCTTCCAGATATTAGCAATTATAATGAATAGTATCATATCTCAGCTATCAATCCAGCTTTGAACAAACACAGTCAGCAGAGGTTTATTTGGTTGGAAGGCATATACTGGCAAGAAATGCAATGTTAATTACCATATGTGTCAGTGCCCTAAACCACATCCGATACTGAATTGAAAGCAGGAAATCAACAAGGGGACTTGGCAGGGGTTTAGCTTGCCTTTTAATATTAAATAGCCCTCATGACCATGTTACAGCAGTTACATAACAATAGATATGCATCCTTTGACATATCAAATGATGTTACAAAAATTTTTTTTTACCTTTTCAACAAACCAATTAGTTTGAACATTATATGTGTCACAGTCCCACCAGGGGGTCGGTTACCCATTTTCAGCCAGGCTGAACTGCGGCGACCTTGGTGAGATCCCCGCTAACCCAGTGAGAAAAACTCTCACACTGCTAATGGGGATCTCACCGAAGCAACTGCAGTTCAGCCCAGCTGGGAACGGAGCCTCAGTGACCGGATGTAACCTCTACCCTCCTTCACTGACGCTGCACTCGCAGCCACTCAGTCACCAGTCACGCTGTCAGATCACCTCAGCGGTAGTCCCCGGCTGACCTGAAGTGAACTCAATAGCATAGGAAAAAATCAATTAAGTTTCCCAGGCTCCTGAGTTCATCTCCGGTTAGCGGGGGAGGCTGCGCAGAGATGAACTCATTTATTCTGCGGGCGTTTACAGCAGGGATGGTATCATTAGCCCCGGTCCCTGCTGTAAACCTGTTAACCCCTTCAGATGGATTGCAGCGTGGAACCTGACTGAACGGCGGAGAGGTAAGGATATTATTGCTTTTTTATTTTATTTTTATTACAGGAGTACAATGGATTCAGAAGGATTACCAGTACAATAAAATGTGGTCAAAAACTATGTGTAATTATTTCATTAAAATAATTTTTAATTAATGTGTGTGTTTTTTTAACCATTTACTACAATAGGATTAATAATGGAGAGTTGTCTAATTGACAACTCTCCATTATTAACCCGGATTAATGTCACCATTCAATCCATTAGCCACCGCTAAAGGCAATGGGAATAGACAGGCTAAGTGCCAGAAAAGGCGCATCTAATAATAGATGTGCCTTTTCTGGGGTGGCTGGGGGCAGATGATAGTAGCCAGGGGGGGCCAAAACAATGCTCCCTCTCTAGGCTATTAATATCTGTCCTTAGTCACTGGCTTTCCCTGTCTGGCAGAGAAAATCCCGCGGGAGCCCACACATTTTTTTTACAACGAATATACATATTAAATTAACAACTACACATCCGAAATTTTGTACACTCATATAATTGTTAATCAAATCCATATATCAAACTACACAAAATGAAATGGTTTACTGTATGTAAACCATGTGTCATTTCATGTCGGGTTCTGTAATGACTTTACAGAAGCTGGCAATTGAATTAGTGGCTATTATGCTATGTAGAAGTGTATGAACTATAAATATATATATATATGTGTCACAATGACATGTATATTTATGTATTCTATGTGTATATATCTATTCTTTCCATTCTTTTTTAAACATGTCTGTGTGATTTTACAGTATAGTGCACTGAATTGCCATCTTTTCTAAAGGACACTGGTGTGTATTTCTCGCAAGTCACACGTGTGGTCCATGTGTAATTCGTATTTTTCTCGCCCCATAGACTTGCATTGGCGTATTACGGGCGTCATACGGTGACAATCGCAGCATGCTGTGATTGTCTCGGCCCGTATAATACACCCGAGAAAAAAACGGCTTCTGAGAGCTGCCCCATATGTTAACATTGGTTCGAGTGATATGTAAGTTTTTCTCGCATAGCACTCGTCCGTATTCCTCTCTAGTGTGACGCTGGCCTTATACTGATAGTGATCAAAAAATGTTATGTACCCCAAAATGTTACCAAAAAACACTAATATATTCCGCACAAAATCAGCCCCCACTCAGGACCGTCATCTGTCACTAGAACTATAGGGAGTTCCCACGTTAATGGTAGAACAAAGCCTTTGGAAAAGCAACACAGCTCCAGCCCTCTCAAATAAAATCCTGCTAATTCTGTGCTCCCAAATCCAAATGCCCCCCTTCTTCTGAGCCTCACTGTGCCTAAACCTCATTAAGTGGCCACAAGTTTGGCATTACTGTAAGGAGAGAGCACTTAGCAATTTATGAGGTGTCTATCACCAGAAGCACAAGCTGAGCACAATGTTTGGGGCTGCTACAATATATGGGGGATCTACACTGTATGGGGCACCATGTATGGGCACTAAACTGGCATATTTACATTTTTCCAGAAAAAAAGCATGGGTGAATGGTACAAAATAGTCACTGCAGTTGAGAGATGCAATTTCCACAATGGGGTCACTTTTGGGGTTTTTCTGCTGTTCTGGCACCTTTGGGGCTCTGCAAATGTCGCAAGTAAACTATTGCGCAATTATTATGGGGTCCAGTTTCAACTATTAACCTTTGTGTACCTGAAAAAATTGCAGCAAATACAATAATTACATTTTTACCACTAAAATGTCATATTTCCACATCTCAATGTTATAAAATTATGTGAGGCACATATGGGTTCAACATACTCACTACACCCCTACATGAATTCCTTAGACAGTGAAGTTTCCAATTTTCCAATATGGGGTCACCTTGGGGAGCTTCTGCTTTTCTGGCACCTCAGGGGCTCAGCTAATGAAGCCCGCAATCTATTCAAATGAAATCTGCATTCTAAAAGCCATATAGCGCTCCCTCCCATCTGATCCCCACCATGTGCTCAAACAGTAGTGTATAAAATATGGGGTACTGCCACATTCGGGTGAAATTGCATAAAAAATAGTATGGTCTAATTTCTTTCATTACCCCTTGTGTAAATTATAAATTTGGCATTGAAACAGTATTTTAGTGGACAAAATGTAATTTGTTCTCACATTTAAATGTTATAATGTTTCGTGAATCACCTGTAGGTTCAAAATGCTCAGTATACTCCTAGATAAATTCATTGAGGGGGTCTAGTTTCCAAAATGGTGTTACTTGCAGCGGGGGGGAGGTTAATGCTGTTTTCGCATGCCAGGGGCAATCCAAATGCCACATGGCATTCACAATTTATTCCAGACAAATAGCTCTCTTTCTTTTCCTATTCCTGCCTTGTGCATAAACAGAAGTTTTTGACTCCATATGGGGTATCATCGCGTTCTGGAGAAATTGCATAACAAATTATGGGGTAACAAATTATTTCACCTAATATCCATTGTGAAAATTACAAATTAGGGGCTAAAACAACATTTTTGTAAAAAAAAAAAAAAAAAAAGGAAATTTTCATTATGAAGACCTAATGTTATCATATTCTGTGTAGTACTTGTTGGTTTAAAATACTCACTATACCCCTACACATATGGGGTGTCGGTGTACTCCGAATAAGTTGAACAACAAATTGTATGACCTTCTCCCATGCCTCCTCTGGATGATCCAGATTGTCATTGGCAAGCTTCAAACGGGCCTGGACATGTGCTTGGGTGATCAGGAGGACCTTGCGTGCTCTGCAGGATTTTGATCCATGATGGCGTAGTGTGTTACTAACGGTAATGTTTGAGACTGTGGTCCCAGCTCTCTTCACGTCATTGACCAGGTCATCCTGTGTAGTTATTGGCTGATTCCAGAACTTTCTCAGAATCATCGTTACTCCAAGAGGTGAGATCTGGCATGGAGTCCCAGACCTAGGAAGACTGACAGTCATCTTTTATTTCTTCCATTTTCTAATAATTGAGCCAACTTTTGTTGCCTTCTCAACAAGCTGCTTGCCCATTGTCCTGTAGCCCATCCCAGCCTTTTGCAGGTCTTCAATTTTGTCCCTGGTGTATTTAGACAGCTCTTTGGTCTTGGGCATAGTGTAGAGATTGGAGTGTGATTGAGTGTGTCGACAGGTGTCTTTAATACAGGTAACCAGTTTATACAGGTGAAATTAATACAGGTAATGAGTGCAGAGTAGAGATGAGCGACTTTGCCTCCGAGAGGGTCGAGTCGGGTTTCGGACCACCCGACTTTCGCAAAAGTCGAGTTGAACGAAATCGGCTGACTAACGGAAAAAGTCGAAGGTCAGACTGAAACACGAAACCCAATGCAAGTCAATTGGGAAGAAAAGTCGGCAGGGAGTGGAGGACAGTAAACACACCTACAGTGCCCATTTCAATGCCAACTACATCAATTCTTAATACTTAAGCTTGTCAACTATCATTTACTTTATAATAATAGTAACACATTGAAAACTGGGGGTTATTTGGCTAAAGTTGTGGGGGGGCAGAGCTGGCTCCAGGTTTTTGTGGGCCCCAGGTGAAAGAGTCTCAGTGGGCCCCTTTAACACATACCATAATTCATGATGCTCCGATACAGCAGTGAAATATAGGTATAGTACAATGCCAAATACTTCACTTCTTACATAACATGAGTGATATTTATTGTAAATTCTATAATAGCTCAAAAACCGGACAGTATAGTCCTCCATACAGTATTATGGGCACCACATAGTGCGCCATACAGAATAATGAGCCCCATATATTGCTCCATACATAATTGGTCCCATATAATGTTCTATACAGTATGTGATGAGCTCCACATAATGCTCCAGTATATGATAGTCCCCATATAATGTGCCATACAGTATAGGACGGTCCCCATACAGTATAATGAGCCCCACATATTGCTCCATACAGTATAATGAGTCGCATATAAATCTCCATACAGTATATGCTGGGCCCCATATATTGCTACATACAGAATGGGCTCCATATAATGCTCCATACAGAATAGGCCCCATATGTGCTCCATATGATGCTCCATATATAAAGGGCCCTATATGATGCCCCATAAATAATGAACCCCATATGATGCTCTAGTATATGATGGGCCCCATATATGTTGCTCCAGTGTATGATGGGCCTATATAATGCTCCAAAAATAGTGGGCCCCATATGATGCTCCAGTATATGATGTGCCCCATGGAGGATGCTCCAGTGTATGATGGGCCTATATAATGCTCCATATATTATGGGCCCCATATGATGCTCCAGTATATGAGTATATGATGGGTCCCATGGATGATGCTCCAGTGTATGATGGGCCTATATAATGCTCCATATATAATGGACCCCATATGATGCTCCAGTATATGATGTGCCCCATGGATAATGCTCCAGTGTATGATGGGCCTATATAATGTTCCATATATAATGGGCCCTATATGATGCTCCAGTATATGATGGGCCCCATGGATGATGCTCCAGTGTATGATGGGCCTATATAATGCTCCAGTGTATAATGGGCCCTATCTATGATGCTCAAGTGTATGATGGGCCCCATATATAATTCTCCAGTGTATAATGCTCCCCATATATTGCTCCAAACATAAAAAAATGAAATACCTCTCCTGGCTGGGCATTGCTCTACTCTGGACTCCTCAGCGTAGCCATCTCCCAGCTCTCTACACTGTGACTGTTCAGGCAGAGGGCGCACATACGTGACGTCATCGCGCTCTCTGACCTGAATGTCACTGTCAGGAAACGCGGAAGACATCACAGCGGTGGAGCAGGGAGAGGTAAGTATTGCAAGTGCTGGGGCCCTGAGCAAGCAGGGGGGACTCACTCGTGGGCGCTGGCACAGGCATAGGGCCCCTCATAGTACGCCGGTGTCTCTGACGGCGAGTGGGCCCCCCCACCTACTCAGGGCCCTGGTCCTTGCCCTGGTGCACCAGGTGCTGACGCCGGCCCTGGGGGGTACAGCGCAGTTAATGAGATGGAAAACTGGCATATGTTGAGGTGTAGGCTGGACGTTCAGCAGCTGTAAATGGAAGATTGGAGAAGTCGGAGGAAGAGGAGGACAAAGCGAGCCATTTTGCTGGCAACCTATGTGTCATCAGGAGAAGGTGGTACAAAATCCTTTGAAACCCAGGCATGGTTCATTTTAATGAAGGTGAGATCACCAACATTTTGGGTCGACAACCGGGTCCTTCTTTCTGTCAGGATTGATCCAGCAGCACTGAAGACTCTTTCTGATAGCACACTACCAGCAGGGCAAGCGAGCTCCTGTAAGGCATATTGTGCCAATTCAGGCCAGGTGTCCAGTTTACAGGCCCAGTAGTCAAAGGGAAATGACCTGTCAGGGAGAATATCGATAGGGGAGGACAGGTAATTTTGAACCATAGTTGACAACTGCTGTCTCCTGTCTGTTGCAATTGATTCAGTATTAACAGTCGTGTGAGCGTTACTCGAGAAATCAGTCCACAACATGGTCATGAAACCCTCGTCTCCAACGCCACTTCGGCTGTGTGCACCACGAACACCTCTTCCATTTGGCCCAGTACGGCTCGTGGTAGACCCTGCACCGCTACTGTGTGCTGGAAATGCCTCTAACAAACGGATTACCAGAGTTGCTTGTTTGTTCGCCAATATTAGCTCTAGGTTCTCCTGTGGCTGATGTTCTGTAATTTGCCTTTATAGCGTGGAACGAGGATGCTGGCCAACCAGTAGTCGTCATCCTTCATAATTTTGGCAATGCGAGGGTCCCTTTTTAGGATCCGCAAGATATAATGACACATGTGGGCCAATGTTCCAGGTGTCATTGATGCACTGCCAGTGGTGGGTGGAGGAGCACTTTCTGCCAAATCCACATCCCTCCAGTCACGCACAAAACCTGTACTTGACCTTGGCAAGCCAACATTTTATCTTGCCCCCTGAGAAGCATCCTCCTCAGGGCCGGCTCCAGGTTTTTATGGGCCCCGGGCGAAAGAGTCTCAATGGGCCCCTTTAACACAGTCCACGATTCATGATGCACAGATACGGCAGAGAAATATAGATATAGTACAATGCCAATCACTTCTCTTCTTCCATTACATGACTGATATCTATTGTAAATTGTACAATAGCTCAAAAACCGCCAAATCCTCACAGCGCACAGTACAGACTGGACAGTACAGTCCTCCATACAATATTATGGGCACCACATAGTCTCCCCCTCATCACCCATATAATACCCCATGCCAGATGTCACCCCTCCATCCCCCATATAATGCTGCATACAGAATACTGGACCCAATATAATGCTCCATACAGGATACTGGTCCCCATATAAAGCTCCATACAAAATATGGAGCTCTCCTCTGCGCTGTGCTGCGTTCTGCACTGTTACGGCTCAGGAAAGGGCGCCATGGAAAGACTCCCATCATCATCATTGTCTGCCCATTATCATCATCATTGCCTGCCCATTATCATCATCGCCTCCCCATCATCATCATTGCCTGCCCATCATCATCAATGCCTGCCCATCATCATCATTGTCTCCCCATCATCATCATCGCCTCCCCATCATCATCATCGCCTCCCCATAATCATCATTGCCTGCCCATCATCATCAATGCCTGCCCATCATCATAATTGCCTCCCCATCATCATCATCGTCTCCCCATCATCATCATCGCCTCCCCATAATCATCATTGCCTGCCCATCATCATCAATGCCTGCCCATCATCATCAATGCCTGCCCATAATCATCATTGCCTCCCCATCATCATCATCGTCTCCCCATCATCATCATCGCCTCCCCATAATCATCATTGCCTGCCCATCATCATCAATGCCTGCCCATCATCATCAATGCCTGCCCATCATCATCATTGCCTCCCCATCATCATCATCGTCTCCCCATCATCATCATCGCCTCCCCATCATCATCATCGCCTCCCCATCATCATCACTGCCTGCCCATCATCATCAATGCCTGCCCATAATCATCATTGCCTCCCCATCAATATCATTGCCTGCCCATCATCATCACTACCTGCCAATCATCATCAATGCCTGCCCATCATCATCATTCTCTCCTCATCAATATCATTGCCTGCCCATCATCATCACTGCCTGCCCATCATCATCAATGCCTGCCCATAATCATCATTGCCTCCTCATCAATATCATTGCCTGCCCATCATCATCAATGCCTGCCCATCATCATCAATCATCATTGCTCCCCATCATCATCATCACTGCCTGCCCATCATCATCAATGCCTGCCCATAATCATCATTGCCTCCCCATCAATATCATTGCCTGCCCATCATCATCAATGCCTGCCCATCATCATCAATCATCATTGCCTCCCCATCATCATCATCACTGCCCTCCCCCCACCACCATCACACATACAGCAGACACACACACACACAAAGCACCGCACTACATACACACACACTGATACACCTGGCCGGCGTCCGCGCACTCACTGCCACAGCCGGCCACTGAATGATGACGTCATTCAGTGGCACTGCTGTGAGAGGAAGCGCCGGTGTCCTGCAGGCGCCCCCTGGAGCCTGGAGCTGCGGCAGCGGAGGCACGGGGAGAGGTGAGTATTGCGCCGGCTATTGCCGAATGTCACGCTGTCTAGCAGATATATAAATAAATAATGTCAGTAATCTATCAAGTGGGACAACATTCTATATAACATATAAATAGGTAACATTAACATGTATATATAGCATAGTATTACCTGACATAATATCCTGTGGGTCAATACTGAATCCTTTTCACGCTGTCTCTGGCTAGAGGTGGACCGGGGTCTATGCTGACCCTAAACTGGGGTCCTGACTAGTCCCTCTACCTGGAGGTACTGTTAATGGTACAGAGGTCCAGGCCACCAGCGTAAACCCTGTCTCCTATAAATCCCTGACCACTGTAATCTAGTCCTTAGAAGGACCCTGATTACCACCATAGGGAATGGACAGGTAAAGGTTAACAAACAGTATAGACAAACGAGACAGACAGGGGATAAAGTAAATACTGTCTTTCATACAACATATAAACACAGAGGGAACACCAAAGGTCTAGGAGATAAACTATAAGCAAGGAAAGGAGAAACAACAAAGGAGCTCTTAGCTTAAGTCTTCTCAGAACCGATCCTATCTGCAGTCTGTATGAATGCTTTCACCGGCATCTAACCAGCAGACTGGCAGGTATATAAAGGAAGCTAATTAGAAAATAATCAAAAGCAGCCGGGCGAGGCTGGACCTAGTCTTAGCAAAGAGCTAGGTAAAATTAACTCCCTCATTACCAAACACAAGGAAACAGCAACTCAGCTGCGAGAAGTCAGAATGTGCAATCGCGACGATCTTCGTGGCGATGCACCCATGACAGTACCCCCCCTTCTACGAGGGGCCTCCGGACCCTCAGGGCCAGGTCTGTCCGGGTAAGTCGTGTGGAAGGTCCGAACCAATCGATCTGCGTTAATCTCAGACGCAGGAACCCACGTCCTCTCCTCAGGACCATATCCCTTCCAATGAACCAAATACTGAAGGGACCGGCGATTCAGACGTGAGTCAATGATCTTCAACACTTGAAATTTTAAGTTACCATTGACCACCACTGGAGGAGGAGGTAGAAGTGACGGTCTAACTGGCGCCACGTACCTCTTAAGCAACGATTTGTGGAATACATTATGGATTTTAAACGTAGGAGGGAGGTCCAGACGAAATGCCACAGGATTAATTATAGAACTGATCCTGTATGGACCGATGAACCTGGGACCCAGTTTCCAGGAGGGAACTTTGAGTTTTATATTCTTGGTAGACAACCACACCAGATCGTTCACACCTAGGTCCGGACCAGACACTCTCCTCCTATCAGACCTCTGCTTGAAACGGTTCCCATAGCACTCAGACCATTCAGCACTCCTCTCCAAACTGAAGCAAGTGACGACGAGAATCGTTCCTCCTCAGGAACCCCAGATGGACGGGTATGTGGGGTCTTAGAGCGAGCACAAACTCCACAGGACGCGACAAAAGTTATTACCTCTTTATTTAAGTTAGGCCACCAAAACCGGCGAGAAAGGAGATCCACAGTTGCTTTACTCCCTGGATGTCCTGCTAAAGCAGAACTATGATGTGCCTCGATAACTTTTTGTCTTAACTGATTAGGAACAAACAGTTTCCCTGGAGGTCCTACAGGGGCGTCCCCCTGAGCCTCCAATACCTCCTCCTCAAGCTGTCACGCTGTCTTATCTTTCTGGATTGCCAATCAATCACTGGGTTATGTTTAGCCAACCAAGGAAGTCCCAACACAATAGGAGTAGGAAGACCCTCCAACACATAACAAGACAACTGTTCTTTATGTATTGCCCCTACTCGAAGGTCTATGTTATGAACAGCTTGTACAAAGCTACCTTGACCGAGAGGTCTGGCGTCAATAGAAAGTATAGGGATCGGTTTGGCCAATACACTCAGTTGCATACCTTGCACCTGGGCAAACCGAGCGTCCACCATATTAGCCCCAGACCCACTATCAAGAAGAACAGAAATCCTCTCAACTCTCGCACCAACCACCACCTCCGCAGGCACGAGAAATTGAGACGGACCTGGGGACGAAATACCTACTCCCAGGTTGTCGTCCACCACACAACCTGGGATTAACAGTTTTTCGGTGACTTTTTTGCTCAATGAGGCACGGGAGGGACACCCCCCAACAAAATGTCCCTCTCTCCCGCAGAAGAAACACCTTCTTGTCTTGCGGCGCACCGCCGATTCCCTCCTACAAAATGATGTCCCACCCAACTGCATAGGTTCCTCAGAACAGACCAGGGGAACCTCCATATAAGGGACTTTAGTAGTGGGTGGAGTCATAACAGGGGGCGGAGTTACCTCGCACCTCCCCCGAAGCCGTCTATCAATACGAATAGCAAGGGCCATAGCAGCCTCCAGTGACGGAGGAGAATCATACTGAGCCAAAACATCTTTTAATTTGTCAGATAACCCTTGACAAAACTGGCTCCTAAGAGCTGGGTCATTCCACTGAGTATCTGTGGCCCATCTACGGAACTCAGAAGAAAATTCCTCCGCCGGACGATCTCCCTGCTGTATCCTACGTAACTTCGTTTCAGCAAGGGAGACCCGATCCGGGTCATCATACACCAGCCCCAGGGCAGCAAAAAATCGATCTACTGACTGGAGGGCCGGGGAGCCCGGAGGAAGAGAGAACGCCCAGGATTGAGGGTCCCCTTGTAAGAGCGAGATGACAATTCCCACCCTCTGCTCCTCACTCCCCGATGACCGAGGCCGTAGCCGAAAGTACAATTTACATGCCTCCCGGAAGGTAAAAAATTTGTCCCGCCCACCAGTGAACCTGTCCGGGAGAGCAACCTTAGGTTCAGATCTGGTTTGCTCCGGGGGGGACAAAACCTTGGACTTAATGTCCGTAAACTCCATGGACAACTTCTGCAACTGCAGGGCAAGCTGGGCTACTGGATCCATGGTAGCTGGGGAGAATCTACAGTTTTGGCCGGTGAAAATGTCACGCTGTCTAGCAGATATATAAATAAATAATGTCAGTAATCTATCAAGTGGGACAACATTCTATATAACATATAAATAGGTAACATTAACATGTATATATAGCATAGTATTACCTGACATAATATCCTGTGGGTCAATACTGAATCCTTTTCACGCTGTCTCTGGCTAGAGGTGGACCGGGGTCTATGCTGACCCTAAACTGGGGTCCTGACTAGTCCCTCTACCTGGAGGTACTGTTAATGGTACAGAGGTCCAGGCCACCAGCGTAAACCCTGTCTCCTATAAATCCCTGACCACTGTAATCTAGTCCTTAGAAGGACCCTGATTACCACCATAGGGAATGGACAGGTAAAGGTTAACAAACAGTATAGACAAACGAGACAGACAGGGGATAAAGTAAATACTGTCTTTCATACAACATATAAACACAGAGGGAACACCAAAGGTCTAGGAGATAAACTATAAGCAAGGAAAGGAGAAACAACAAAGGAGCTCTTAGCTTAAGTCTTCTCAGAACCGATCCTATCTGCAGTCTGTATGAATGCTTTCACCGGCATCTAACCAGCAGACTGGCAGGTATATAAAGGAAGCTAATTAGAAAATAATCAAAAGCAGCCAGGCGAGGCTGGACCTAGTCTTAGCAAAGAGCTAGGTAAAATTAACTCCCTCATTACCAAACACAAAGAAACAGCAACTCAGCTGTGAGAAGTCAGAATGTGCAATCGCGACGATCTTCGTGGCGATGCACCCATGACACCGGGGCCCTGAGCAAGCGGGGGGGGCCCAGTGGCGGCGCTGACACCGCTAACGGGCGCAGGGGTGCCCGATATCGAGTGGGCCCCCCGCCTGCTCAGGGCCCCGGCACTTGCCCGGGTGTGCCGGGTGCTGACGCCGGCCCTGATCCTCCTCCCAAAAATATTCATCCCCTCATCCTCCTCCACCTCCTCTTCCTCTTCTTCCTCCACCTCGTCCAGGACAGTTCCCTGAGCAGACAATGGCTGACTGTCATCAAGGCTTCCCTCCTCCTCCTCTTCCCCCTCCGCTGCAGATGCCTGATCCTTAATGTGTGTCAAAGTTTGCATGAGCAGATGCATAAGTGGAATGCTCATGCTTATGATGGCGTCATCTGCGCTTACCAGCCGTGTGCATTCCTCAAAACACTGAAGGATTCTACAGAGGTCTTTCAGCTTTGACCACTGCACACCCGACAACTCGATGTCTGCCCTCAAACTGCCTCCCCGTGTATCCTCCCACAAATGCATTACAGCCTGCCTCTGTTCGCATAGCCTCTCAACCATGTGCATGGTGGAGTTCCACCTTGCTGCAACATCTATGATTAGGCGGTACTTGGGGAGGTGGAGCGTTCGCTGCAGCCTCTGCATACGACTGGAGTCTACGGGCGAGCGACAGATGTGCGAGCACAGTCTTCGCACCTTATGGAGCAGGGCTGGTAACTCCGAATAATTATTTATGAAGCACTGCACCACCAGGTTCAAGGTGTGAGCCAGGCATGTTATGTGTCTGAGTTTTGCCAGGGCTATGGCTGCCACAAAATTAAGGCCATTATCACTGACTACCTTGCCTGGCTCAAGATGTAGACTGCTGAGCCATGACTCAGTTTCTCGCTGCAAGTAGTCGGCCAGTACCTCCGCAGTGTGTCTGTTGTCGCCCAAAGACATCATCTTTAAAACAGCCTGCTGACGCTTATCACTAGCTGTTCGATAGTGGGACACCTCGTGTGCAACACTGACAGCTGCGGATGGAGTGCTCGTGTGACTGCGCTCTGTCGACGAGCTTTCGCTTCTGGAGCAGGAGGAGGAGGGTCGAACGCCTACAGCCAACTGTTGCCTATACCGAGGGCTAGGCAGCACTGTCCCACCGCTGCTGTCCCCTGTGGACCCTGCATCCACCACATTAACCCAGTGCGCAGTGATGGACACGTAACGGCCCTGGCCATGTCTACTGGCCCATGCATCTGTTGTGAGGTGCACCTTTCCACTGACTGATTGTTTGAGTACATGGACAATGCGGTCTTTCACATGCAGGTGGAGGGCAGGGATGGCTTTTTTAGAAAAGAAGTGCCGACTGGGTAGGTCATAGCGTGGGACAACGTAGGTCATGAGCTCTCGGAACGCTGCTCTTTCAACCAAACTGAAGGGCATCATCTCTAATGAGATCAGTTTGGCAATGTAGGCGTTCAAAGCCAGTGTACGCGGATGAGAGGATGAGTACTTTCTTGTCCTACTCAGAGTGTCTGCTAGGGTGAGCTGGACTTGAGAGCTGCATATGGGGAACTAGTGGTGGACATGGCGGACTGAGAGGGGGTTGGTGATGGTGATGGTGTTGGTGATGGCCTAGATTCAGTCTTTCGTTGGAAAAACATTGTGATTCCTTGACTGCTTTGGCCTTGCGACGACACCTCAGCATTTCTTGCTGGTGGTGTGCTAACCGGTGGGCTTACAGTGGGGGAAGCGATGTAGCGTTGCTGGCTACCTTCAGTCGGAGCAGGTGCACATGTGCTACCTGAGGTTTTGTAGTGCGTCCACGCTTGCAAGTGCATGGTGTTTAAATGTCTAAGCATGCAACTGGTGAATGTACCAGCAGAATCATATAGCAGTCGCTGTGCATCAGTGCACTCCATGTCATATTCATCTTGGACTGGGGAATTCAGGATTTCACTTGATAACCCAGGCATGGTATGTGAAAAGAGCTCCAGGGAGTAATCTGAAGTGTGGCCTGCCGCATCCTTCACTTTTGTTGGGGGTAAAGAACACAAGGAAAGGTGTCGTTCCTGACAAGGAGCCTGAACTGACGACTCAGTGCTTGCAGTTTTTGAAACTTCAAAAGAGGAGGCGATAGAGCTGGAGGCTGTTTCGGCAATGTAAGCCAACACCTGTTCCTGATGCTCTGGCTCTTAAAGCGGTTTACCTACTTCCAGAAAAGGGAGCCTTCCAGGCCTTCTGGAGCCAGACGATGACGCAGGCTCAACACCTCCTGCCCTAGGTGATATTGTGCTTTTGGCACTACCAGCAGATACACCACCACCACCATCAGTACCAACTGGCTCCCCCACCCACGTCCATGGCCTCTTCCACCATACTTCCTCATGTTTGGGAAAATGTACCAAAAATACCAGCAGATATATGGTACTGTATCAGAAGCGTACAGCTGTATACAGTGTAGGGGAAAATTTAAATCTCCGTATATATTTCCGGAGTCACACACAGACGGTCTCTCAGTATGGATTTGACCGTAATACAAAAGGCATAAAAAATGTACTGTATCAGAAGATACCAGCTGTATACGGTGAAGGGGAAAATTTATATCTCCGTATATATTTCCGGAGTCAAACACAGACGCTCTCAGTATGGATTTGACCGTAATACAAAAGGCAGAAAAACTATACTGTATCAGAAGATACCAGCTGTATACGGTGAAGGGGAAAATTGAAATCTCTGTATATATTTCCGGAGTCACACACAGACGCTCTCTCAGTATGGATTTGACCGTAATACAAAAGGCAGAAAAAAGGTACTGTATGAGAAGATAACAGGTGTTTATAGTGTAGGGGAAAATTTAAATCTCTGTATATATTTCCGGAGTGACACACAGACGCTCTCTCAGTATGGATTTGACCGTAATACAAAAGGCAGAAAAAAGGTACTGTATCAGAAGATACCAGCTATGTACGGTGAAGGGGAAAATTTACATCTCCGTATATATTTCCGGAGTCACACACAGACGCTCTCTCAGTATGGATTTGACCGTAATACAAAAGGCAGAAAAAAGGTACTGTATCAGAAGATACCGGGTGTATATAGTGTAGGGAAAATTTAAATCTCCGTATATATTTCCAGAGTCACACAGAGATAGTCAGCATGTATTTGTCTGTGATATCAGCCGGTACACGGTAATGTGTGAGGAGCGTACAGCTCTATACTGTGTGGGAAAAAATGAACGCTCTAACTGTGCAGAAAAAAAGAATCAAAGTATTAGTGTACACACAGCAATACAGCTATCAGGCAGCCTAATAACCAGCGCTGCTGCACAAGAAAATCCTCCCCTGTCACTGCACACTAACTGTACAGCACAATTGCTATCAGCACAAGCACAGATGAACTACTCTTTCCAGCCCTAAATCTCTCCCTACTGATAAACAGCATCAGCAACCTCTCCCTACTGTTAAGATCGGCAGAAGTAAAATGGCGGTCGGCAGTCAGGGCTTTTATAGACAATATGACACCCCCAAAGAAAGCCAATCACTGCAATGCCCTTCTCTAAGATGGTGGTAGACGCTGCCCATGTCATCTCGTTGCCCACAGTGTACGTCCTTGCTCATTGGCTGAAAAAAGGCGCCTGAAAGCATACTGGGAAAACCGACTTTGGCGCTCGGGATGACGACTTCACGCTATGGTCGAGTTTCGATCGGAGAAAACCCGACTTTGGTTGAAAGTCGGCGACTTATGAATCTGACTGACCTGTTTCGCTCAACTCTATTCAGAACTATAGCAGCCTTGCAAAGCCTTTGAAGGCCTTCACCAGGAAGAAGCTACCCCAAACAGTCGACTGGACAGATGGCTGTGAGGTGGCCTTCTGGGCTCTGAATACAGCCCTGTGCAACTCTCCCATGTTAAGAGCAGTTGACAGCAGTCGGCCATTCCTGGTACAGACCGACGCCAGCGAGTTTGGCCTCGGTGCTGTGCTCAGCCAGGTCAACTCAGGGAACCAAGAGCACCCCGTGTTGTACCTGAGCCAGAATCTTCTGCTAAGGGAAGTGGCCTATTCCACCATCGAGAAGGAGTGCCTGTGTTGTGAATGGACTTGAGATGAGTTCTGAGCAGAGGCTCCCTCTGGTGGTTACAAGCGGTACTGGACTGTCCAGTGGGAATCAGGTGTTACTGACTGGTCTTATATAAGGGAGTCACCTTCCCATCAGGGTTGCCGGTGATCAATTGTTCTGGTCTCAATCCTTGATTCCTGTTTCCTTTGTAGCCTGCTGTTTCGTGTCTGCATCTCCTGCTAACAGATAAGACATTTTCTTCTTTTTGTTTTTGTGTTTGATTTTTGCATTTTGTCCTGCACTTCTGTGGGGGCCTTCTGGGTCCCCTCCGGGGGCTTTTGCCCTCTCAGTTTAGTTCAGCCACTGATTTTTTGTACATTTGCTTTTTCCAGTTTTTTCAGTGGCTGCTGTTTTGATTTTGTTACACCAGAGAACTAATTTAGGTGGTAGAGGTCGTGTGATCTCAGGTGTTTTTGAAATTAGTAGAGTTGGTGCTTTTCAGGGTTTTTTGGGATTGCAGTAAGTGCCCTTCCTATCCTTTTCTATTTAGATAGTTTGGGCCCCAACGTTTGCTCATACTATTTTCTGTCTGTGTCAGTATTTCTTCTTGTCTAACCGCCATTACATGTTTGGGGGCTTTCTATGTTCTTTGGGGATCTGCTCCGGGGCAGATAGCTTTCCTCTTTCTATCTTTAGGTATAGTTAGTTTCTCAGGCTGTGACGAGGCGTCTAGGACCAACGTAGGAATGCTCCACGGCTGCCTCTAGTTGTGGTGGTTAGTCAGGGTACTGCAATCTCATAGATTCCAACTGCTCTGGTGTATTTCCTTTTTTACCTGCACTCCTCAGCTACCAAATCATAACAGTATCACCGGCCTAAACTGAAAATTATATGGTACTCACAGAAGGGAAAAATATTGTGAAAGAAAAAAAAAAAAAAAAAAGGTTGTCAGAGTTGTCAGAGATATTTTTCTGTTTGTTGCATTTTTTTTTTTTTTCCCTCTGTATCTCTGGGTGCTGGGGAGGATTTTTTCTCTCAATGGAGTTTGCACAGTTGTCTGGCCGTGTGGATCAGCTTGCCACTGAGGTTCAGAGCATTGCTACCTATCTTGCTAGGTTGCCTGTTGTGGAACCTAGGATTCCCATGCCAGATTTGTTTTTGGGGGATCGAGCCAAGTTTCTGAATTTCAAAAATAATTGTAAATTGTTTTTTGCCTTAAAATCTAAGTCCTCAGGGAACGCAGCGCAGCAGGTTCAAATTGTCATCTCTCTCCTGCGCGGCGATCCTCAGGATTGGGCTTTTTCCCTGACACCTGGGGATCCTGTTTTGAGTGATGTTGATGCATTTTTTCAGGCCTTGGGGTTATTGTACGATGAGCCTAATGTCACTGATCAAGCTGAAAAAGCCTTGTTGGCATTAAATCAGGGGCTTGATGACACTGAGTTATACTGTCAGAGATTCCGCAGATGGGCAGTCCTGACCAAATGGAATGACGACGCTTTGGCAGCCCTTTTTCGGAAGGGTCTGTCAGATAATGTAAAGGATGTTATGGTGGGATTCCCTATCCCCTCTGGTCTCAATGATTCTATGTCATTAGCGATTCAAATTGACAGACGTTTGCGTGAGCGGAGAAGTATGCGTGGAATGGTGTTGCCTTGTGAGCCTGCTTCTGAACCCATGCAGTGTGATAGAGTGGTTTCTGGGGCACAGCGTCATGAGTTTCGAAAGCGCAATGGGTTATGTTTTACTGTGGTGATGCCTCTCATGCTATTTCAGTCTGCCCTAAGTGGGGAAGACGTTTTGCACGCTCAGTTGTCTTGGGTAGTGTTCAGACTAAGTTTTTATTAACTGTTACTCTGATATGCTCTCTGTCCTCATTTTCTGCTCAGGCTTTCGTTGATTCAGGAGCAGCTATTAACCTGATGGATTTTGATTTTGCTAAACGTTGCGGGTTTCCCTTGATACCCCTACAGAAGTCTATTCCCTACTGGGGATCGATTCTACCCCTTTGGCTGAGAATAAACCTCAGTTCTCTACTCAGGTGATAATGAGGGTTGAACCTGATCATCAGGAGAGCTGCAAATTTTTGGTTCTGTATAATCTGCATGACATTATTGTACTAGGTTACAGTCTCATAATCCTGTTTTGGATTGGAAATCTGTGTCTGTAACCAGTTGGGGCTGCCAATGTGTTAATACCAACACTCCTGTTTTTTCTGCCTCCCCTCAGGCTCAGGATGTTCCTGACTTTTTGATTGATTTTTCTGATGTGTTTAGCGAAAGTAAATCTGCATCCTTGCCTCCCCATAGGAGCTATGACTGCGCTATTGAATTAGTGCCTGGTAGTAAATTCCCTAAAGGTCGCCTTTTTAACTTGTCTGTACCTGAACATGACGCTATGCGGTCTTATATCAAGGAGTCATTGGAGAAGGGTCATATCAGACCATCCTCTTCACCCTTATGTGCCGTTTTTTTCTTTGTGGCCAAAAAGGATGGTTCATTAAGGCCGTGTATTGATTATCGTCTTTTGAACAATATTACTGTGAAATATCAATATCCGTTACCCTTGATTTCTGACCTGTTTTCCAGGGTGAAAGACGCTACTTGGTTTACCAAGCTTGACCTCAGGGGGGCATATAACCTTATTCGCATTAAGCACGGGGATGAATGGAAGACGGCATTTAACACCCCTGAGGGGCATTTTGAGTACCTTGTGATGCCCTTTGGGCTCACTAATGCTCCTTCTGTCTTCCAGTCCTTCATGAATGACATTTTCAGAGATTTTGTGGATAAATTTCTGATTGTTTATTTGGATGATATCTTGATTTTTTCTAATGACTGGGACTCTCATGTGAAACATGTTCGAACTGTATTCCAGATTTTGAGAGAGAATGCTCTGTATGTGAAGGGATCAAAGTGTCTTTTTGGCGTACAGAGGATCTCATTTTTGGGATTCATTTTGTCCCCATCTGTTATTGAAATGGACCCGGTCAAGGTTCAGGCCATCTGTGATTGGGTCCAACCTACTTCATTAAAGGCTCTTCAAAGATTTTTGGGTTTTGCCAATTTTTATCGTAAATTTATTGGTAATTTCTCAGTTATTGTTAAACCATTAACTGATTTGACCAAAAAGGGTTCTGATGTGGTGAATTGGCCTCCTGAGGCAGTCTCTGCATTTCAGGAACTTAAGCAGAGATTCACTTCTGCTCCTGTTCTACGGCAGCCTGATGTTTCTCTGCCATTTCAGGTGGAGGTTGATGCCTCTGAAATTGGGGCAGGTGCCGTTTTGTCCCAAAGAGATCCAGAGACCTCTAAAAGTAACCCATGTGCCTTTTTCTCTCGAAAATTTTCTCCTACTGAACGTAATTATGACGTTGGTAATCGGGAGTTATTGGCCATGAAGTGGGCTTTTGAAGAGTGGAGACATTGGCTGGAGGGAGCCAAACATCAGGTGGTGGTCCTTACGGACCATAAGAATCTGGTTTATCTGGAATCTGCCAAGCGACTTAATCCTAGACATGCCAGGTGGGCCTTGTTTTTCACACGTTTTAATTTTGTGGTTTCCTTTCTTCCTGGCACTAAGAATGTTAAGGCGGATGCCCTCTCGAGGAGTTTCCTTGCGGACTCTCCTGAGGTATCTGATCCTTCTGTTATTTTGAAAGAAGGTGTAGTTCTTTCCGCCATCTCGCCCAATTTGAGACTGGCTCTGGAGGGGTGTCAGGAGGATAGGCCCGAGCGCTGCCCTGTTGGGAAATTGTTTGTCCCGGACCAGTGGAAAAAGAGTGTGATGTCTGAGATTCATTGTTCCGCGTTGGCCGGTCATCCCGGAATTTTTGGTACCAGAGACTTGGTTAGTCGGTCCTTTTGGTGGCCTACCTTGTCTCGTGATGTCAGGGAATTTGTGCAGTCCTGCGGGACTTGCTCTCGCTCCAAGCCTTGCTCTCGCTCTAGTGGTTTGTTGATGCCATTGCCTGTGCCCAAGAGACCATGGACCCATATCTCTATGGATTTAATTTCCGACCTCCCTGTTTCTCAGAGAATGACCGTCATCTGGGTGATTTGTGATAGGTTTTCCAAGATGATGCATCTTGTGCCATTACCTAAGTTGCCTTCCTCCTCTGAATTGGTGCCTTTGTTCCTTCAGCACGTGGTTCGTTTACACGGAATTCCTGAGTACATTGTGTCTGACAGAGGAGTCCAGTTTGTTTCCAGATTTTGGAGGACCTTTTGTTCTAAACTTGGTGTTCAGTTGTCTTTCTCCTCGGCGTTTCATCCTCAGACCAATGGTCAAACTGAGAGAACAAACCAGACATTGGAGACTTATCTAAGATGCTTTGTGTCTGCTGATCAGGATGACTGGGTCTCTTTTTTGCCTTTGGCTGAGTTTGCTCTTAATAATAGGGCTAGCTCTGCCACTTTGATGTCTCCATTTTTCTGTAATTCTGGGTTTCACCCTCGATTTTCTTCAGGACAGACGGAGCCTTCTGCCTGTCCAGGTGTTGACTCTGTTTTGGAGCGTATGCAACAGATTTGGGACCAGGTAGTGGAGAGGTTGTCCCTCTCTCAGGAGAGGGCCCAGCGGTTTGCTAACCGGCATAGGACTGATGGTCCTCGGTTTAAAGTGGGGGACTTGGTCTGGTTGTCCTCAAAAAATATTCCTATGAGAGTGGCATCTCCTAAATTTAAGCCTAGGTTCATTGGACCTTATAAGATCATGGAGATTCTTAATCCTGTTTCTTTTAGTTTGCTTCTTCCAGGGACATTTAAGATCCATAACGTGTTCCACAAGTCCTTGTTAAAGAGGTTTGTTGAGCCAGTGGTTCCTACTGCTTTGCCTCCTGACCCTGTTCTGGTTGAGGGCAATATGGAGTTTGTGATTGAGAAAATATTGAATTCTCGTTTTTCTAGACGGAAACTTCAGTATTTGGTTAAGTGGAGAGGTTATGGTCAGGAAGACAATTCTTGGGTGTTTGCTTCTGACATCCATGCTAGGAGACTCATCCGTGCATATCATAGAACTCATCCTGACCGACCTGGTTGCTCAAGCGAGGGTTCGGTGACCCTCCTCAAGGGGGGGGTACTGTTGTGAATGGACTTGAGATGAGTTCTGAGCAGAGGCTCCCTCTGGTGGTTACAAGCGGTACTGGACTGTCCAGTGGGAATCATGTGTTACTGACTGGTCTTATATAAGGGAGTCACCTTCCCATCAGGGTTGCCGGTGATCAATTGTTCGGGTCTCAATCCTTGATTCCTGTTTCCTTTGTAGCCTGCTGTTTCGTGTCTGCATCTCCTGCTAACAGATAAGACATTTTCTTCTTTTTGTTTTTGTGTTTGATTTTTGCATTTTGTCCTGCACTTCTGTGGGGGCCTTCTGGGTCCCCTCCGGGGGCTTTTGCCCTCTCAGTTTAGTTCAGCCACTGATTTTTTGTACATTTGCTTTTTCCAGTTTTTTCAGTGGCTGCTGTTTTGATTTTGTTACACCAGAGAACTAATTTAGGTGGTAGAGGTCGTGTGATCTCAGGTGTTTTTGAAATTAGTAGAGTTGGTGCTTTTCAGGGTTTTTTGGGATTGCAGTAAGTGCCCTTCCTATCCTTTTCTATTTAGATAGTTTGGGCCCCAACGTTTGCTCATACTATTTTCTGTCTGTGTCAGTATTTCTTCTTGTCTAACCGCCATTACATGTTTGGGGGCTTTCTATGTTCTTTGGGGATCTGCTCCGGGGCAGATAGCTTTCCTCTTTCTATCTTTAGGTATAGTTAGTTTCTCAGGCTGTGACGAGGCGTCTAGGACCAACGTAGGAACGCTCCACGGCTGCCTCTAGTTGTGGTGGTTAGTCAGGGTACTGCAATCTCATAGATTCCAACTGCTCTGGTGTATTTCCTTTTTTACCTGCACTCCTCAGCTACCAAATCATAACAGCCTGGCCATGATTTGGGCATTGCAACATTTGCACCCCTACTTGTACGGTCGTACCTTCACTGTGGTGACCGACCACATCCTCCTAAGCTGGCTGCACATCGTGTCCAGAACCAACGGAAGGTTGCTACGCTGAGACCTAGCCCTCCAGAAGTACTACTTTACTGTGAAACACAAAAGGGGTAGCGAGCATGGCAACGCAGATGGGTTGTACTGCCAAGGTGCGCATGGAGGAGTACCGAGAGGTACTGCCTCCGTAGGGCAATCCAAAAGGGGAGGTGTCATGGTAATATAAAAATGCCATATTCTGAGTGTGTTTCTAGGAGGTTCCAGAACTTTCCATTCACACACTGAGCTCTTTTACATCCATAGCTGCACAGACACAAGATTCTATTCCCCCATACCACGACTGCAGCTATTTCTCCCGCTAGCTCCCTTCCCTGCATGTAGTACAAAACCCCTCCTACCCCTCTCTCAGGAATGTGGCAATTAGCAGAAACAAGTCCTTTGTCTAAACATGTGCTCTGTTGTCTAAGATAGAGTTTATCTAAAATCTAACTATTAGGGCATATCTTGACCCCAGTTGATGTTATAACTATGAAAATTACATATTTGGGATATGCGTCGATGGAGCTACCCATCCTGTGGTTTTCTAGACTCCAGCTTCAATGGAATCCAAGAAATGGATTCCTACTTAAGAGGCTCATACAGGTACTTCGTGTTTGGACTTAAATGAATGCCAACGTCATGCTGAGTCAGATGTTACTTTGTGCGTCGCCATACGAGGTTCCCTCCCCGAGATATGATACTTATGAGTTTTCAGCAAGTGCTAGCCTGTTGTGAATATGCTGGAGGAGGCTTCTGAGCTGGGGCTCCCTCCAGTGGTTGCTGAGGGTAATGAACTGATTAATGAATGGCCTTCAGCTTGCGCTGAATGGTAGGATATAAGTGGCCTGATTTCCCAGCTGCCTTGCCGGTTATCAATTGTTCTTCTGGTCTGGCTTGAAGCACTGCAAGTTTCCTGCTCTTCTTCAGATAAGTGTTTTCTGTTTTTTTTTCTCTGTTTGATTTTCTCTGCTGGTTTGCTGCCTGCAGTGGACTGCAGCCCGTCCCCTTTTGGGGGTCTGGTGCTGCAATTGTGCTCCGTTTGTGTCTGCAGTTTTGCTTTGCTCCTTTGTTACTTTTTATTTGCTGAATAGCGTTTTGTTACACCAGAGATCTGATTTAGGTGGAAGAGGTCGTGTGATCTCAGGTTTTTTGGGAATCAGAAGTGTTGGTATTTTTGTTAGGGTTTTTGTTGGATTGCAGTCAGAATTCTTTCCTATACTTTTCTGTCTATACAGATTGGGCCCCAGCGTTTGCTCATTCTATTTTCTGTCTGTGTCCGTGCTTTCTTCTTGTCTAACCGCCATTACATGTTTGGGGGCTTCCTATTTCTTTGGGGATCTTCTCCAGGGCAGATAGCTTTCATCTTTCTGCCTTTAGGTGTAGTTATCTCTCAGGCTGTGACGAGGCATCTAGGATCAACGTAGGAACGCTCCACGGCTACCTCTAGTTGTGTGGTTAGTTCAGGTTACTGCAATCCAATAGGTTCCAGCCTCTCTGGTGTATTACTGCTTTTGCTATTTTTTGCCATTTCTCCTCAGTTACCGAAACATAACACTATCCCCTCTGAGAAAAGAGGAGTGCTTCCATAGCTCCACCCACTTCAGTGATGTCACGACCAGGGGTTATAAAATAGTGCCAGCTCATTTTGCAGCAGTCTTTGACTGGGAAACCTGATTACAGAGAAGTCCCTGTGATGCACTGTGATGTATCGCCCATCCCTCGACCTCATGGTCTGCTTGAAATGACTTAAGCAACTGTAAGTGTTTTCTCCCTTTCATACTTTTTATTTTGTAATTGTTTTGTACATATTTCAATTGTCTCCCTTTGTAATATCTTTTATACCTTTTGTAAACACTGCCTACCTTTTTGGAGTAAAATATATAAAATTACTAGCTTCGTTTCTCCTTGCTCTATAAAGTACCCCCATATCCTCCCTGTTAAATTAAGCCTACGCTACTAAATTGGGGTGGCTCCTGCCCCACATTCTAGAACCAGAGGCTGGTGGCAGCGACGCGTGTATTGGGCTTAATGGGTAAAGCTGGCAGTGACGGAGCGGGTTTTATAAGCATATTGCCTGGCTGCGGCTGGGAGTAGTTATATTTCCCTCACTGCAGCTTGCCTAACAGCCAGTACACGTCCAGCGGCCCGTCCGGTAACTACTTAGGTGCAGTTCCCCGACTAACCTGAGGGTAAGGGGGGTTCCGGAGAGCTGCAAGTTCAAACCGGAACTGGAAAGCGGGATATAAATAAATCCCTGCAGTTGGTGACTTATTGGTGGCAGAGGTGAGATCACAGCCACACTGCCTCTGCAAGTACACTAATTCCCACATCAAGGTCCTGGAGTGGCCTAGCCAGTCTCCAGATCTCAACCCAATAGAAAACCTTTGGAGGGATTTGAAAGTCTATGTTGCACAGCGACAGGCCCAAAACATCACTCCTCTAGAGGAGATCTGCTTGGAGGAATGGGCCAACATACCACCAACAGTGTGCGCCAACCTTGTGAAGACTTATAGAAAACGTTTGACCTCTGTCATTGCCAACAAAGGATATATAACAAAATATTGAGATGAACTTCTGTTAACGACAAAATAATTATTTTCTACCATAATTTGCAAAATAAATCTTGCCAAATCAGACAAGGTAATTTTCTGGATTTGTTTTCTCATTTTGACTCTCATAGTTGTGGTCTACCTATGATGTCAATTACAGGCCTCTCTTACCTTTTTAAGTGGGACAACTTGCACAATTGGTGGCTGACTAAATACTTTTTTCTCCATTGTATACACTGAAATCTGAGTGAATCTTTAGTAGACATTGCTATGATTAACAGCATGTGTAAGCGTAATTCTGGACTAATCTATTAGCACTGTAATAGATTTCCATAATAAACATTTAACCCTGAACTGAAACCAACACCCACAGACGAGGTATTATCACCATCCAAGCTTTGCTTTGTCTGATAATTTATCCCTAAGATATCGTAATTATTTGCCAGTGCCTGGGTGCAGATAAAAATTTGTACTGTTTGCTTCTTCAAAGTAATACGTAATATATTATTAAATACAGAGAACTGAAAGTGATACAGTGCACCTTGTAGACATAGTAATTGATAATGCTGTAAAATCAAAGTGTAAAATTGTCATTAGATTCTAAGCATAGATATATTTGGACTACATTCTATAAAAAATGTAATAACATTATTTTATAGTCATTCAGTTGCATTTTTTCTTATTTTTAATGCTGGATTCACACATTGTATTTGTTGTGGAATTTAATTTGTCATCACATTTAAGTGCTGTTTTTAAAATAGTACAGTACAAAATCTCCAGTGGAATAACTGTAGCCATGCAGCACGCTTCACCAATAATTGCACATTTAGGTGTGGAGTTGATGTTTTTTTCCACTTTGCTTTTTTTTAACCTATTCACTACACGGCGATTTTCCATTTTTTTTTCATTTTTGTTTTTCCTCCCCTTCTTCTAACAGTCATACATTTTGTATTTTTCTGACGATACAGCTGTATGAGGGCTTATTTTTGTGCAATGAGTTCCTGGAAAACAGGAAGAAATTATAAGGGCTGTGAAATTGCAAAAAAGTGCAATTCCACAATTTTTTTGGGGGGGTATTTTATTTACCATGTTCACAATATAGTAAAACTGTACTGGAAAAATAATTTCCCAGGTCACTACGAGTATGCAGATGCCAAACATGTATAATATTTTTTTTTATTTGGTTGGTAAAAAAAAAAATCAGAAATTTGTAAAAAAAATACTTTTGTTTTTTTGAGACCCTTAACGTTTTTATTTTTCAGGATCTAGGGCTGTGTGAGGGCTCATTTTTTGTACTCTTTGAAGACATTTTTAAGTATACCATTTTGGGGTAAATATGATGTTTTGATCGCCTCTTGTTGCATTTTAATTTTTTTTCATTCCGCCATTTGGAGTTCAGATTAATTTATTTTATATTTTGATAGATATTACATTTCTGAATGTAGCAATACCACATATGTGTGTTTTTTTAACTGTTCTATTTTTAATGAGGCAAAGGGGGGTGATTTGATTTTTTTATACTTTTAAAACTTTTTTTTTTCACTGAATTTAAAGTCCCGTTAGGAGACTTGAAGCTGTGATCATCCAATCACCTGTATTATACATAGCAGTGTTTGAGCACTGTGCATTATGTCTCCGTCTACATTTAGGTCCAGGAATATTTGGACAGTGATGCAAGATTTGATATTTTAACTGTTTACCAAAACATTTTCAAGTTATATAATCAATATGGGCTTGAAGTGTAGATTCTCAGCTTTAATTTGAGCATATTCATATACTAATTGAAGTAAGGGTATAGGAATTACAGCTCTTTAATATGTAGCTGCCTCTTTTTCAAGGGACAAAATATAATTGGACAACTATCTCAAAAGCTTTTTAATGGGCTACATGGGCTTTTACCTCGTTAACCATTATCATTTAAGCAAATAAAAGGTCAGGAGCTGATTCCAAGTGTAGCATTTGCATTTTGAAGATGTTTTTGTGAACTCAAAACATGTGGTCAAAGTACCTCCCCAAAAGAAATCCAGCAAATTCTGCACACCCAAATAGCTCAACAGTGTGCCTAAACTACATTTAGTGTTCACATGTTTGGCATTTCTACAGTGATGAGAACTCACTTAATTTACTGGTGCATGTGTTAGGTACCTGGATTATTCCGCTGCGCAGGATAGATCCCAGGCACTATCTGGCCCTGCAGTCCCCCATTCAAGTCCTGCCGCTGCGAGTCCTGCTCAGCTTAGAAATCATGCCCATCATCTTGCTCAGGCTTGTGGTATACACTTGGTTGTTGCTGGCTCTTCAGCAAAGTCTATGGGAACTAGTGGTACACAGGTGTAGTCCTGTGTTCAGGAGTCTAAGTCTAGAGATCACCGTACTGAGCATGTCCATGATGTGGCATCTTCTTATTGGTGGTCGAACATTGACTGCTCTGGTGATGTGGCAGCTCCGGATTTGCACGCGGGCGATGTCAGCATGAGCGTTTCAGGTGGAACTTTGGGTTTAAAAGGAGCTCTGCGGCACACGCGGGCACGCTACTACCATTTGTGTTTGGTGTGTGGATACTCTACCACTCCGTCTGCTCGTTTGGGTGTGATTTAGGAGCATCTAGACAGTTAACTATCCGCTTGGCTTAGCATATGTTTTGGACATGTGTGCAGTTAGCACAGCTCAGTCACAGAACAACTTCAACCCTTTAGCCTCCTCTCAGTTTAGGCAACAGGGTATTGTTTCATTTGAGTTCTTTCTCTTGGCACCTCAACCCACGTGCCAACATCCCTGTGACGTTAACAGGGTATAGTGCTTCGCATTCTTAGGTCAGTACCTCTCGGTGGAGTAACTGAGCTTGGTACTCTGCGTTCCGTTCACATTGTGTGGCGTTAACACAGTGTGCTTTAGGTTTGCTCGCTGTTTGGTTCCGTCATCCTCACTAGCTGCAGATTCATTTCTGGACGGTGGACCCTGGGTTGCGATTGCACTTTATTATTTTATTTTATTTAGTGCAATCCGCCAGCCCTAAGGCCAGGATCACACATGCGAGAAACACGGACGAGTCTCGCATGTGAATTCCTGGCACTGCCGCCTGCACTCAGGAGCGGAGCAAGTGGCAGCATGGAAATACATGCAGCCGTACACTCCGCTCTCGAGTGCCGGCGGCATTGCCGGGAATTGACATGCGAGACTTGTCCATGTTTCTCGCTTGTGTGATCCCGGCCTTACAGTGTGTCTCCAGAAGCACGTCATATTTGCAATTTTCACTTGGCAACATCTTGTGTTGCTTGTTTCTGGAAAACACCCAAGGAGTCAAAATAGTCACTAGTACTACCTTAGTGCATAGATTTCTGAAGGGGTATAATCTTCAAAATATGGTCACTAGAGAGGGGATTCTTCTCTTCTGGTACCTAGGGCTCCTTCTGTCCCGAGTCTTGCTGTATGGGTAAGCGGTACTGTACAGTCACATATGGGGTATTTCCACATTCAGCAGAAATGTTGTGACAAATTGTGGTGCCATTTTCACCCATTTCTCTGGGTGAAAATGTAAAATTTGGAGCTAAAGCAAAATTTTTGTGGTAAAAATGTAATTATTTTTTCTTTACTGTCACTGGTATATAATTCTATGGCACATTTGAGGCGTTAATATGATCACTGCACTCCTAGATGAATTTATTGAGAGGTGGAATCACTTATGGAAGAGTTCTGCTGTTCTGGCACTTCAGGGTATCTTCCAGTGGATCATGGCACCCAGAAACCATAACAACAAAGTCTGCACTATAATATGGTGCTTCTTCCACTGTGTTTGAAAAGTTTTTCCCAATTAAATGTAGGGTATTGTCACACTCAGGAGTAATTGCACAACAAACTGTGATGTCAAATTTTTTTCTATTAGCCATTATAAAAATTAAAAACTTGGGGCTAAAACAACACTTTAGTGGTGAAAATATAGTTAGTCCTTCTTCATCGCCCAATGGTATAAAATTCTGTGAGGCACATGTTGTGTCAACATGCTCTCTGCACCCCTAGATGAGTTTATTGGTGGTATAGTTTGTAAAATAGAGGCGTTTGGTTGTTCTGGTACTACATGACATAGCAAAATCTGAACTCCAATATAGTGTTTCTTCACTTTTTAGCTTTGCATTGTTCCTCCAAAGTAGTTTTTGACCACATATGGTGTTTTGGCGTAATCAGGAGAAATTCAGTAACAAATTTACCATTCATTTTCTCCTATCGTCCCTTTTGAAAATTAAAAACATGGGGCCAAAGCAACATTTTAGTGGAAAACATGGTAATATTCCATTTACTCAGCCTAATGGTATTCAATTCTGTGAATTGCCTGAAGGTTAAAAATGCTGACTATACCCCTATAAGAATTCATCGAGAGGTGTAGTTTCCAAAATGGATTTATGCTGTTTTGGCATGTCATGTGCTTTTCAAATGTGACTTGCAATCCACAATCTATTCCACCAAAATTGAGCTCCAGACTTCAGTTGGCACTCCTTCCCTTCTGAGCCCTGCCATGTGCCCAACCAGTAGTTTTCCACCACATATGGGGTATCTGGGTACTCAGGAGAAATTGAACAAAAATTTAAATTTCTGGCAAATTCAATATTTTTGGGGCAAAAATGTATTTTTTCATTTTGATGGCTCAATGTTATAAAATTCTGTAAAGCACCTGTTGGTTCAAGGTGCTCACCACACCTCTAGATAAGTTCTTTGAGGGGTGTAATTTCTAAAATAGGGTCATTTATGGGGGTTTTCCACTGTTTAAGCACATCAGGGCCTCTGCAAATGTGACATGAAGTCCGCTATCTATTCCATTATAGTCTCATTCTCCATATTACAACTTGGTGGTAAAACATTTTGGGCAGCCTAGTAGCTGATAAATTTTAAAAGTATATACCAAATAGGGAAGATCATATGATAAGTAAGATAAAAGTAGTGCAAAACAATTGCGGTAGATACAGCACTAAATCCATGACAATGAGCATTTAGCGCTCAACCTATAAAAAGTTAAAGTATAAACGTAGCTGAGGTTCCCCCTATCATGGTAATATTTGTTTTTAATATTAGGATCTTTTCCGTTTTTCACTTTTAATATCTGAATTAAAAGCTACCTTTTAAATAGGGTGTTTAGTTACGGCTTTTTTGCCTATGGCAATATTGTAATATAGTAATATAACCCTACACTGACTGCAAAACAGTTCAGATTGTGGTATAGCTTCCTAAATTCCAGTGATTGGTGCACACGGTGTTAGAGGCAGATAACAGCTATATATTATATTTGGCATATGCCCATAGTGGGCTCTGCTTCTGAGCCGATCCAAAGTGCCTGACACTCCATAACGTAATAGTTTGCCATGATGTGAAAGATTAATGGAGACCTGACACTTTGTTGAAAAAGTTAAGGAAATACCTACTGAAAATCTCTGAGCTCCCCTGATCCTACCTTTTTTTCATTTCACTGTGCATCACTCCATTGCACAAATATCCGCATTTATTGCTTTAGTAATGCACTATGTGATATCTCCGCTTACAGACCAACTGGGCATTTTTTCAGCGATTTCTCTCCCAGAGTCTGCTAATCACGGCTGTCTGGAGCTGTGATTACCAGCCTTTTAGCCTTTTGAAAGGAAGAGGTGAAAGCACCCCCCCCCAGCCCCAGAGAAATTGCTAAAGAAATGGCCATTTGAGTGATCTAAACCCAACAAAGGTAAATATCTCTGCAATGCAGTGTCAAATGGAATAGAGTGGCAGAATCAGGAGTGCTAAGGGTATTACAAGGTATTTAACAAGGTTTATAACTCATTTTTTTAGTAAATGACAGATTCTCTTTAAATGTAGGTAACCACCTTAAGTAATTCTGCATAATAAACACAAGTTAAAAAAACGAGGTTTGACATTTGTATTTTTCACATTCTTGATTTCCCTCTAATGCATCTAAAATATTATCAAAGTTATAGAATACTGAAAGGCTGATTGTTAAATATCAATATTGGAATCCCCCAATTCAGGCTTCCAATATTGATGACTTATTAGATTGGTGAGGGTCTGACTCCCTGCATCCTCACCAATCAGCTGTTATTAGAGGATTAGATAGATGTGATCATTTCTTTATTGGCGCATAGGAGGTCGTACTTATGCTTTTGTTAAGCACAGCAACTTACCAGTGACCTGAAGTTAAAGCCTATAATACTGTTCTGACACCTTTCATGCAGGCTTATAGAAAAATTGCAACTTTATTATTTCAGAATCATTATTGCATTGTTAATAGCTGGTCTGTTACATCATCTATTTTGTCTATTGAGCCTTGAGTATTGTTTCATCTCAGAGTGACCAATCAAAAAATGCCAACTGAGCTCCCCCATTACTTAATCCTAATTACAGTTCCATCACCATCATTTACTTTTGTAAATGCGCTCTGTGTAAAGTGTACAGTTTTTGGATTTCTTAGCCTAGTTTCTTATCATATTAACATGTTTCTATTAGTGTTGAGCGATATTGCTCGATATCTAAAAATATCGTATCGAAATTGTATCGCCGATAGCACTAAATATCGTCGATATCCGATTTTGATACCGGAAGTCCCATGTAAGTCTATGGGAACAAAATATCGCAACAAAAAAACCCCTTTCTTTCGTTGTAAACACAAAATAAACACACATAGAATACATATATATATATATATATATATACATGTCATTGTGACATATATATATACATATATTTATAGTTTATACACTTCTACATAGTAAAATCGACTCTAATTCAATTGCCGGGTAAAGACGTGACATACCCCATAGAAGTCGACGGGCTCGGTGCCGAGTACCCCGAAAACCTCTGGCTCTGTGCGACTCAACTTGGGCGTCACGAACAGGATTCTGTAGCTCGCTATAAGCGAGTCCTGTGTGCCTGAATTGACACTGGTTTTGTGCTTGAGAATTGCTAAAATCATCAGAGAATGTATTTGCCATTTTTCCGCCATATCTGCGTCACGACGAGGCACTGGTGAAGAAGAAGGGCGTGCTCTTCGTGGGTGTCACTCACTCAGTGGCGTGAAAACGATGGCCGCCCACTGTAAATGGTACTGCAATGTAAGATCGTGCCCCACAGCTCTGGAGTTCCGCCTCCTCATCCTCCTCAGTGTGCGGAAACTAACACGAAGGTCCCGCCTCCCTACAAAAGAGGGGCCCTCTCCAGATGCTAATGACACATGTGACTTGGCAGAGATGGCTAATGGACACGACGAGCAGAAGTGGGAAGGGATGGAGCAGTCAGAGCTCTCCCCCCACGGAAGCGACCCGATCGCCACAGAATCACCGTTGGGCACCCGGCCTGTAAGCCCTCCTACGCTGCAAGAAGCGGAGGATACCCTAAGAGGCCTGGCCCGGCACCGGGAGGAGGTTCTAGTAGAGGAGTCCTTGCAATGTGATCCGGTTGACGTTGTCGCAGTGGAGGCACCCGTTCCTGCAAAAACCGCAGCACCGTCAGCAGCACCCCAGATCCCGCTGTCTGCCCCCGTCGCTGAGACAGAAGAAGCGACACCCGTCCTCATGGAGGAGGCCGCGCAGGCACCAGAGGTCTACCTGCCTGTACCGGAGCCCCGACTGTCATCTGATTTAGAGCCGTCTGCTTCCTCCGCAGGGGAGCGCCGCCAGGACTGGGGGGCGACAGGAGAGCTGCCGCAAACCGGACACTGTAAGCTGCAGTGGAGTGGTGGAGACATGGAGATGCTGGTGGAGGAGAATTACAACCGGCGTCAGGAGGAAGAGTGGAGACGTTGGGAGCGGGAAGCAGAGCGACAAAGGGAGCAGCGAGAAACCCTAAAACTTCGCCAACGTCACCTGGAGAAGGACCGGGCAGATAAGGACCGGATGAGAAAGGATAAAGGAACCCTGAGTGAGCCGCGGCGTAAGGGTGCAGTACGGAGCTTTAAATTGAAAGGTGGTTGGGGCTTCATCAAGGAGCCTGGACTTTATTTAGAAGTCTTTGTGACCCGGTGGGACGTGGAGGCTCACCTCCCAGAAGGACACCCGGGGAGGGACCTGTTGCCAGGAGACTTGGTGACTTACACCCGACACTGGGGTTACAATGGGTGGTACGCCCTAAATGTTACCAGGTGCGACCCCTACTCCCCAGTGTGTCAGGAACCTGTGAGACCCTCGGAGCCTTCAGCCTCCCACATCCAGGCCTCTGCAAAAGTGCCCACCCCACGCCGTAAATCTCCCAAGCCTCCCTCAGTGGTCTCCTCAGCAGCCCCAGCTATGGACATGATAAGTATAGCTGGCCCGTACCCGGCGCCTGTTAGGCCCCCTGGGGTTCGTTCAGTCCGTGACATAGGGCTCCAGACCCGGAGGGAGATGAAAGAGGTGGCCACACAGACACAGATAGCGGGTCACGACTTGACTGTACAGGCCACACGACGTCATCAGGTCCTGGTGGTCCTTGGTGCCTCGGATGTTTGGCAAGCACCAGAAGAGTACCACGTGGTACCTGGAACACCCCTGCCAAAGAATTATAAATAACCCGGACAGGGTCCCTGTATGTAAATAGTTAAATTGTTGATAAATAGTTAAATTGTTGATAAATAGTTAAATTGTTGATGTACCCGGATGGGTGAATGTTCATAAAAAAGTTTTTTAATTTAATAAAAAAAAAAAAAACACAGTTTTCATTACTTTTATTACAGTCTCATCCTGCGACGCCATCGATCTCCTGTAAAAAAATGAAAAAAAAAAAAAAAAAAAAAAGTATACCACCTGACCGACGCAGTCCATAGTAACGAGTGTCCCACGACGATCCAGCTCTGCTACATCAGAATGACAGGCACAGCCTGTCATCCCGGCGCAGCACAGCTGATTACCTGCTTCCCCGGCGGTGACGTCATCAGACTGACTGCTTTACGGCCGGGATTACCCTGCAGTCACTGCAGTTATCGCGAAAAACTGCATGTGACCGCCAGGGAGAAGATAATGGCGGCCATCAAGCAGTCCAGGACGTGACCGCCGGAGATCTTCTGCCAGGTAAGTGCCGCTGACTCCTGACAGACCCGACCGACGGACACTCACAGTGACAGTGACAAATCCGATTCCGGTATTCGATAAGACGAAAATATCGAAACGAATTATCGAAAGGCCGATAGAGCTAATATCGGCCGATAGTCGATATTTGCATTATCGTATCGCTCAACACTAGTTTCTATATGTTTTTAAATATGCATTAACAAAGCGGGTACTTCTTCCTAAATATGAGAAGTCACTTTTGGGTCACAAAGGCAAAACTTGACTACCATGATAAGGAAATGCTATAACCTGTATTTTGGCTGCAGAATAGGAGATCAGGACAAGTATTGGACTCCACACCTATGCTGCAATAGCTGTGCATCACAATCTTACTTAGTTTTTGCATGGGAAGAGGCAATCTATGCCTTTCGCAGTACCAATGATCTGGAGAGAGCCAACCGATCACACTACCAATTCCTATTTCTGCACGCTGCCCCCTTCCCCATTAGAAAAGGAGTTTTAAAGAAGAAGAAGAAGTGGACTTTACAGTATCCAAACATTCCATTTCCAATATGCCCAGTACCACATACAGCAAAAGCACCAGAAACATTTTCAATCTAGTCAAGTGAGGAAGATGAGGGTGCTTGGTGTTATGAAACATCTTCCTCTCACGACCCAGACTTTCTGTCAGCAACCTTAACTGAGCTATGCCTTAAAACACAAAGTGAACTGAATTATACTGTTAGAGATTTGGTTTTGCCCAAGAGTAAGGCTGAGCTCTTAGGTTCCAGATTTTAGCAGTGGAATCCCCTAATGAGGTATGTTCGCTTTTCTTTGTTCTGTGACCACAATAAAGATCTTGTCTGATACTTCTTCATGAGGGCGTTCTTGTGGTGTACAACAACATCAACAGTTTAATGGAAACTCTGAAGATAAGTTGTAATCCAGAGGAATAGAGGCTCTACATCCATTTGTCCAAAACAAGCCTAGAAGACGTCTTGCTACATAATGGCAATGGGTTACTTTTAATTACTGTTGGTTGTGTAGTCCACATGAAAGAAACCTATGACAACATGAAACAGCTGTTGAGGTGCCTGAATTATGACCAATATTTGTCGCCCCTTCTGTGATGACTTAAAAGTGGTTGCCCTTTTACTTGGTCTCCACGGTGGATGTGTAAGGAGGAAGACTGGGCTGCTGGTACCTGTACTGAGCGGGGTCCGGAACTGTTGAGGCTGCCTCCCATGTTGCCCGGGGGAAGGAATGAGCGACCGGACCAACCTCATGACCCGGGTAGGAGGAACGTTATAAATGAAAAATCACGCACAGTGGCTGGTGGTTTGGCGTAAACAGGCAGCGCGCAGCAGGGTGAGCAGCGTGCTCCGCCTCCTGAGCACCAGCGTTGTGACAGGCTGCAGTTGTCGGCTTCTGTTGCCAGCGGGGCTGAGAAAGAGAGGTGCCGTGCACCCAGAGACTGTGAGTACTGCACACGTGCGGAGGAGAGAAGGCCAAGTACCGGACACTCGTTTGCGACCTTCCCTGTCATTTGCTTGACCCCAGCCCACGTTCCACTCCTAGAGTGCTGCAGCCTGGTTTGCTTTGGCCTCACAAGTTCACTAGGGGCTCAGCAGAAGATACTGGAGACTGACCGCTGCCGCCAGAAGATGGATCATCGTTCAAAGGACTCACTCTGTAGACATCTTTCCAGCCGTTGCTGGTGCCACAACCCCTGCGATATCATCTGCGGTGGAGGAGCATAAAGGACACGATAAGTTTAATAACTGGACTGCTATCGTTCTGCATTTGTTAATCCTTCTATCTACCCTTTAACCATTTATCTCCCTGCAAGGAGTTAATACCCTGTTTGATTAAACTGTTAAATTTGTAAACCCTTGCTCTGCCTCCTGTCTGTCACTGCATCCCGCAATCTGCTTACACTTGGCATGGTCGGCAGGATGCAGTCCACAAGCACAGAGGTGGCAGACCAAGCGGCCGTGGGTGTCCCAAGGGCCAGCTTGTTGCTGGGGACCATGCTCAGCAATCTCCCAACAGGGAGCAATTCACTGCTGTGGAACTGGTCTGAGCGGGTTAAAGGCATGCTAAGAATGCACCCCATGACCCCCGCTACGCAGGCAGAGCTTGCTGTGATGGCCCTGGATGGGGAAGCTAGATGTTCTGTCATGTTCCGGCCCCCACACAAATGGAACACTTTCACCATGGTGTTACATATCTTGGAAGAGATGCATGGGGCATGGGGACCCCACAGATGTTGGTGAATTGCGGATGCGCTTGTTTGGTGAAGTGACCGCGGAAGCTCATGCCAGAGGAGCCCACTTTGGTCCAGAGAAGACGTTTCAGTGGTTACATAAGCTGGTTTTTCATCCCTGTTTGAAGACTGCAGTGGAAGAAGCCTGTTGACAATGTCAATGTTGTGAATTAGCTAAACCCCCAGAACAGAGAGCCCTTACGCAGACCATTGTGACCTCTGAGCCTCTGGAACTGTTAATGATCAACTACTTGACCATGGGTCCAGCTCATCTCAGGTACAAACACTGTCTTATGATGACTGACCACTTCACCAAGTTTGCTGTGTGCTATGATTTGGTAACTGAGGAGGACAAGAGCAAAACAGCAAGGCAGCCGAACACCTGATAGGTTGGAAACTAATGGGTTGCAGATCTCTAAACTAACCGCACAACTAGAAGCAGCCGTTGAGCGTACCTACAGTGGTCCCAGATGCCTCGGCATAGCCGGAGAGCTAGCTACACCAAAAGATAGAAACAGGAAAGCTAACTGCCCCGGAGTAGAGCCCCAAAGGAACAGGCAGCCCCCAAACATATAATGGCGGTTAGACAAGACGAAACACAAACACAGGCAGAAAATAGAGTGAGCAAACGCTGGGGCCAAACACTGCCTAAATAGGACAGGACAGGACAGAATAATATCTGCAACCCAGCAAAACCCTAGCAAAACTTACAACACTACTGATTTCAAAAATGCTGAGATCACACGATCTCGCCACCCACTAAATCAGATCTCAGTGTGAACAAGGCTAACCCGCAGCCACTCAAAAGCAGGGAAAGAGCAATTGAACAAATATCAGTGGCTACTGAAAAACAAAGAGTAGCACAGGCCCCAGGAGGTGACCCGGCTAACCTCCACAAAGGTGCAGACAAAAATGGAAATAGCAAACACAATAGAAACAAGCAGAAAATATTTTATCTGAAGGTAGCAGACGAAGGCAAGACACCAGCAGACTTCCAAATGAACCAGGAAACAACAATTGATCACCGGCGAGGATCATGGGAAGGCAGCTCCCTTATATCAGCCCAGTCAGTGACTCCTGATTGCCAGTTGTCGCTGGCAGGTGAGGAGGCCCTGTCATTTGATACAGCCTCAGTACCGTCAGCAACCACCAGAGGGAGCCTCAGCTCAGAAATTGTCTCCAACACGTTGACAACAGCTGTGGTGACTCTGACCCAGGACCAGATGACCGAGTCAGCTGCGCAGGCCATCTCTCAAGATTTCTTCCGAGTGTATGGTTGTCTGAAAAGGATTCATTCCGATCAATGCGCTTGCTTTCTAAGTTGAGTGATGGAGGAGCTCCATCGCCTGTATCAGATTGAAAAGTCCAAGACGATGCCCTATCATCCATAGGGGAATGGAGCCTGCAAGCTTTTCAACCGGACACTGATTCAGATGTTGAGAACATTGAAAGAAGACAGGAATGTTCGTTGGCCTGAGTATGTAGCTGAGTTGGTCTGGGTGTACAACAACCAAGTGCACAGCATAACCGGATACACACCATAAACCCTGCTGTTTGTCCCAGAAGGATGAGAGTGTCATGTATAGTGTACAGTTCCTATAGCGTCTTGTGCTTGGGTGCGAGGAAAACACATGAGACATAGGTTGATATGAAATGACTTGTATTACTTCATACAAGCATGCAGAAAAGGTCACACAGTTTGCAGGAACAGAGGCAGGAGAACACAGCAGGCCAGAGTAACTTCAAGCTCTACAATAACTCTCCAAGCAGGTTCAGGATCTCTTCTCTGTACCGTAATTCCTCTGCAAACATGGATTCACCAGACAGCAGGTTTCCAAAGTCCAAAAGTGTTCCAAAGTTCCTCAGTAGGAAATAGCTGGAGTCCAAAATCCTAGGTTTCCAGGAGACAGGTCACAGGCTGACTGAGGCTTAATTCAGGAGCACTGATTGTTCAGCTGAGGCTGCTTAAGAAGCAAGAGGGAGAGAATCAGGGCGGGAACATGAAAACTGGAAACTCCATATTAACTGAGGGCAAGAGCTGCAGAAAGACAGAAAGCAAAATGGCCGACGGAAAACTGAGTTTCAAGGAACATGTCAAAAGAGACAAAGAACCTTACATTACTCCCCCCTTAAGGACAACCTCCGGTTGACCTCAGACCAGGCTTGTCAGGGTACCTCTGATGAAACTGGCGGAGCAGGCGAGGAGCATTTACATTATTGACTGGTTCCCATGAGTTGTCCTCCACTGGGTAGCCCTGCCATTTAATCAAATATTGCAACTGATTTCTGTACAACCTGGAATCTAGAATCCTTTCCACCATAAATTCTTCCTGACCATCGACCAGCACTGGGTCAGGGCAAGGAGAAGAGCGTCCAGGGAACGTATTGGGTGTTGCAGCCTTTAGTAGGGATACATGAAAGACAGGGTGGATTCTCATAGTTCTGGGCAGTTGAAGACGACAAGCAACAGCACTTATAATCTTACTGATCTTATAAGGTCCAATGTACTTATGTCCCAATTTAGACGATGGAATCTTTATTTTAAGATTTCTGGTTGACAGCCAGACCAAATCTCCTACCTTGAAAGCTGGTGCAGGTTTACGAAATTTATCTGCTGCTTTCTTGTACCTTTCCTGAGCCAATTCTAGATTTTCCTTTAGAAGATCCATATTCTTTTGTAAAGAAGTGATTCTTTCAGCCACTGCCGGCAAGGGCGTATCTATGGGAAATCGAGGAAGAATGTTAGGATGATAACCTAGATTGGAGTAAAAAGGAGACTGCTTAGTGGAGGCGCTCTGAGAGTTGTTATAAGAGAACTCAGCCAGTGGGAGTAGATCCACCCAATCATCCTGTAGGTGGCAGATAAAGCAGCGGAGATACTGCTCCAGGGTCTGATTGGTTCGTTCTGTCTGTCCATTAGTCTGGGGATGAAAAGCAGAAGAAAGGTTTACTTTAATGTCCAATGCGGCACAGAAATTTTGCCAAAACCTTGAAGTGAATTGCACCCCTCGATCCGAAATGACCTCATCCGGTACTCCATGTAAGCGAAACACATTCTTAATCATCAAGTCTGATGTCTGTTTTGCAGTGGGTAAGCCGACACAAGGGATAAAATGAGCTGCCTTTGTTAGACAATCAACCACCACTATTCTTAAAGACAAGACTTACGTCCCTTGGGGGTTGAGCCAACAAAGAATCCGCATGGTATGCTTCCTTGATGTCCTTAAGTAGGTCTTGATTATGAATCACTCCCAGGAATCTAGAGTCAGGAAGAATAGTCTTAGGAGGAGTAAGTGGACGTGTCTCTGCTGAATGAATCCTAGAGAGTGCATCAGCCTTTCCATTGCGCGATCCTGGTCTATAAGAAATTACAAAATTAAATTGGTTTAGGAAAAGATTCCAGCGAGCCTGGCGAGGAGTCAGGCACTTAGCCGACCTGATAAATTCAAGGTTACGATGGTCTGTCAGGACGACTATTTGCTGTGCAGCACCCTGAAGAAGGTGTCTCCATTCCTTGAAGGCGGCAATAATGGCCAACAATTCTCTATTGCCCACATCGTAGTTCCTCTCAGTCGAAGACAACTGCTGGGAAAAGAAGGCACAGGGATGCAAGACATTCTTCTCACCTGTTCTCTGAGAGAGTATAGCTCCAACGGCACAGTCTGAAGCATCCACCTCTATTATGAAGGCAAGCTCGGGGTTGGGATGTACTAAGATAGGTGCGGTGGTAAATTTATCCTTTAAACAGGAAAATGCTTCCTGAGCTTGCGGGGTCCAGGAGAACCTAGACTGTTTCCGGGTAAGTTGGATGATAGGTGACACTACCTCAGAGAAATTCCTAATGAAACGTCTATAGAAGTTGGCAAACCCGATGAAGCGCTGCACCTCCTTCACATTTCTAGGAATTGGCCAATTCTTGATGGCTTGGGTCTTGCTTCCATCCATACTAATCCCTTGCGTAGATAGTACATACCCCAGAAATTGAATTTCGGTCCTATGGAATTCACACTTTTCAAGTTTGATGTAGAGATGGTTTTGTCTTAGGCGTTCTAAGACCATTCTCACATGTCCATGATGTTCCTCTGTGGAGTTAGAAAAAATTAGAATATCATCCAGATAAATCACCACAAATGTATCTAGGAGATCCCTGAAGATGTCATTCACCAAGTGTTGGAAAGTGGCTGGGGCGGTACTCAGACCAAAAGGCATAACTAGATATTCGAAGTGTCCATAGCGTGACCTGAATGCAGTCTTCCATTCATCCCCAGGTCTAATACGGACCAAGTTATAGGCCCCACGGAGATCCAGTTTAGAGAAAATTTTGGCGTGCCGCACTCTCTCCAACAACTCAGGGATTAAAGGCAATGGATAACGGTTTATAATAGTAACCTTATTGAGTTCCCTATAGTCTATGCAGGGTCTCAGAGATCCATCTTTCTTCTTCACAAAGAAGATGGGTGCACCTGCGGGAGATGAAAAGGGGCGTATGAAGCCTTTGGCTAGATTTTCATCTATGTAGTCCTTCAAAGCTTTTAGCTCGGGCCCCGCTAGGGGGTAGATCTTACCAAAAGGTATCTCGGCTCCAGGCAATAATTCGATTGGACAATCATATGGACGGTGAGGAGGAAGCTGATCAGCGTTCTTCTTGTCACATAAATCCACATTGTCCTGGTATACAGCTGGTAGTTCAGGGACTGACATGGTTCCTTTAGGAACAGAGCAAGCTGAAGCTCCTTGACTCATCTGTTTCTCCGGAAAGTGTAATTCCTTGGTCACCCAGTTAATCGTAGGATTCTGCGCCTGCAGCCATGGTAGCCCTAGAATAATGGGAAAGTGGGGAGAAGAGATAAGCATGAAAGACATTTTCTCCTGATGATCTTTACCCATAAGGACCCTCAAAGGCTCTGTTTCCTGATCCACTGGTCCAGAGGTCAGCAGGGAGCCATCCACAGTCTCCATCTGTACTGGAGTAGCCTTCTTCACTGAACGTATCCCCTGTTTCAGAGCAAAGGAGATATCCATAAAATTTCCACTTGCTCCTGAGTCGATCATAGCAGAGCTAGACACCCAGACTGAGTCCACCCAGAGTTTGATGGAAAGGAAGCAATGAGAATTATTTCTTTTACAACTCAGCTGGGACACCGCTGAGGAAACTTGAAAAATTGCAGCGTTTATACCGTCATTGTCCCCAGAACTAACAGAGTTTAAGTCCGAAAAATCAAGATCTCTTGCAGCAGATCTCTCTGGAGTCTGAGGCTCGGACATGACAGAGCTCCTCTCGCAACACTCACAGTGAATGACTGCTGCAGTAGTCTTACGAGAACGGCTGGGGCAGTTTATAATGAAGTGCTCTGACTTACCACAGTAAAAACATAGATTTTCCTTTATACGATGTTCTTTGCGTGCATCACTAACCCGTCTTTGTAAAGAGTCCACCTGCATGGGTTCAGGTTCTGGTTCCCTTGTGATCCTACTCAAAGGTTCCTTAGCTGAGGAGGGAGGTAGTAAAAGGTTAGTGCGATTATTTTCGAACCATCTCTCTTGTCTGCGTTCAGTCAGACGAGCATCAATACGGATACAATAGTTAATAAAGTCACCTAACGCAGTGGGAGGGTCGGCACGAGCAAGTTCATCCTTAATCAGTGGAGACAACCCTTCCGAAAAATAGATTTTTTGGCGGAAGTGTCCGAAGTGGTATCAAGAGCCCATCTCCTGAAATCCAAGGCATATTCGGCTACTGAACGCTTACCTTGGCGCAAAGTTAACATGGCTGCTTCAGCTGTTGCACCTCGATTGGGGTCATCAAACACCTGCCCCATGGCTGAAATAAAAGCATCAAGGTGATTCAAACAATCATCCTCAGTCTCAATCAGAGGGTTTGCCCACATCAAAGCCTTATTGGTAAGCAACATGATTATAGTAAGCACTTTGGATCGTTCAGTGGGAAATTGTGAAGCATGTGCAGAGAAAAATAGATTGCATTGGTTAATAAATCCCTGAATTTCTCACGTTCACCGCCAAAACGAAAAGGAGGTAACTTGGGGATCCCAGAACTCAGGGTTATGGCAGGAGCCTGGACTCGTTCCTCTAGAGCCTCAATCCTGGCTCGTAATTCCTGAGTAGTTTGTCCAAACACTTGCAAATTATGATTAGTGAGGTCCTGTAGGCTTGCAAAACGGGTCTTTATAGTCTGTATATCTACAAGGATTGTATCAGTCACTCCGCAAAGCTCCTTTATGCGGGCCTCCATCTTCCAGATCTTTTAAGGCAGAAGTGCTGGAAGGAGAATCATAGAATCATAGAATCATAGAATGGTAGAGTTGGAAGGGACCTCCTGGGTCATCTGGTCCAACCCCCTGCTCAAAGCAGGATTCTCTAAATCATCCCAGACAGATGTCTATCCAGCCTCTGTTTGAAGACTTCCATTGAAGGAGAACTCACCACCTCTTGTGGCAGCCTGTTCCACTCATTGATCACCCTAACTGTCAAAAAGTTTTTTCTAATATCTAATCTGTGTCTCCTCCCATTCAGTTTCATCCCATTGCTTCTAGTCTTTCCTTGCGCAAATGAGAATAAAGATGATCCTTCTATAATGTGACAGCCCTTGAGATATTTGTAGACAGCTATTAAGTCTCCTCTCAGTCTTCTTTTTTGCAAGCTAAACATTCCCAAATCCTGCAACCGTTCCTCATAGGACATGGTTTGCAGACCGGTCACCATTCTGGTGGCTCTTCTCTGAACTTGCTCCAGTTTGTTGATGTCTTTTTTAAAATGTGGTGCCCAAACTGGACACAGTATTCCAGATGAGGTCTGACCAAAGAGGAGTAGAGGGCAATAATGACCTCACGTGATCTAGACTGTATGCTTCTGTTGATACATCCTAGAATTGCATTTGCCTTTTTTGCTGCTGCATCACACTGTTGACTCATGTTAAGTCTGTGATCAATTAGTATACCCAAGTCTTTTTCACATGTGCTGTTACTTAGCCCTATTCCTCCCATTTTGTATATGCTTTTTTCATTTTTATTGCCCAGATGTAGTACTTTGCATTTTTCCCTGTTAAAATCCATTCTGTTAGTTGCTGCCCACTGCTCCAGTTTATGTATATCTTTTTGAATCCTCTCTCTCTCTTCTCTAGTATTAGCTACCCCTCCTAGCTTTGTGTCATCAGCAAATTTGATCAGTTTATCCTCAATTCCTTCATCTAAATCATTGATAAAGATGTTGAACAATACAGGGCCCAAAACAGAGCCTTGTGGTACCCCACTTGAGACATTCTTCCAACTGGATGTGCAGCCATTTACAACCACTCTTTGGGTCCGATCACTAAGCCAGTTATGAATCCACCTAACAGTTGCCTTGTCCATTCCATACTTAGTCATTTTTTCAATAAGGATTGTGTGAGATACTTTGTCAAATGCTTTGCTGAAGTCAAGATATACTATATCTACAGCATTTCCCTGATCCACCCAGTCAGTGATTCTGTCATAGAAGGAAATTAAGTTAGTCTGACATGACTTATTAGTTACAAACCATGCTGACTCTGTTTAATCACTTCATTCTTATCCAGGTACTTGCATACATGTTCTTTAATAATTTGTTCAAAGATCTTTCCTGGTATAGAAGTCAGACTCACCGGCCTGTAGTTCCCTGGGTCCACCTTCTTCCCCTTTTTGAAGATAGGAACAACATTTGCTCTTCTCCAGTCTTCTGGGACTTCTCCTGTTCTCCAAGAATTTTCAAAGATTATGGACAGTGGTTCAAAAATTTCTTCTGCTATCTCCTTCAGTACCCTGGGGTGTAATTCATCTGGACCTGGAGACTTGAATTCATTTAGGTTAGCTAAGTGTTTCCTCACTGTCTTTCTGTTTATAGATATCCTGGATTCTTCTATTCCTTTAATAGGACAGTGAAGATCAGTTGATGTTACATTTCCTTTCTGAGAGAAAACAGATGCAAAATAGGAATTTAAAAGTTCAGCCTTCTCAACATCCTGACTTACCATTTCATCATTTTCATCCTGTAAAAATCCTATAGCATCTTTGACTTTTCTTTTACTTTTGACGTATCCCCAAAATCCTTTTTTGTTGCTTTTGACGTCACTTGCAAGCCTTAATTCATTGTCAGCTTTAGATAATCTGATTTGTGCCCTGCAGGTTCTGCAGACGGCATTATATTCTTCTTTAGATATGCCTCCCTCTTTCCATTTGATAAACATTTCTTTCTTCCTTTTTAGCATGTGTTTAAGTTCTGTGTTCATCCATCCTGGTTTCCTTAAATGCTTCCCATTCTTCCCTCTTTTCGGAATTGTTAACGATTGTGCTTTGAGAATCTCATTTTTCAAGATTTCCCATCCTTCCTGGGCATTTTGTCCTTAAGGATATCCAGCCATTGGATCCCTCCAATTCTCTTTCTGAGTCCCTTAAAATCTGCCTTTCTGAAATCTAACCTTGACGTCTGAGTCTTCACAGGTCTTCCTCCTCTTGTTATCCAAAATTCTAAAATAGCATGGTCACTACCTCCTAGGGTCCCAGCCACTCTTACCTCCTCCACCATTTCCTCCCTGTTTATGAGGATTAGATCCAAGGTAGCAGATCCCCTTGTTTTCTCCATTACCTTTTGGAAGATAAAGTTGTCAGCAAGAGAGGATAAGAATTTCCTGGACCTGTTAGTTTTGCCTGAGAGAGATTCCCAACTAATGTCTGGATAGTTGAAATCTCCCATGACCACTATGTCATATTTTTTGGAGAACTTGGCCATTTGATGCATAAAGAGTTCATCCATATCTTCAGCTTGCACAGGCGGCCTGTAGTAAATGCCTACAATGGTGTGAAGAGGAAAGGAAAAAAAAAAAAACAATAGTGTTTACCTGTGGTAACACTCCAGAGTAACATTTAAGGGAATGCGCTCACCTGGAATGGTTGTGAGAAGTCACAACCACTGTCATCACAGAAGGTATTAAACGGACATCTGATATCCACAATCACAGCAGACACGGCTTTCCCAGACCCAGCAGACACTAAACATTGGCTCCTGAATCTTGTCATGTATAGTGTACAGTTCCTATAGCGTCTTGTGCTTGGGTGCAAGGAAAACACATGAGACATAGGTTGATATGATATGACTTGTATTACTTCATACAAGCATGCAGAAAAGGTCACACAGTTTGCAGGAACAGAGGCAGGAGAACACAGCAGGCCAGAGTAACTTCAAGCTCTACAATAACTCTCCAAGCAGGTTCAGGATCTCTTCTCTGTACCGTAATTCCTCTGCAAACATGGATTCACCAGACAGCAGGTTTCCAAAGTCCAAAAGTGTTCCAAAGTTCCTCAGTAGGAAATAGCTGGAGTCCAAAATCCTAGGTTTCCAGGAGTCAGGTCACAGGCTGACTGAGGCTTGATTCAGGAGCACTGATTGTTCAGCTGAGGCTGCTTAAGAAGCAAGAGGGAGAGAATCAGGGCGGGAACATGAAAACTGGAAACTCCATATTAACTGAGGGCAAGAGCTGCAGAAAGACAGAAAGCAAAATGGCCGACGGAAAACTGAGTTTCAAGGAACATGTCAAAAGAGACAAAGAACCTTACAGAGAGATTACTGAGCTGGAGTTGGACCCAGAGGAGGACTACCCAAAGACGGGGATGTCCACCTGGGTCCATGAACATCGACATAGTTTGCAGACTAATTCGACTGGTACATACCAAGTTTCGGGAACTTGAGCACCATGAGATGATGCCCCTGCGAGGGACAGCCCTTAAGGCTGGAGACCGAGTATTGGTCCGAGACAAGTGACCTTGAGGCAAGTTAGAACATCAATGGGAAAAAACTCCATATCGGGTGAAACGCAGAATTGGATCTTATGGTCCCGTCTATGAAGTTCAGCCTGAAGTGGAAGAAGGGGCACCTACCCAAGTAGTCCACCAAAGAATGATACATCCTTGCCTGTCACGAGATCCCAAAAGAGAAGAAAGAGCGCCAAGTGTACCCAAAATGCACACTTCTGCAACCTTCGATTGCGATGAAGAGGAACCATCTGCCTCATCCTCTGACCTGGACAGTCCACTACCCACCAGCCCAGGAGAAGTGCAAGAACCTGAAACTCCCAAGATGGCTGCTTCATTGAACTTGGATGCGTCCCCATCCTCAACTGCTCAACCTGACTTGACTACTCAACCCGGCTTGCACCACACAGAACAAACGACAGCTGGAATACCTCCTAATCGTTATGAACAAGACCAATTTATTTGGCAGCGGATCATTCAAGAGATGGAGGAGTGTCAACGTCTCCTGCAAGAACTCTCGCCTGTGGAATGGCGAGCTAAAGGAGAGGGGGATGTAAGGAGGAGACCGGGCTGCAGACACCTGTACTGGGTCCAGAACTGTTGAGGCTGCCTTCCATGTTGCCTGGGAGAAGGATTGAGGGACCGGACCAACGTTATGACCAGGGTAGGAGGAGTGTTATAAAGAAAAAGCTAGTGGCAGGCGGATTGGCGCGAACGGGAAGAATGCAGCAGGGTGAGCAGCGTGCTCTGCCTCCTGAGCACCGGCGCTGCGACAGGCTGCGGTTGTCGGCTCCCGTCGCCATTAGCAGGGCCGAGAGGAAGAGAGGTGCTGTGCACCCAGAGACTGTGAGTACTGCACACGTGGGGAAGAGCGAAGGCCGAGTACCGGACACTCATTTGTGGCCTTCCCTGCCATTTGCTGGACACCAGCTCACGTTCTACTCTGAGAGTGCTGCGGCCTAGTTTGCTTTGGCAGCACAAGTTCATGGACTAGGGGCTCAGCGGAAGGCACCGGAGACCGACCGCTGCCGCCAGAAGATGGATCATCGTTCAAAGGACTCCCTCTGTTGGATCATTGTTCAAAGGACTCCCTCTGTGGACATCTTTCCGGCCGTTGCCGGTGCTACAACCCCTGCGGGATCATCTGCGGTGGAGGAGCATGAAGGACACGATAAGTTTAATAACTAGACTGCTATTGTTCTGAATTTGTTATTCCTTCTATCTACCCTTTAACCATTTATCTCCCTGCGAAGAATTAATACCTCGTTTAATTAAACTGTTACATTTGTTAACCCTTGCTCTGCCTCCTGTCACTGCATCCCACAACCTGCTTACAGAGACACATAGTATTGCTGCTTTCTCCGTGAGTGGGATAGTCCTACAAGAGAACATCTCTACAATAATGAGACTGGCCTCTACGACATTCACTTAAGCCAGGGAGTAAAAATGTCCTGTATCCAGCACTTGTTGAACCACATAAGATTTTGTTACCACCAATACATATCAAGTTGCGCCTAATCAAGAACTTTCTAATGGAAATGAATAAAAACAAAAAAAAAGCATTTAAGTATCTTAATGATACATTTCCAAGATTGGGTGAAGCAAATATAAAGGAAGGAGTCTTTATTGGACCTCAGATTCGTAAGCTTTTTCAAGAAGAGGAGTTTCTACGATTGTTGCAGAGCAATGAAAAGGTTATTTGAATTGTTGTTAAGTTTCCTCTAGGTAAATATCAGAAAATTCGAATAACAAAATATTCTGCATCTTTATATTTGCAAAAATAATAATGTTTTAAAGAACTGAAACTTTTATTCATTAATTATATGTTGCAGTAAACAGAAAACTATTTGTATCATAGAAACAAGAGTCAACTAAAATTTTTAATTGTCGGATTTGAATTCAGGAGGTCAGAATCATTAAGAAATGGCTCATTTCATAACTGAACCTGAAAACTTCAGAAAATAAGTAGAATAGTGTAATCAATGATTTGTAAAGTTTTTAGTTTGCTGAATGTATTTCAGGCATTAGTCCAGATGCCATCTACTGATCTATAGCACAGTATATTAGCAGGAGGGTTGTAAAGTATGTGTTCTTCTATGTGCACAGTCAGGCCTGAGGGTCAGGAAGGTGGAGGTGGCATTTTACAGTGAAATTATAATTATTTTTTTTTACATGAAGCACAACACAGAACTGTATAAAAAAAAAGCTCACATGGGCAGGAGATGAGCTCAGCAGGAAGGAGGGGGTGGATGTTGGAACAGTTAAGTAAATGTTTTTAATTCCAGCTATATCAAGGGAAGGAGAGCTTGGCACACAAGACGAGTTATGCCTTTGCTAAATATCAGTACGTTCCAAGAAAAAAAGTGTTTGAGGAGTAAAAAAATGCAAGTATTACATATCCCCTGCTAACAATCATGCAATAAAATTAGAAATCTGGCTGTAATGTGTATACAAAATCATGCACCTTACGAGCTTATAACGATCTGCTGCAGCGTCACTTGAGAAATTACTCTGCCAATCATGGTACTGCGCTTGCAGTCAGCAGTCCTGAAGCTTCACTTTTAGATGATTCTTCTGTAGTTCCCGCAGGCACCAAAAAGACAGTAGACTTCTTGTATTCATTTTGGTTGGGCTCCTATGACCTAAAGTTTTATAATTTATTACTGCCCCACATGATCATCGTTTAAAGGTATGACTGACCGCAACCTCATCAAGTTGATACTCTGTAGCCATATCTAGGAGACATGAGCAAAATTTTAATTCACCTGAACAGTGTGAAATTTCTGTGGATAGTTGATTCACAGGGAGTTATTCTCCACAATCTGAATGTCCCTTATTCAAGTAAATATGTAAAAAAAATGTACCAATATTCGCCTTACTGCTGTTCTCTTGTTGCATCTTGTGATGACCCCCGCGATCGCTGAATCCCCAGACCTCTTTGCGCTAGGTCGGGACTATAGATATATTACATCTTGTTATGTATATTGCCATCCCTTATTACACAGTGCCCTCTCTTGCTATGTACAACACCATGCCTTACATATCAGGTTCTCTTGTTATTTTTGTTAAATCTAGCGTCACGTTTTTTATTACATACCGTTTTCCCTTGTTAAATATAAACTGAAATGACTGCTGATGGAGCATGGGAAAGCTTTTTTTCTGATGAAGGAGGCTGATAGACTGGTCTTCTGCTCAGATGCTGATCTATCGCAGTCCTTTTATTTTATATTTAACAAAAGAAGACTTTATGTAATAAAGAGAAGGCAACGTGATTACAAAAAGAAATAATGAGAATATGTTATGTAAGGGACTGTGCTATATATAACAAGACATGATATTATGTAAAAAATGGGACCAACCTATACATAACTTGAGTTATAAGACCATCTCCAAGCAGCTTGATGTTCCTGTGACTACAGTTGCACATATTATTCAGAAATGTAAGCTCCATGGGACTGTAACCAACCTCCCTGGACGTGGCCGCAGGAGGAAAATTTATGACAAATCAAAGAGATGGATAATATGAATGGTAGCAAAAGAGCCCAGAAAAACTTATAAACAGGTTAAAGGTGAACTTCAAGCTCAAGGAACATCAGTGTCAGATCGCACCATCCGTCATTGTGTGAGCCAAAGTGGACTTCATGGGAGACGACCAAGGAGGACACCATTGCTGAAAAAAAATCATAAAAAAGCCGGACTGGAATTTGCCAAACTACATGTTGACAAGCCTCAAAGCTTCTGGGAGAATGTCCGATGGACAGATGAGACAAAAATGGAACTGTTTGGCAAGGCACATCACCTCTATGTTCACAGACAGAAAAATGAAGCATATCAAGAAAAGAACACTGTACCTACTGTGAAACATGGAGGAGGCTCTGTTATGTTCTGTGGCTGCATCTGGCACAGGGTGTCTAGAATCTGTGCAGGGTACAATGAAATCTCAAGACTATCAAGATATTCTAGAGCGAAATGTGCTGCCCAGTGTCAGAAAGTTTGTCTATTAGGCATGTGGAATTAGGTTCTGTTTGAGTATTTTACTCTGAATAGTGTTCTTTGTATATACCATGTATGGTTTTTTAAGTGTTTTTATGTCGTGTGTGTTGGTTTTTTGTTGTGGAATTCATTTTGAATAAACTTTATATTGCTTTACTTTACCTAATTTTTCTTTTGGTGATCCTTTCAATATATGCATGTGTCTTTTTTCTGGTTGGTTTTTCGTGTCAGAAAGTTTGGTCTCAGTCGTAGGTCATGGGTCTTGCAACAGGATAATGACCCAAAACACACAGCTAAAAATACCCAAGAATGGCTAATAGGAAAACATTGAACTTTTCTGAAGTGGCCTTCTATGAGCCCTGGCCTAAATTCTATTGAGCATCTTTGGAAAGAGGTGAAACATGCAGTCTGGAAAAGGCAACCTTCAAACATGAGACAACTGGAGCAGTTTGCTCTTGAGGGGTGGGCCAAAATACCTGTCGAGAGGTGCAGAAGTCTCATTGACATTTACAGGAATCGTTTGATTGCAGTGATTGCCTCAAAAGGTTGTGCAACAAAATATTAAGTTAAGGGTACCATCATTTCTGTCCAGGCCTATTTCATGAGTTTTATTTTTTTTTTAAAATTCTATGGAAAGCAATGTCTGACTTTCAATTGTTCATTGTCAGATTCAAGTTATTTCTCTCACCATTTTGGGTTTTTCTGTCTTTAAATGAGGGGTACCAACAATTTTGACAACGTGTATAACTGTCATAAATTGGATCCTCCGTTTTCTTTTGATGGGTTCTGAATTGGTGATGCCTATTTACTATATGCTATTAGTCTCTTATATAGAATTGTTTCTTACTGGCTATATTTATTACATTTATGTCTTATTGTTACTATTAGGTTTATAAGGCACTGTCTTTTTAATGTTATTGTATGGTGTCTTTATAGCACTTGTCACTTTTTACACTTTTTCTTATGCCAGGTAATGGGGTCTATTACTATTATCGGTTGATTTTGTCTATATCCTAGACATATAACGTATTATTATTGGTGTTATTCTCTTACATTAACTTCTGTTCATTGTGGTATTGGGTCATCTGCATTTCTACTATGAATAATTATACAATGTGATAGGATCATCTTTGATTTGTTGAGATCTTGTACCAGGTGAGTATATGATTGTGTTTATTATTTTAACCCCTTAGTGACAGAGCCAATTTGTAGCTTAATGACCAGGCCAATTTTTACAATTCTGACCACTGTCACTTTATGAGGTTATAACTCTGGAACGCTTTAACGAATCCAGCTGATTCTGAGATTGTTTTTTCGTGACATATTTTTCACGTTAGCGGTAAATTTTTTTGATATGACTTGTTTGTGTTATGAAAAAAACGGAAATATAGCGAAAATTTTGAAAATTTAGCAATTTTCAAACTTTCAATTTTTATGCCCTTAAATCAGAGAGATATGTCACACAAATTTCTTAATAAATAACATTTCCCACATGTCTACTTTACATCAGCACAATTTTGGGAACAAAATTTTTTTTTGTTACGAAGTTATAAGGGTTAAAAGTTGACCAGCAATTTCTCATTTTTACAACACCATTTTTTTTAGGGACCACATCACATTTGAAGTTACTTTTAGGGGTCTATATGATAGAAAATACCCAAAAGTGACACCATTCTAAAAACTGCACACCTCAAGGTGCTCAAAACCACATTCAAGAAGTTTATTAACCCTTTCGGTGCTTCACAGGAACTGAAGCAATGTGGAAGGGAAAATTAACATTTAACTTATTTTGCAAAAAATTTACTTCAGAACCAATATTTTTCACAAGTGTTAAAATAAAAAATGAACCACAGAATTTGTTGTGCAATTTCTCCTGAATACGCCGATACCCCATATGTGGGGGTAAACCTCTTTTGGGCGCACAGTAGAGGTTGCAAGGGAAGGAGCTCAATTTGACATTTGACATTTTCAACGCAGAATTGGCTGGACGTCATGTAGCGTTTGGAGAGCCCCTGATGTGCCTAAACAGTGGAAACCCCCAACAAGTGACCCCATTTTGGAAACTAGACCCCTTAAGGAACTTATCTAGATGTGTGGTGAGCACTTTGAACCCCCAAGTGCTTCACAGAAGTTTATAACGTAGAGCCGTGAAAATAAAAAATCATTTTTTTCCTCAAAAATCATTTTTTAGCCAGCTATTTTTTTATTTTTCCAAGGGTAACAGGAGAAATTGGACCCCAAAAGTTGTTGGGCAATTTTTCCTGAGGACGCTGAAACCCCATATGTTGGGGTAAACCACTATTTGGGCGCACGGCAGGGCTCGGAAAGGAGGGAGCGCCATTTGACTTTTTTAACGCCACTTCATGTTTGGAGAACCCCTGATGTGCCTAAATAGTGGAAACCCCTCAATTCTAGCTCCAACAGTAACCTCAACACACCCCTAACCCTAATTCCAACCCTAACCCTAATCCTAACCCTAAACCTAATCCTAACCCTAATTCCAATCCTAATTGTAACCCTAATTGTAACCCTAACCCTAATTCCAACCCTAACCCTAATTATAACCCTAACCCTAATGGAAAAATGAAAATAAATACAATTTCTTTATTTTATTATATGTCCCTAACTAAGGGGGTGATAAAGGGGGGGTTTATTTACTATTTTTTTTTATTTTGATCACTGTGATAGCATTTATCACAGTGATCAAAATGTACTTTCAAAGAATGAATGAATCTGCCGGCCAGCAGATTCGGTGGGCGCACTGCGCATGCGACCGCCATTTTCTTTTACAGGAGGAAGACGCTGGGAGGCAGGGAGCTGCGAGAGGACGGTGGGGACTACGGGAGGTACGGTGGGCACATGCAGGATCGCGGCTTTTTTTTTTTGCGATCGCCTTTATATGGTTAATAACGGCGATCGCAAAAGTGGGGGACCCGAATTATGTTCTCTGGGGTCTCGGCTACCACTGGTAGCCGAGACCCCAGAGAAAATCCGACTCGGCATGTGCACTGCGCACTGTGCATGCGCCCGCCATTTTCTTTGCTGGAGAAAATGCGGGCAGCTGCGGGAGAAATTGGAGGATGGGTGACACCGGGGAGTACAGTGGACAGATCGGGGGTCCCTATTTCTCTCCCCTCTGATGTGCAATCACATCAGAGGAGAGAGAAATTAAATGGAGAATCGCAGCTTTTTTTTTGCAGTCTCCGTTATAGGGTTAATAACGGCGATCGCAAAAGCGGGGTCAGTAAAAACCAACCCGAATCATGTTTTCTGGGGTCTCGGCTACCCACGGTAGCCGAGACCCCGGAGAAAATCTGACTCTGGGGGGCGCTATATACTTTCTCCACAGCGCCGTTAATTAACGGCGCTGTGGTTTAAGTACCCTTAACTACCACCGTTAAAAGACGTATCGGTGGTCGTTAAGGGGTTAACATTATTTGCAGGAGAAGAGGGCTTCGGGGAATTAGGTGTGTGCGGTGAGTATGTACTCTTTGTTATGTGTTGCATGTTATGTGTATGTACTGTATGCTATATGTTGTATGTTCTGTATGTCTTTTTTCTTTTTTTACATTTACCACAATAGCCGGATGATGAGAATACTACTTTCCCATCATCTGCTAATGCTGTCACTGTAGCAGGCATAGCCGGATGGGACAAGCAGTCCCATCGGACGATGCCCGCACAGCCAGCAGAGCCCAAGTCCGGCAGAGCCCCGGACAGCCCTGGCAGAGCCCTGCACAGCCCCGGCAGAGGCCAGCACAGCCCCGCACAGCCCCGGCACAGCCCCGCACAGGCCCGGCAGAGGCCGGCACAGCCCCGCACAGCACCGGCAGAACCCCGCAGAGCCCGCCACAGGCCGGCACAGGCCCGGTAGAGCCCACAGAACCCGGCAGAGCCAGGCACAGCCCCGCACAGGCCAAGGCAGAGGCCGGCACAGCTCCGCACAGCACTGGCAGAGCCTAGCACAGCCCTGCACAGGCCTGGCAGAGGCCGGCACAGCCCCGCAAAGCACCAGCAGAGGCCAGTACAGCCCTCAGAGCCCAGCACAGGCCAGCACAGGCCCGGCAGAGCCCACAGAGCCCGGCAGAGCCTGGCACAGCCCCGCACAGGCCCGGCAGAGGCCGGCATAGCCCCACACTGCACTGGCAGAGCCCTGCACAGCCCGGCACAGGTCCTGCACACACACACAGCCCCACAGAACCCCACACACATTCTCTGCGCACACAGTCTCCGCCCACACACATTCTCCGCTCAGACACATTCTCTGCCCTTTACTCGCATTTCCCATAGACTTACATTGGACTCGCTACTCGTTACGAATACCCGAGTATTAGGAGCTACTCATAACGAGTACAGCGAGTCTGAGTATTTCACTACTCATTCATCCCTACTCAAGACCAAAAAGCTGTCTATGGACACCAGATACAAAATTGTAGACCTGTAGAAGGCTGTGATGGGCTGCAGGAAAATACGTAGGCAGCTTGGTGAGAAGGCAACAACTGTTGTCACAATTACTGGTATTAGAAAATGGAAGAAACACAAGATGACTGTCGATCTTCCTCGGTCCGGTGCTCCATGCAAAATCTTGCCCAGTAAGGTAAGAATAATTCTGAGAAAGGTCAGGATATAGCGAACTACACAAAATGGCCTCGTCAATCTCCTGAAGAGAATTGGGACCACAGTGTTAAACATTACTGTTAGTAAAACACTATGCAGCCATGAATTAAAATCCTGCAGGCCAAGCAAGGTCCCCCTGCTCACGTCAGCACATGTCCAGGCCCATTTGAAGGTCACCAAAGACCATCTAGATGTTCCAGAGAAGCCATGGGAAAAGGTCATGTGGTCAAATGAGACCTGTTATGTTTAGGTAGCTGAGGAGAAAAAGCAAAAACGGCAATACACCAGAGAGGCTGGAACCTATTGGATTGCAGTAACCTGAACTAACCACACAACTAGAGGTAGCCGTGGAGCGTTCCTACGTTGATCCTAGACGCCTCGTCACAGCCTGAGAGATCACTACACCTAAAGGCAGAAAGATGAAAGCTATCTGCCCCGGAGCAGATCCCCAAAGAAAATAGGAAGCCCCCAAACATGTAATGGCGGTTAGACAAGAAGAAGCACAGACACAGACAGAAAATAGAATGAGAAAATGCTGGGGCCCAATCTGTCTAGACAGAAAAGTACAGGAAAGAATTCTGACTGCAATCCAACAAAAAACCCTAAAAAATACCAACTCTTCTGATTGCATAAACACCTGAGATCACATGATCTCCACCACCTAAATCAGATCTCTGGTGTAACAAAACTAGGCCGCAGCCACTGAAAAAACAGGAAAAAGCAAATGAACAAACAACAGTGGCCACAGACAAACTGAGAGGAGCACAGGCCCCAGGAGGGGACCCGACTGACCTCCACAAAAGTGCAGAAAATTATGCAAAAAGCAAGCACAAAAAGAAAAGCAGAAAATATCTTATCTGAAAGCAGCAGATGAATGCAAGACTCCAGCAAACTTCCAAATGAACCAGGAACCACAATTGAGACAAGAACAATTGTTCACCGGCTACCATCATGGGAGGGAACCTCCCTTATATCAGTCCAGTCCGTGATCCCAGATTGCCATTCCTCGCTGTAAGGTTCAGTACTGTCTGTAACCACCAGAGGGAGCCTCTGCTCAGAAACCATCTCTAGCACATTCATAACAGAGACCAAAATCAAACTTTTTGGTACAAACTCCACTCGCAGTGTTTGGAGGAAAAAGGATGAGTACAATCCCAAGAACACCATCCCAACTGTGAAGCATGGTAGGAAACATTATACTTTGGGGATGATTTTCTGCAAAATGGACAGGACATATGCACCATATTGAAGGGAGGATGGATGGGGTCATGCATCGTGAGATTTTGGCCAACAACCACCTTCCTTCAGTAAGAGCATTGAAGATAAGTCATGGATGGGTCTTCCAGCATGACAATGTCCCAAAAAACACAGCAAGGACAACTAAGGAGTGGCTCCGTAAGAAGAATTTAAAGGTTTTGGAGTGACCTAGGCAGTCTCCAGACCTGAACCCAATAGAAAATCTTTGGAGGGAGTTGAAACTCATTGTTACCCAGCAACAGCCCGAAACCTGAAAGATCTGGAGATCTGTATGGAGGAGTGGGCCAATATCCCTGCCGCAATGTGTGCAAACTTGGTCAAGAGCTAAAGGAAATCTCTGACATCTGTAATTGCAAATAAAGGTTTCTGTACAAAATATTATGTTCTGGTTTTCTATTGTATCAAATATTTATTTAATGCAATAAAATGCAAATTAATTATGTAAAAATCGTACAATGAGATTTTCTGGATTTTTTTAAGGTTCTGTCTCTCACAGTTCAAGTGTACCTGCGATAAAATTTACAGACCTCTCGATTCTTCGTAGGTGGGAAAACTTGCAAATTCGGCAGGGTATCAAATACTAATTTTCCCTACTGTATGTGCCCCATCCTGTTATATATGACCCACATCCAAGTATACATGTCCACCATCCTGGTATATATGTATATATGTATATATGTCACTCATCCTCGTACATATGTTCTGCATTCTCATATACAGCATATGTCCCCTATCCTCATATATATGTCCCCAATCCTGGTATAATGTACCCCATCCAGGTATATATTTGACACATCCTCTTGTGCATGTTCCCCATCCTGGTATAATGTGCTCCATCCTTGTATATTTGTGTACCATCTTGGTCCCCTTCTTAGTATAATGTGAACCATTGTAGCATAATGTTCCCCAACCTGGTATATACGCCCCACATCCTGGTATACATGTCCCCCATGCTTGTATACATGCCCTCCATTCTGGTATACATGATTCATATCCTTGTATATATGTGCCCCCTTCTGGTATAATGTACCCCATCCTTGTATATATATGTCCCTCAGCCTGGAATAACGTGCACCATCGAGGTATCCATGTGCCCCATCCTCATTTATATGTTCCCCATGCTGGTGTTAAGTACCCCATCCTCGTATATATGTACCACATCCTGCTATAATGTGCCCTGTTTTTCAATACATTAAAAATAAATGATATTACTCACCTCCCCTCATGCTCCCACATCGCGCGAGGACCTCTTCTACAGCCTGTGCGGTAGGTAGATTCGGCATCCCTGGCATGTCGTATGACGTCACTTCCATTGCATCCCCAATCACAGGCATGCTGACGTGTGCTGCCGGCCTCTGATTCGTCAGCAGAATGTATTGCAGGGCAGGGAGAAATTGGGTTTCCTGTGCCGAAATACATTTCAGCTGAATGTCCCCGGATGCACAACTAGCTGAAGTAGTCGCTGGTGGTGGCGGGCCCCAATCCACCAGCTACAACGGCGATATGTTATGATGTCACTCAGACATATTCTGTGGCCTTGCATGCTCATGTGCAGGACTATCCCAGGCCTCATAACATTGTGATGGCCCTGTAAGGTTCAGCAAAACGGCAACTAGTGGATGCTATTTTGCAAAAGCGAATTACAAAAAATCTGTGTTTTGGCGAATACAAATTTTTGAAATATACAATTAAAATTCAATTCCACTTGAATATATTTACTCATTTCTAAAATATTTAGTAGTGGGTTTATTTTTAATCTTTGTTATTCATAATTTTCTGCAAGGAGGTCAAGGGTATTAACCCTTTAAATGTTTCATCCCCTTTAATTGTCTTGATATGTGTAAATGTGTGTTTTGTATGAACTGTATGATGTTAGGCATTGTTTCCATGTCTAACATGTGGGGATTGAGCGTTAGGCAGATAGTGCATCTTAGGGGTCACCAGAGGAGGGCACTAGAAAGGTAGTGTATATATTTATGGGTTAAGTGTAGCTTGCGAGGGATCACTAATGGGGGCACGTTAGAGATCCAGTTAGAATGTTATAAAAAGATGTCAAAGCAGTAACTGGGTTTGGTCACTAGAGGGGGGCATTGAGGATATCCAGCCAATAGGGACAATAGTTAGGGACTTGTTGCTAGGAAAGATTGCCCCAAGCGGGAATCTGTCAGGAAGATTTCCTCTTAGCGGAAGTCAGTCGGGGTGGACCTTGCGAGTGTGAGGACATCCATGTTCCTGGGCCCTGAGCATAGGATAGGAGGAAGAGGGGACCAGCAAGCCCTGAAGAAGCCGGTGAAGGATTCACCATGGGAAACGTGAGCCCAAAGAGTGGGTTTACGTAGCAGTAGTCCAGTGGGAGAACCACTGTGGGAACGCTCAGCAGAAGAGGTCGTGCAGAGCGTTGCAGCAAGTGGGCCATCAGAAGTATCCGGGCAGTATAACCAGAGAGGGGTGGACGACCTAGTAGATGTGTCTTTCTTATGCTGGATTGAAGTGTCTCCAGGGGAAGAGATCAAAGTGCCGTTTTCACCGGGCTCTTCATCCCATCAATACTTAGAGGACCATTCTGGTGTAGCAGAGAAAAAGAAGCAGACTTGTGAAGAATGTATTGGTTATGGTGTTTTAGATGTGCTATGTCCAGAGGAAAATAAAGCAGAACTGTTTGACGTGATTTGGGACTCTGACTCTAATTGCTCTGTACGCTCCCTCACGGGAGGAGAACAACCCAGAAGAATGGAGGCTACAGAGGTAAAATACGTGGCAGCTTCCAGTGAATCGGCCCCGCGGCCGTCCCTTTACACTTCTAAACTGAGCCCACTCTGTTAGTTTATAGGGATAGAGGAAGATGATTCCAAGCAGAATTTCTCATCTTAAAGACATGTAGCTTCTTACACATACCTGCTGTCGAATAGTTAAATACTGTAGTAGATGATTTCTCAATGTGGACAGGTATGCTCAGGTTTCTGTAGGCATGAATCCAGGTTAAGGCTTATTATCTTTGCTGGCAATAAGTTTGCATTTGTTCAATGTCCGCTGTTGGATGCACATTACAATAAGGCATCTGTGGGTAGGTGTCTAGACAGGCAGAAAGGCGGGGGTGGCATTTTAATTTCAAATTGGTTTACACATGCATATCAGAGCTGTATCTCTAAAAAATGGCACCGTGGGCAGGAGATGAGGGAAGAAGAAGAGGCATCGATGATGGTACAGGTGGATAAATATTTCAAATCTATCAGGGTAGATGGTTAGGAAATCTTGGCACATAAGACTGCAAGAATACTAGGTAGCTGCTATATCAATAGTTCACTAATTATGAGCTGCTGTTGTATAAAGTTTTTTATGTGGAAAAAAGGAAAACTGTTATCTTTTTTTGGGGGGATGTTGGAGTGGTCATCCCGTGTTAATGGGATTCTATCAGCATCGAATAACTGTTGAAACCAATTGCATGCTCTCGGTTCATCATGGGGTGGCCAAACATCTAAGTATACTTGCCCAACTACTTGTTTTACATCTACCTCTTCCCTTATCTTGCTCTTTAAAGCCAGCTGTCAATTAAAGAAGAGAGGACATGGTGTTAGAGGGAAAACAAGTAATTGGGAAGGTGATTGTAACTGTTTGGCATCGCCATGAAGTACCGAGTGCCTGTACTTGGTTTGAACAGTCATTCGGTGCTGATAGAGTAACTTTAAAATGATCACTTTTTCTTATTAGTGCAGTTTTCCTCACATACTGACCAGCACTTCTGCCCATATAATGACTGCCAGCAGAGTAGCGTATGATCAGACCTGTCCATTGTGTTTTACAATTGGAGGAGGTTGATGGACAGATCTGGTCACATGCTCCTCCACCGGCAGCCATTGTATGGGCAGAAGTGCTGGTCAGTGTGTGAGGAAATCTGCAAACACAAAAGAAAGTGGCTGGCCCCTTTAAGCTTGCATTACGACTCAGTTTGGTCAGTAATATTATCAGTGCATTTTTTTCCAGAAATATTTAAATTTTCGGTCTCTGTACATTTAAAAAGACCTATCCATCCTGTCAATGAAGAGTGACTGACTATACATTTCACATAAATAATCACCCTTTCTGGCTTCCTTCATTTCCTTCTCACTGACTCCTCTGATCAGATCCTTGCTCGTTCCTCCTGTTTCCAAGATGGTAGCTGCATGGGAAGGCAGAAATAAATCTTGTGTTCCATGTCTTTTGTGTACTGTGTGATAAGAAAGCAAGAGAAGGTGTGGGTTAGACTTACCACTTCACTACCCTTGACATGGTGGTGGCCATTTGGAAGCAGGACGAAATTAATGCCAATCTGAACAGAGAAGGCACAGAGAGGTAAACGGAGGGCACCACATAAGGTGACTATACATGAGAAATGCACAATCACTTTTTAGTCCCGAGGTGGAGCGCCAATTTAACTAAAGGTACTCTACTGATATTCTCAGATCAGCTTTTGTTATGTTGTGTTTGTGTTGATTTCATGCTGCATTTCTATTTCATGTAGCTTTCACCTTGACCACCACCTTCTTTGTTCCAAATATTTTTCATCATGCTCCAAAATGAATTGCCTTCGATATTTTTGTACCACTAATTATTCCATAACATTTTCTTAATATTGATAATGCTGATATATTTTGTGTATGAGCGCCATGCTTTCCACTCTAGTCTTGGTCTTGGTATTCTTGATTGCGGTTACTTATGGCGCCAGAAAATCAGAAGAACAATATTATCACAGCTCAGCTAGCAATGCAGGGGTGATCTTGTAAATGGTTATGAGTTTTTAGCAATAGTCTTCTGTATTATTATAATAGTGTTGGAATATGTTTGGTGCAACAACTCCATTCCTGTCTATGAATGTTTAGTTGCTAGATTTGTATGCTGTTTTTAAAGTTAGAACAAAAAAAAACCTCCCAGAGGCTCACACAGGGAGAGCATGTGACTGTATTTCCTGTTTTCCTGTGTCTGTGTATGAGAGAAGCAGCCTGCTGTAGATGATGCACAGATAGAGACACACAAATGATTTATTCTGATCTATTAGGCTTATCATATATTGTCCCTGTTTGTTCCTGAACAGGGGCGGAACTATCGTGGAAGCAGGGGAAGCAGCTGCCATAGGGCCCGGGCTAGCAGGGGGCCCGTCCCTGCTGCAGCTGTCTCCCTGCGGCTGTGTTCCGCCGCCCATGGCCTGAGAGTCGGCGGTTCCCTGTGCTGGCTGTCATGCTGACAGCCGGCGCAGAGAAGCTGCTGCGTGCCGTCTCCCAGGAATCAATTGCACTGGTGTCTATACAGACGCCAGTACAATTGAAGCTCTGACCGCCGGGTCAGAGCGACGTCTGCAGCGTGATCATGTCATGTGATCACGCTGCTGACGTCACTCGTCGGCGGCGCCCAGAAGGGTGAACACTGGTGGTGAGTGTGCTCCACTGTGGAGCTGAAGATACCACCGAAGATTAACGGGGGCACATACTGTGTGAGTGATAACTCTGCATTCTTGGCTGCATTACTACTTGAGGGGCACATTACTACTGATGGGAGAATAAGAGGGCTTATTACTAGTTATGGGGGCATAATGTGCCTGCATTAATAGTTATGCGGGACATGGTTACTAGTAATGGTAGCATAAGGGGGCTGCATTGCTACCAGTCCATTATATTATATTGTGTTTCCATAATGTCTGCTTTAAATACAGCTCTGATTTGGGCAAAAAGCTGGCCGTTATGAGACTGAAGAGTATTTTTTGGGCCTAGAGAATTGCTGTGATTTGCTCCGCCCACTGCTATTGGCTCCGCCCACTATCAGAACCCCGCCCCCCGCCGCCCGTTTGGGAGAGGGGGCCCCGTTCAAAATTTTGCTGTGGGGCCCCGCCATTTCTAGTTACGCCACTGTTCCTGAATAAACAAGTTCTGTTGTCACACGCTTGGAGAGTATCCTGAATAATTTGCTACCAAAAAATAGACTTTCAAATTAGAATATATTAATTAGAAAACTTTTGGATAAAATTCACAAAGCTTAAAAATAGTATGGCATGGGAGTCTTAAAGAAGTAGCAAGTTTGTAATTTATCCCATATGAATAGGATAGAGGATAATTTACACATGACCGGGTGCCTGACACTGAACCCACCAGAGATCCAGAGAACAGAGATCTGCAGACAGCCTTCCCTATATTAATGTGCTGATTAGGACCACCCCTTTGACTGCTAAAACCCTGAATAAACACAGATTTCAGTGAATTGCAAGCCTTTCAGAAGTATGACTTTGTGAAAAATAACATATCCATGTTTTTCAAGTTTAGAAAACATGCTGATATTAGTCAATGGACCTTTTGAGTTGTTAATTTTGATTATGCACAATAAATAAATAAAAAACTGAGACGTCCAATTTTGATCTCATTTTTTGGATCAAAATCAACTATTCAAATGAATATATCCATGAAAAAATGCATAGCACAGGGATGCCATCCTTGTGGCATTCTTGTTCTGTTTGTTTTTCAATGTTTAATGGGTAGGAGAATCATTATTTATTTCATGTTCTGTTTATATGATTCTGCACTATTGCCTGCTCCCTACCTTCTTTCCTCTTTCCTGTCTGCCTGCGGCCTCCAGCGCTTCAGGTCCTCGCTCCATACATGTCTTTCTGCTGCAGTATGAAAGCCCAGGATCTGTGTACATACTGGAACTGGTTTTAGAGGATCCACCTCACAAGGTGAGGCCCATAACATTTTATACTTAATCTACCACTCTCCTCTCTGCCCCCCTCCACTCCTCACCATCACCTGCCCAGTCCTCGATGCATCTTTAGATATCTGCACATGTCGAAATCCCCAGGTTAATAAAACTAACTTGATCTTCAGGCTGTGAAGAAGCCTGTGATGGATCTGCTCAAGCGCGCACCACAGGTACCAAGTCATGGCACAGTGTGAAAGACCCAGGGACCTGAATATGTAGCCAGCCCACGAAAAGTGACAAGGCGGAGAAGAAGGGCTGGAGAGGTGAGCGGTGAGGTGAGTATAAGGTTGTTTTTTTTTTTTTTTTTTTTTTAAATTAACATTTTGATGGACTATTATGGTTCAGAAAAATGGTTGTCATTGAATCAGCATGGAATCGAATTGCTAAAAGCTCTACATTTCAGCAAATGCAGATTTTTGTAAAATTTGAATACAGTTCAGTTCCACTTTAATTTAGTTGCTCATCTCTAGTGTAAGGAGATCTTAAGGTGAGATACCCGTAGTGTGCCGTTGACCTGAAGATGATTGAACCCTAACCCATGGTGTAATTTTGTGTAATGCTGAAACTTTATAGGTTTATTGCTGACTTTTAAGTCTGTAGCATTGTTTAACCCCTTCATGCCATCAAACGTACTATCCCATCCATGTGCCCTGGGACTTAATTCCCATGGACGGAATAGTACGTCATGGGTGATCGGCCGCGCTCACGGGGGTGGAGGGGAGTGCAGCCGATTGCAGCCAGGTGTCAGCTGATTCTCACAGCTGACACCCGGCGCTAAGTGCCAGGAGCAGTCACGGACCGCTCCCAGCACTTTAACCCCCGGCACACTGGGATCAAAGATGATCGCAGCGTTCCGGCGGCTGCAGAAGGGCTGACAGCCCCTTTGCTTTAGGATCGGAGACCCGTGGCTTGCCGCGGGGTCCCGATTGCTGCCATGAAGACCCGATGTTGTCACAATGACATCGGGGTCTCCAGGCCTGAGGGACTTCCTTTCATGCGCATGATGACCAGGAAGTCTCTCATGCCTGTGTAATAGAAGCTGCAGTGCTGACAGCTTCAATAGCATGCAGATCTAGTGGGACAATGTGTAAAAATAAGAATTAAATAAAAAAAATTTTTTTAAATAATTGTAAAAATATTTTATAAAATAATAAAAATAATAATAAAAAAATCAATATTTATTCCAGCAATAAATAAATATTTTAATTTAAAAAAATCTAAACAATAAAAGTACACATATTTGGTATTGCCGCGTCCATAACGACCCGCCCTATAAAACTGTCCCATTAGTTAATCCCTTTAGTGAACACCATAAAAAAGGCAAAAATCAATGCTTTATCATCATACCACCGAACAAAAAGTGGAATAACACGCGGTCAAAAACACGGATATAAATAAACATGGTACTGCTGAAAACATCATCTTGTATCGCAAAAAATAAGCTACCATACAGTGCCATGAGCGAAAAAATAAAAAAGTTATAGCTATCAGAATGAAGCGATGCAAAAATAATTATTTTTTCTATAAAATAGTTTTTATTGCATAAAAGCCCCAAAACATAAAAAAAAGCTATAAATGAGGTATCGATGTAATTGTACTGACCCAAAGAATAAAATTGCATTATCAATTTTACCACACACGGAACAGCGTAAACGCCCCCCAAAAGAAATTCATGAATTGCTGGTTTTGTTCATTCTGCCTCCCAAAAATCGGAATAAAAAGCGATCAAAAAATGTCATGTGCCCGAAAATGATACCAATAAAAATGTCAACTCGTCCTGCAAAAAACAAGACATCACATGACTCTGTGGGCCAAAATATGGAAACATTGTAGCTCTCAAAATATGGTGATGCAAAAACTATTTTTTGCAATAAAAAGTTTTTTACTGTGTGACAGCTTCAAAACAAAAAACCTGCCATAAATAGTAAATCAAACCCCCTTTATCACCCACTTAGTTAGGGAAACATAATAACATTATAAAAATGTATTTATTTCCATTTTCCCATTAGGGCTAGGGTTAGGGTTGGGACTAAAGTTAGGGTTGGGGCTAAAGTTAGGGTTAGAGTTGGGGCTAGAGTTAGGGTTAGGGTTTGGATTACGGTTAGGGTTAGGATTAGTGTTAGGGATGGGATTAGGGTTATGGTTGGGATTAGGGTTAGGGTTGGGATTAGGGTTAGGATTAGGGTTAGGGGTGTGTTAGGGTTAGGGTTGGGGCTAGAGTTAGGGTTTGGATTAAGGTTAGGGTTAGGATAAGTGTTAGGGTTGGGATTAGGGTTATGGTTGGGATTAGGGTTAGGGTTGGGATTAGGGTTAGGATTAGGGTTAGGGGTTTGTTAGGGTTAGATTTGTGGTTAGGGTTGGGATTAGGGTTAGGGGTGTGTTGGGGTTAGAGTTAGAATTGGGGGATTTCCACTGTTTAGGCACATCAGGGGCTCTCCAAACGCGACATGGCGCCCGAGCTCAATTCTCCGAGCTCAATTCCAGTCAATTTTGGTTTGAAAATGTCAAATGGCGCTCCTTGCCTTCCGAGCTCTGTTGTGTGCCCAAACAATGGTTCCCCTCCACATATAGGGTATCAGCGTACTCAGGACAAATTGGACAACAACTTTTGGGGTCCAATTTCTCTTCTTACCCTTGGGAAAATAAAAAATTGGGGGCTAAAAACATCATGTTGATCACATCACATCAGCTTAAAAATCTCACAAGGGAACACATGCGTGATATAATAGCCTCCGAAACCGCAACTGACCTTTCCCATTTAAAACCAGCGATCACCAATAGCTGCTATTGCACAGTCAGTGCCATCTTGGAGGAGGATTTTTTTTGGTTCTCTAGCAAGATGGCGCCACTGGCGCCTGCACAGTAGTAGCTATCAGATCACCTGTATAGACACCAATAGCTGTTACTGTGCAAGCACTGCGGGAGCCATTTTAAAATGGATTTTTTTTTAATATCAGGATAACCTCAACCATATTTATTATATTCATATATTCATAGTATAGATACAATTATGCTGCAGCACAGGTGCCACGGCTCGTGCCTGCCTGCATAAGGTTTTTTTTTTACTATGTACAGTGGTGGCCAAAAGTATTGGCACCCTGCTATTCTGTCAGATAATACTCAGTTTCTTCCTGAAAATGATTGCAGTCACAAATTATTTGCTATTTTTATCTTCATTTAATTTGCTTGCAAGGAAAAAACACAAAAGAGAATGAAGCAAAAATCAAATCCTTGATCATTTTCACACAAAACTCCAAAAATGGGGTACAAAATTTATCCCAATAAAATTTTTTTTTAAAAAAAAAACCGCTTTTTCCATAAGAGTTTTTTCAAAATGGTTTGGGCATTTTCCCGGGGGAAACCCCTTGGGGAAAACCCCCCTTTCCCACGGGTAAAGGGGGAAAATTTTTTTTTAAAAATTCATTGAGACCGGTCAAAATATGCCCAACCAAAACAACCCCAAAAATCAAACCCCCCCCAATTAAACCCCCCCTTTCTTTAATCCCTTTTTTTTCCTTTCCATATGGCCCAAAAATTTAATTTTTTTTTTTCTAACAAAACTTTTAAAAATTTTTTTCATTTTTTTTAAAACCCCCCGGGGTTTTTAGGGGGTAAAATTTTTTTTTGGGGTCCTAAAAGCCCTTTTCATTCAAGCCAAGGGAATAACGGGGCATTGCCCCCACCGGGGGAGCAAATTTTTTTGGAGAGCGGTTTTTTAACCCCCCCAAAATACAAAATTTTTTTCAATTTTTTTTTTTTCCACCTAAAGGTTAAAGGCCAGGGGAAAAATTTTAAAAGCCGGGGCCGGAAAATTTCAGGCCCGGAATGGGCTTGATTAAAAGCCCTGCTCCCCTTTTTTTGTAGAATTTTGGGGGCCTTTTTTTTTATGAAAGGGTACACCGGGAAAGGGCAAGGTTATCCTTTTTTATAAATCTGAGGGGATTTTTTTTTGAACCCTTTGGCCCCCGTAAGTTAAGGGGGGTTAACAAATTTTGGGTCCCCTTTTTAAAACCATCCCTACTTTTTTCCCCCCCTTTTTTTTTTTTTTTTTTTGGGTTTCCTTTTTTAGGTAAAATTTTTTTTGTTTTTTTCTTAAAAAATTAAAAGAAAAAATTAAAACCGTTTTGTTTGTCATTTTCGGAAAAAATGGAATTTGGGGGTTGATAATCTTTTTGGCCCCCAATGTTTTTTATTTTTTTTAGGGGGGGGCCCTTTATACCCAGCAGTTTTTTTTTTGAATACTACCCCCATAATTCCCCCCCCGGCCCCCGGGGGCAGAGCAAACTTAAAAACAAAAAAAAAAAAAAATTCAAAACCCCGCGGGCTGCAAAAAAACAAAAAGCCCAACCGACACCCGGGAGGACCCACCCGGGCGGCCCAAGGGAAAAAAAAACCCAAATTTAAAAAAAAAAGGCCCCCAAAACCAAGCGGGCCCATCCCGGGTGGAGGCTTTTTTTGTTTACGGCTGGGACCTTTGAAAAAAAAACGTTTTAATTTAAAGAGGGGGAAAAAAAAAAGAACGGGGAAAGCGAACTTTGGGGAAAAGCCAAGGCACTGGGCGCAGGGACAGGGGCAATTTTCCCCCAAAACCCCCACAAATTTTGGGGAAAAATGCCCCTTTTTCCCCTGAAACTTCCTAAACGGGCCCTTGGGAATTTCCCCATTTGGGGCCAACCCCGAAATTGATCATTGGGGGCCGGGTAGCCCCCCCAAATTCATTTTACTACCAAAAAAGGCAACAATTTTAAAAATTTTTAAAACCTTTTTTAAAAAAAGGGCCCAAAATTTTTTTTTTAAAAGCAAAATGGGGTACAATTTTTTTTTTGAAGACCTGTTAAAACTTTTTTCCAAAAAAACCCAATATTTTAAAAATCTAGAAAGTAGAAACCGGATAACAAAAATTTTCACCCTAATTTCCCTTTTAAAATCGTGTTAACAATACTGAAAAATCTGCAGAAACCTTGTTACGCAGAAAGTAAACATTTTAAGGACGCTTTTTGTGGGAAAAAAAAAACCCCTGTAAGGAAAACCGAAAATTTTTGCCCAAGAAAAGGCCCAATAACCCGAAACGAAATTTTTTAAAGCAAAAGACTAAAAAAACCAACCCCAGAAAACCAAAACGTTCTTGGTGTTTAGGCCTTCAAAAATTAAAAGCAAAAACCCGAAAAACCAAGCAAAAAAAGACAAAAAATAGGGGGCAAATGAATTTTAGGAAGAAAACTCAAACAAAAATTGAAAATTTTCAAAATTTTTTTTTAATAATTTGTTTTGTCAAAAAAACAAAAAACCAAAAAAAAAAAAAAAAAAACCTTTCACCTTTTGCTTTGGGGAAAAATTTCCCACTGAACGGGGCCCAAATTTTCCCCCCCACCCAAAAAGGGACCAAAAGGCCAGGGGGGCACAAACCCCAATTTTCAAATTTCCCACCCCAAAAGGAACCCCCAAAGAGGCCGCTCCAAAAATCCAAATGGGGGCAAAAAATTTTAAGACGGGCTTGATTAAGGGTAAAAGGGGGGTTTTTTTTAAATTTTTTCAAGTTTTTTAAGTTGGGTTAGGAAAAACCCCCAAAAAAACTTAAACAGAGAAAAACTCCCTTTTTTAAATTTGAAAAAACCCCCTTTTTGGGAAAATTTAAATTTTGCTTTTGAGGGGATTTAGTTCCAAAAAAATTTGAATTTGAAATTACTTGGGGTTGATCTGACTTAATTTTGCATTAAAATTGGGGGTTAAACGTTTGGGATTGACATTTTCTGAAAAAATTGAAAAAAATTAAAATTTTTTTTCCCAACAATGTCAAAGAAACAAAGGGTAAAATTTTGGGGAAAAAATGGGGGGGTGCGGGAAAAAAAAAAAAAAAAAAATTTAAATCTTTTTTTTTTTTCCCGCCCATAAAAAAAAATGTAAAAAGTCCCCCCCAAATTTCCGATAAAAATTTTTTTAAAAAAAAAATTTTTAAAAAAAAATAAAAGTTTCCTTTTAAAAATTGGGTTTTAACCCCCCCAAAAAAAAAAAAGAAAAAAAAAAAATTTTTTTTAAAAACGCCCAAATTTTCCCCATTTTTTTTTCATTCCCAAAAAAAAAAATTATAAAACTTAAAAATGCAAATTTTTAAAAAAAAAACCCCCCGGAGGGTTAAATACAATTGGGGGGGTCAAAAACGGGTTTTTAAACAAACCCTTAAAAAAAAAATTGTTTTGTAAAATATATTTTTTTAACCCCCGTTTAAAAGTAAAAAAAAATCAATTGGGTTCAAAACATTAAATTTCCCCCTGGGAACCCCCAAAAAAAAATAAAAAAAATTCTGTCATGTTTTTAAAACTTTTTTTTTTAAACAAAATTGGACAAAAGGGGGCTCTTTTGTATTTTTTACAAAAACAAAAACCCCAAAAAATTTTTCTCAAAAAAAATGTCCCCAAAAAAAATTTTTTTTTGTTTACTTTAAAAATTTTAAAAAATTAAAAAAAAAAAAAATAAACCAAAAAATTGTAATTTAAAATTCCGCGAATAAAATTTAATTTTTTTTCCCAAAAATTTTTAAATGTTCATGTGGTAAAAAAAATTTTTTTTTCCAATCGCTAAAAATTTTAAAAAATTTAAAAAAATTTAAACCCCCAAAATACCGGGAAAACCAGCCTGGAAATCGCCCAAGGTTGGGGATGAAAAAATTTAAAATTGGGGTTTCAAAATAGTGCACGTTTTTATTGACAGGTATTTAAGAAAATTAAAAAAAAAAAAAAAATTAAAAAAGCCAAAGTACAAATACTAATTTTCCCCGTGGGGAAAAAAAAAAGTAAAAAATATGGGAAAAGAAAATTTTTTTTAGCCTTCTGTGGATTAAGCAAAAAAATAAACCCCCAAACAAGATTAAATCACCCCCAAAAAAAAATTCCCCCCCCGGGGAAAAAACTAAAAAAAAATTGTGAAACAATTTTTGAATAAAAAAAATTTTCAAAAGGGTTTTTTTCTTAAAAATAATTTTTTATTACTTTTTTTCAATTTCTAAGGTTCAAAAACAAAGTTTCCCCTAAGGTCTTTTGTTTAAAAATTTTTTTATGCTAAAAATTTTTGGGATCAAATTTTATGTTTTAGGTTTTAACAGGGGCATTTGGAAAACCTGAGATTTAAAAATTATTAAAAAAAAGTGTTTAAAGGGAAAAAAAATTTTTTTAAAAATTTAAAAGTTTCACCCCAACGCGTTTAAAAAAAATTTTTGGAATAAAAAACAAAGAAGTTTTTCCCCAGAAGATTTTTCAGACGAAATTTGGCGGGGTTTTTCCCTTTACGACCTTGGGGGAAACCCGGGTGGACACTTCTGCGGATTTAAAAAACAACATGAAAACGGCCCCCCAAAGGGGGGAACGTGAAAAAGATGGGTTTGAAAAAAAAAATTTTTAAATTTTAAAATTTTTAAAGGGGTTTTTTGACTTCAAAAAAGCTCGTTGCCCCTTTTACAAAAAAAATGTTCCCCTTTTTATTTTATGATTCCAAAATTTTTTTCGTAAAAGGGTTCAAAACCCCATAAAAAATAGAAAGGTAAAATTTTTGGGGGGGAAAAAATTTGGGGAAAAATGGGAAAAAAATTTTTTTGCAAAAAAAGAAAAAAGGGCCCCTAAAAAATCTGATCTGATCAATGGTTTTGCTCCTCACAGGAGACAACAAATTAAAAGGGGCAAAGGGGAAATGTGGCTGGTTCATAATCCCACGTCCCGTCCCAAAAAAGACTTTTAGTTTTTAAGGGGGAATTCCCGCGATTTCTCAACCAAAAACATGAGTTTCCACTACCTGCTCTCATTTTTAAATATGTTGTGTTTTCCCCTTTAAGGAGGTCATCGAGGCTTAATCCAGGTAGCTTATCTTGCGGAATAGGCAGCATGCCGCCTTTGGGTGCCCTTACATGATTGGGGAGGGGTTGACGGAGGGGGGGGGTGGCATTTTCCAAATTGGCCCAGCATTAACCGGTTCTTAAATTGGGACCCTTTCCGGAGGTGAAGAAAGGGCCCTTTTGGGTTGCTACTTTATAAAAACATTCAAAATTTAAAAGGAAGATTTGGAAAAAATTTTGGGACTAAGAGAAAAATAAAAATCTCCAAATTATATTTATCCTGTTTTAAAAAAAAATTTTTTTTTAAAAAAAAAAAATGGTTTTCTAAAAAAATGGGACATTTATCCCTTTAAGGGGTCATAGATCATAAGTTTCAAAATGGGCCTTTTTTTTCCCAAAAATTGGGTTTTTTTCCCACTAAATTAAAAAACCTACCTTTCTATCTGCAATTAAAGACACTGTAATTAAATGAGGGCATGTTTGAGGGAAAACAATAATTGGAAGGGGTTGTAATGTTTTGGATCCATGAATTTCCGATGCCTGTACTTTTTGACACATCGGCTAAGATAATTAAAATGATCACTTTTTTTTTTAGGATTTTCTCATAGAAGCTTTGATATAATGAGCAGGAGTGTGTTAGAAGGATTTTGGGTTTTTAATGGGAGGAGTTATGGGAATCTTAACATGTTAACGGCAGATTGATACTGGCCAGAAATCCCTTTAGTTAAAAGGGGAAATTTCAAAGGGGGAAAGTTCTGGCCCCCTTAATTCAAAAGACTGTTTTTAGAATTTTATCAGTGAAAGCCAAAAATTTTATTTGGTTTGGGACATTTAAAAGCTACCCTTGTCATGAAGGTACTGTATACAAATTTTAATAAAAATACCCTTTTGGCTCCACCCCTTACTTCAATCCTTTCGTTCCCTTTTTTAAGATGGAGCGATGGGAAAGAAAAAATATTTGTGCCAAATTTTTTTGTATTGTAAGAAAACAAAAAGGTTGGGGGACTTACCACTTATATTGCATTGGTGGTGGGCCCCTTTTAAGCAACAAATTTTGCAATTGAAAGAGAAGGCACAATTTCGAAAAACTTTGGTTATTCATGGAAATGCACAATCACTAAATCATGGAGAATTTACTAAGGTACCCAGTTTTTAAATAGCTTTTTATGGGTTGGTTTATTTTAGCTGATTTTTAAAAGACTTTTCTGACACCAAAATTTTTGTTTCAATATTTTTTTCTATATGAAAACCTCATATGGACACACTTTTCCATAAAAAATTCTAACTTTTTGATATTTTGGGGTATTCGCCACTTTCACTTTGTCGGGTATCTTGATTGCGTTACTTATGGGCCGAAAATTGAAGAAAAATTTTCATCAGTGCATCTTGTCTTTAAATTTTTGAAGCAAAGTCTGTATTTTTAAATGTTATGTTTGCAACACTCCAACTGCCATGAGAGTGTAAATTTGATGCGTTTTTGTGGAAAAAAAAAACATCCAAGCTTACACAGAACAGTAAAGGTTTTGTTTCCTGTGTGTGTTTGGGGGCAGGCCTGCAAATAGGCAAAAAGAACCAAAAAATGATTTTCTATTATTAGGGCTTTCAAAGCATGTTGCAACAGGGGAAAAATTGAACGGAACCGTGCATGGGGGGGCAGGGGGCGTCTGTCAGCTGTCCCTGGTTGTTGGTTTGGGGGAGTGGGGGCCATGACTGGGTGTCAGCTGAAGCCGGGGCCAAAGCTTGCTGCTTTCTCCAGGAATTCAATTGGGACTTCTTCCCGACCCAGTTCAATTAGTTTACCGGTGGGCAGAGGAGTTGCGCTGTCATGATTTTGGGTCCGTGCTGAAAGCATTCGGCCACCAGAAGGGTAAAATGGGAGTTCCAAATTTCCAAATTTTCCCGAGAAAGGGGCACATACTGTTATAAACTTGGCTCTTGGACAAAACTACCCAAGGGCACAACCGATGGGAGAAAATGGGTATTTCATTTAAAAATTGCCGCAAAGTTATGGGCAGTATAGAAGGGAATAAGGGGTGATTGCCCCTTTCCCAAAAAAGGCCAAATGTCGGGTTTTAAAAAACAAAGTCTATGGCAAAAAGCTGGCTTATAACTAATATTTTTGGGCCAAGAAGGGTAACCCCCCCCCTGAAATCTTAGCTATCGACCCGCCCCCCCCGCCGTTTGGAGAGCCCAGTTCAAAATTTTCTGTGGGCGCCACATTGGATTTTAAAATTTTTGTTTCCAAAACGCTTGGAGAGTTTTCTGAAAAATTTGTTTCCAAAAAAGGGCTTCAAATTGAATATATTTTGATTTGGATAAAAAAAAAACTTAAAATGTTCAAGGGAATTTAAAAATAGCATGGGAATCCCTTAGGGATAGGAATATTTACCAATGACTCTGATGGGCCCCTGGAAAACCAAAGAGATTCAAAACAGGAAAGGGGAACGCCTTTAAAAATTGGGGGGAATTTTTGGCCCCTTTATCCAACCCTGTTTCCGATTCATGAATTGCCCTTTCCCAGATGCTTTAAAACAAATGTTTCAATTAAAACTTCTATCTCCCTTTTTGTTATTATTACACTAAAAATCAAACCCAAGTCCAATTTTTATTATTTTTTACAAATAACACAAGCTTTTCCATGAAAAAAGTTTTGCCGGGATGTTTGTGGCAAATTTTTTTTGTTTTAATTTTTTAAAATAGGAACAAATAAATTTTTGTTCTGTTATAGATTCCCCTCCCTTTCCCTCCCCTTTCTCTTTTTTGTTACCTGGCCTAAATTTTGGTTCAAATGCCCGCTTTCAAATTTGGCCAGGGCTGTTTACATTGGAACTGGTTTAAGATCTAATTCCCAAGGTTGGGCCCAAATTTTTTATTTTCCACTTCCCCTCTCCCCTATTCAAATTACTTGCCCGCCCGATCACCTTAGAAATCTCCAGAAATCCAGGTTTATAAAAACTAACTTGTCTTCGGGGTGAAGAAGCCTGTGATGGATTTCCAAGCGCCCCACAGGGACCAAGTCATGGGACAGTGTGAAAAAACCCCGGGGCTGAAAAATTGTAGCCAGCCCCCGAAAAGTGAAAGGCGGGAAGAAGGGGTGGAAGGTAGCGGTGGGTGATATAAGGGTTTTTTTTTTTTTTTTTTTTTTTTTTTTTAAATTTAAATTTTTATGGATTTATGGTTCAGAAAAATGGTTGTCTTGAATCACATGGAATCGAATTTCTAAAAGCCCCTTACATTTCGCAAACAGATTTTTGTAAAATTTGAATACATTCATTCCCTTTATTTGTTGCTCATCTCTAGTGTAAAAGTCTTAAGGTGGATACCGTAGTGTGGTTGACCCGAAGATGTTGACCCCAAACCCCTGGTGTAATTTTTTGTAAGCTGAAAATTTTTGGTTTATTGCGCTTTTAAGTCTGTGCTTGTTTAACCCCCTTTATGCCTTTTAAATCTAATCCCCTCCATGTGCCCCGGGCTTATTCCCCTGGGCAATAGTACGTCAGGGTGGCGGCCGCGTCACGGGGGGGGAGGGGAGTGCAGCCGATTTCAGCCAGGGCAGTGATTTCACAGCTGACACCCCGGGGCTAAGTGCCGGAGCAGGGACGGACCCCCTCCCGCACTTTAACCCCCCGGCAACGGGACAAAGATGATCGGCGTTGGCGGCTGCAGAAGGCTGACAGCCCTTTGCTTTAGGTCGGAGACCCCCTGGTTGCCGCGGGGGCCGTTGCTGCCTGAAGACCCCTGTGCCAATGACATCGGGGGGTTTCCCGGCCGAGGGACTTCCTTTCATGGCTTTATGCCAGGAAGTCTCTCATGCCTGTGTAATAAAAGCGCAGTGCTGACAGTTCAATAGCAGCAGATCTAGTGGGGCAATTTGTAAAAAAAAAGAATTTAAAAAAAAAAAATTTTTTTAAAAAATTGTAAAAATATTTTTAAAAAAAAATAAAAATAATAAAAAAAAATCAATTTTTATTCCAGCAATAAATAAAAATTTTAAATTTAAAAAAAATCTAAAAAAAAAAGTAACATTTTGGTATTGCCCCCGTCCATAACGACCCCCCCCATAAAATGTCCCCTTTTTTAATCCCCTTTGTGAACACCCCTAAAAAAGGAAAAAAACAAAGCTTTATTATCCACCCAACAAAAAAGGGGAAAAACACGCGGTCAAAAACACGGATAAAAAAACTGGTATGCTGAAAACTTATTTGTATCGAAAAAAAAAAGCACCCTACGTGCCCTGGCGAAAAAAAAAAAAGTTATACTTTAGAATTTTAAGGATGCAAAAATAATTTTTTTTTCTATAAAAAATTTTTATTGTAAAAGCCCCCAAAAAATAAAAAAAAGCTATAAATGGGTATCATGTAATTGTACTGACCCAAAAAATAAAATTTCATTACAATTTTTTCCAACCCCGGAAAAGGTAAACGCCCCCCCAAAAAAAAATTCATGAATTTCTGGTTTTTTTTTCTTTTGCTCCAAAAAAATCGGGTTTTTTTTTTTTTTTTTTTTTTTTTTTTTTTTTTTTTTTTTTTTTTTTTTTTTTTTTTTTTTTTTTTTTTTTTTTTTTTTTTTTTTTTTTTTTTTTTTTTTTTTTTTTTTTTTTTTTTTTTTTTTTTTTTTTTTTTTTTTTTTTTTTTTTTTTTTTTTTTTTTTTTTTTTTTTTTTTTTTTTTTTTTTTTTTTTTTTTTTTTTTTTTTTTTTTTTTTTTTTTTTTTTTTTTTTTTTTTTTTTTTTTTTTTTTTTTTTTTTTTTTTTTTTTTTTTTTTTTTTTTTTTTTTTTTTTTTTTTTTTTTTTTTTTTTTTTTTTTTTTTTTTTTTTTTTTTTTTTTTTTTTTTTTTTTTTTTTTTTTTTTTTTTTTTTTTTTTTTTTTTTTTTTTTTTTTTTTTTTTTTTTTTTTTTTTTTTTTTTTTTTTTTTTTTTTTTTTTTTTTTTTTTTTTTTTTTTTTTTTTTTTTTTTTTTTTTTTTTTTTTTTTTTTTTTTTTTTTTTTTTTTTTTTTTTTTTTTTTTTTTTTTTTTTTTTTTTTTTTTTTTTTTTTTTTTTTTTTTTTTTTTTTTTTTTTTTTTTTTTTTTTTTTTTTTTTTTTTTTTTTTTTTTTTTTTTTTTTTTTTTTTTTTTTTTTTTTTTTTTTTTTTTTTTTTTTTTTTTTTTTTTTTTTTTTTTTTTTTTTTTTTTTTTTTTTTTTTTTTTTTTTTTTTTTTTTTTTTTTTTTTTTTTTTTTTTTTTTTTTTTTTTTTTTTTTTTTTTTTTTTTTTTTTTTTTTTTTTTTTTTTTTTTTTTTTTTTTTTTTTTTTTTTTTTTTTTTTTTTTTTTTTTTTTTTTTTTTTTTTTTTTTTTTTTTTTTTTTTTTTTTTTTTTTTTTTTTTTTTTTTTTTTTTTTTTTTTTTTTTTTTTTTTTTTTTTTTTTTTTTTTTTTTTTTTTTTTTTTTTTTTTTTTTTTTTTTTTTTTTTTTTTTTTTTTTTTTTTTTTTTTTTTTTTTTTTTTTTTTTTTTTTTTTTTTTTTTTTTTTTTTTTTTTTTTTTTTTTTTTTTTTTTTTTTTTTTTTTTTTTTTTTTTTTTTTTTTTTTTTTTTTTTTTTTTTTTTTTTTTTTTTTTTTTTTTTTTTTTTTTTTTTTTTTTTTTTTTTTTTTTTTTTTTTTTTTTTTTTTTTTTTTTTTTTTTTTTTTTTTTTTTTTTTTTTTTTTTTTTTTTTTTTTTTTTTTTTTTTTTTTTTTTTTTTTTTTTTTTTTTTTTTTTTTTTTTTTTTTTTTTTTTTTTTTTTTTTTTTTTTTTTTTTTTTTTTTTTTTTTTTTTTTTTTTTTTTTTTTTTTTTTTTTTTTTTTTTTTTTTTTTTTTTTTTTTTTTTTTTTTTTTTTTTTTTTTTTTTTTTTTTTTTTTTTTTTTTTTTTTTTTTTTTTTTTTTTTTTTTTTTTTTTTTTTTTTTTTTTTTTTTTTTTTTTTTTTTTTTTTTTTTTTTTTTTTTTTTTTTTTTTTTTTTTTTTTTTTTTTTTTTTTTTTTTTTTTTTTTTTTTTTTTTTTTTTTTTTTTTTTTTTTTTTTTTTTTTTTTTTTTTTTTTTTTTTTTTTTTTTTTTTTTTTTTTTTTTTTTTTTTTTTTTTTTTTTTTTTTTTTTTTTTTTTTTTTTTTTTTTTTTTTTTTTTTTTTTTTTTTTTTTTTTTTTTTTTTTTTTTTTTTTTTTTTTTTTTTTTTTTTTTTTTTTTTTTTTTTTTTTTTTTTTTTTTTTTTTTTTTTTTTTTTTTTTTTTTTTTTTTTTTTTTTTTTTTTTTTTTTTTTTTTTTTTTTTTTTTTTTTTTTTTTTTTTTTTTTTTTTTTTTTTTTTTTTTTTTTTTTTTTTTTTTTTTTTTTTTTTTTTTTTTTTTTTTTTTTTTTTTTTTTTTTTTTTTTTTTTTTTTTTTTTTTTTTTTTTTTTTTTTTTTTTTTTTTTTTTTTTTTTTTTTTTTTTTTTTTTTTTTTTTTTTTTTTTTTTTTTTTTTTTTTTTTTTTTTTTTTTTTTTTTTTTTTTTTTTTTTTTTTTTTTTTTTTTTTTTTTTTTTTTTTTTTTTTTTTTTTTTTTTTTTTTTTTTTTTTTTTTTTTTTTTTTTTTTTTTTTTTTTTTTTTTTTTTTTTTTTTTTTTTTTTTTTCCCCCCCCCCCCCCCCCCCCCCCCCCCCCCCCCCCCCCCCCCCCCCCCCCCCCCCCCCCCCCCCCCCCCCCCCCCCCCCCCCCCCCCCCCCCCCCCCCCCCCCCCCCCCCCCCCCCCCCCCCCCCCCCCCCCCCCCCCCCCCCCCCCCCCCCCCCCCCCCCCCCCCCCCCCCCCCCCCCCCCCCCCCCCCCCCCCCCCCCCCCCCCCCCCCCCCCCCCCCCCCCCCCCCCCCCCCCCCCCCCCCCCCCCCCCCCCCCCCCCCCCCCCCCCCCCCCCCCCCCCCCCCCCCCCCCCCCCCCCCCCCCCCCCCCCCCCCCCCCCCCCCCCCCCCCCCCCCCCCCCCCCCCCCCCCCCCCCCCCCCCCCCCCCCCCCCCCCCCCCCCCCCCCCCCCCCCCCCCCCCCCCCCCCCCCCCCCCCCCCCCCCCCCAATGGCACTCAAGGATCCAAAATATAATTTCCGAATATTGATTCCAATTAAATTTGACTTTAGACTGTCAGCACTTTAATGGTGGACTTATTGGGATGTCATATTTATATTGCGGATTTGGTGTCAGCCAACAGTTGCATATTGGATTGGTTGCTACTCTATATATTTAATATAGGTCTAATAGGGGTTTCTTTTTTCAGAGTGTAGGATTAGCATCATGGGGCAATATATATCCTGCTCTAGCAGTATAAAATGTGTGGCTCCTCTTCCTTTCATATTCCATACTGGATCACTAAACACTATGTGTGCGCATCGGTTTGTTTTTGCTGGCGCTATATGTTGCAACACAAAAAAACAGAGATTGAATTCTATCACCAAAACTTAGACCGACGCTGTATGTCTGTATACTAGACGATGTGAGGACTAATGTGGGACACAACATACCAGATTCAGGTTCCACCTATGATATATACGGAGACATGACTTATGTCATAAGGGATAGTGTATATATAGTTTGTGAGGCGCTTTTCCATGATTTTAAATCCATCATGGTTGTAAGAATTTACAGTGAGGAAAAAAAGTATTTAGTCAGCCACCAATTGTGCAAGTTCTCCCACTTAAAAAGATGAGAGAGGCCTGTAATTGACATCATAGGTAGACCACAACTATGAGAGTCAAAATGAGAAAACAAATCCAGAAAATCACCTTGTCTGATTTGGCAAGATTTATTTTGTAAATTATGGTGGAAAATAAGTATTTGGTCACCTAAAAACAGGCAAGATTTCTGGCTCTTACAGACCTGTAACCTCTTCTTTAAGAGGCTCCTCTGTCCTCCACTCATTACCTGTAGTAATGGCACCTGTTTGAACTTGTTATCAGTATAAAAGATACCTCTCCGCAGCCTCAAAAAGTCACACTCCAAACTCCACTATGGTGAATAGTGAAGACCAAAGATCTGTCAAAGGACACCAGAAACAAAATTGTAGCCCTGCACCAGGCTGGGAAGACTGAATCTACAATAGGCAAACAGCTTGGTGTGATGAAATCAACTGTGGGAGCAATAATAAGAAAATGGAAGACATTCAAGACCACTGATAATCTCCATCGATCTAGGGCTCCATGCAAGTTCTCACCCCGTGGTATCAAAATGATCACAAGAACAGTGAGCAAAAATCCCAGAACCACACGGGGGGACCTAATGAATGACCAGCATAGAGCTGGGACCACGTAACAAACACTACCATCAGTAACACACTACGCCGCCAGGGACTCTGATCCTGCAGTGCCAGACGTGTCCCCCTGCTTAAGCTAGTACATGTCCAGACATGTCTGAAGTTTGCTAGAGAGCAATTGGATTATCTAGAAGAGTATTGGGAGAATGTCATATGGCCTGATGAAACCAAAGTAGAGCTATTTGGTAGAAACAAAACTTGTCATGTTTGGAGCAGACAGGATGCTGAGTTGCATCCAACGAACACCATACCTACTGTGAAGCATGGGGGTGGCAAGATCATGAATTGGGGCTGTTTCTCTGCAAAGGGACCAGGATGACTGATCCATGTACTGTACATGAAAGAATGAATGGGGCCATGAATCGTGAGATTTTGAGCGTAAGCCTCCTTCCATCAAGCACCACAGCTATGCATGCAGACTGCATCCATGGTTACTGGCGATGACTCATTTCAGGTCACCGCTGGCAGCCCAAGTGCGCATATGCCAAAATGTATTATGTCCTCGGTGCTCTAACACAGTATGATGGGTATGGAGGCAGTGTGAGTCCATGACAACATGTGGTGGCATACTTCTGGTCACCGCTTGTGGCCAAGCTGTGTCCATTATGGTTTTCATTAGAACAAATGTGATCTCTTCCGATTTTGATTCCTTCATCCTTGGACATCAGGATCACCACTGGTAATTAATTCCACTAATTATGCTAATATATATATACCTTACTGACTTATCCTTCTCAAACAATCTCCTTTATGAAGCTCTGTTTCACAGCAATACGCATTGGGTGTTTGGACTAAGACACTATATAGTCCTTCATGAGGAGTGATATTACATCATGTATTTTGTATGACTTAAACTGCTTTTTTTGGGATGCCCTTGAATATAATCATGTTTGAAATCTAATCTTAGACAAAGTTGTTCCCTTTGACATGAGCATTTATGTAAAGTTACAGATGCTGCCATAGAATTTGGCATTCACATCTCTATGTTTATGGTGGACAAGCTGCATTATCTGTCTTGCCTATATTGCACATAACACTTTATGTCCTATTGTATTCTTGGGATATCTATTGCTCTTACGTGGCAACATTGGTCTCCAGACCCCTATTTGGATGTTTGGGTGAAATCCATCCCTATGAAATACTGTATATACCACCCTTTCACAAATCTGTTTATGGTGATGCCATATTAATCATATTGTGTTTGTGTTTCTGTACTTGTTTATTGGGTGTTGTGTTGTTTTAATCGGTTTTATAACATGTTTGGTTTAATAAACTGTGGTATTTTTTTATATGATCCATGATTCAAGGTGTGCACATCATTATTTTATCTCTTTTTTTTTTCCTCCTACATATATAGATTTATCCAACAGTGACCGAATTTTGCCGACTTTAAGTAAAAATGCTTGGGAAACCAGACATGAATCCGAATGTTATATGTTTGTACCACATTTGAGATTGGTGAACATTTTTCGAACAAGTGTGCTCATCTCGACCCATAACACTGCATGGTTGAGAAATGGAAGCCTAAAACATTTTTAAAGTCTTTTTATCAGTTTTAGAGCTCACAGAAATGTTCACAGACTACACAACACTGTATGGTTGAGAAATGGAAGCCTAAAAATTTTTTAACAGCTTTTTATCAGTTTCAGAGATCACAGAATTGTTCACAGACCACGTAACACTGTATGTCTCAGAAATGGAAGCCTACAAAACTTTTAAAAGCTTTTCTTCACTTTTAGAGATCACAGAAAAGTTCACAGGCCATGCAACACTGTATTTCTGTGAAATGGAAGCCTACAAAATGTTTAAAAGCATCATACACCACCACTGTCCTATGCAAAGTGCTAAAAATACTTTAGTGGCAATGCAAATATTTTCCCAAACTTTATCGATTGTTACCCATTTTTCATGATTTTATGTAAATTTGTTCATGTTTCCGATCATGAATCCAAATGAGCCATATTCGTTTCGAATTTATGTTTTTTGGACATAATTCGCTTATCTCTAATCTCTAGTCTTCTTTCTTCTTACTGTAATAGCAAGACAATAATTTTAATAATTCATCAATAAACAAACACAATAACATGTAATTATGCAGAGTAACCACAGACCAAGCAGGTAAATGGGAGGAAGGAAAAAATTCTAGACCACCAAGTACGTAAAAGTTGCACGAAATTAATTGTCCATACTAATTGTCCATACTAATATAGCAAATAAATTTCCATAATTAGAAAATTTTGTTATAGCTCAAGAATTTTTCTAAATAGATATATAAAATATTTCAAAGCAATTGAGCTGTAATGAATGCATGGAAATAAATAGTATATTTGGTCAGTGCCAAGACAAATAATTGTCCAAAACAAAGTATAGAACATTTCTACAATTAGGATTAAAAAAAGTGCTTACATGCAGCTGAGCTACAGGGATTTCCAAGGACATAAATAGTTTGTCAGATCAGTGCCATAATATCATTAAATATCCCATTAGAGATTAAAGTGCCTATGTGCTGACAGCCCAGTGTAGAGCGAAGTATCCACAGTGCAACATAAGTTATATAACTAAATAAGGTGCCAGTGCATTAAGGGAATAACTTACATGTGGAATGAGATCCTAACCCCTGCCTGCCGCCTCAGTGCACGTTTCGCCGTTCTTCGCCTCCTAGGGTGCATAGGAAACTAAAAATTCCCTAATTCTCCCTGTCAACCACCCTACATTATTGCGGAGGTTGGCACCCTAATGTTTAGCAATATAGCGTTCCCGCTCAATGTCAGTATCCCTGATTGACCTCATAAGCACCCTAACTTTATAAAACACATATAGTGCAGAATTACAATGGAATGTTCAGAAAAAACTTGGGTTTATATAAATGGGTATGTGAACCAGTAATGATGATACACATAGTTGATGGATTGACTTTAGGGTACAACATCAATGGTATAATGAAATGATATTAAATTTGGTACTATAAATTCCCTAATATACCCTGTCACTTACCTTACCTAGCTGCGGAGGTTGGCACTCTAATGTTTAATGATATGGTACCCCCGCTGAACGTCGGTGTCCCTGAGTGCCCTAATAATCACCCTAAATATAATTCAAATGTATTGCAGAAAATGCAAGAATAATAGTGAATGGGTTTATAAAGATATCTCAATCGTAGAGAGGACTATAGATTTATCTACTTAAACTATAGGTAGAGCCACACTCAATACTGCAATGTGTTGGATGCAGACCAGAATACTATTCAGAAAATAATCTTTTCTTGGTAATCTCCAAATAGAAGTCAATGTTTGGCAATTATGCACATGATCATTCAAATCAGAACCTGCATATTTCAAAAAAGTCTGAATGTTACATTTACATTTACATTTACCCAAAGAAAATGTATATCAACTCCCCATTGTGGACCTCGTATATACTCCTTAAAGGGGTTGTCCACTACTAGGACAATCCCTTCTTGATCAAAATGTTTGTCTCACATAAAATAATAAGCCAATAGCCACCTCCCATGGAGTCGCTGTTACCAAGGTGTTGGCACTCGCTCTCCCGGGGCTCCCGTGTGGTTTTTATGACATTTGAGGCCGGCACCCAAACAGCACTGGCGTCACAGTCCCCACCTTTGGACAAATCGAACATGAAGATGAAGTCCAGGCTGCAGCTGATCTTGGACTTCCTTTTCATGCTCAATTCAACAGGAGGCGGGGAAGTCTGATTGAGAACCCAGCATCACGTATCAAAAACAACACCACGGGAACTCAGGGAGAGATAGTGCAGACACTGCTGGAACTGCACCAGCCCGAGAGGTGAGTATAAGCGTTATTATTTTATGAGGGCCAAGTAAGGGGTATGACTAAAAGTTGTCCAAGCAGTGGACAACTTCTTTAAGAGTGATTGACACTTCTCACATTTATGAAGCTGGTCAACACCTCGACAGCACACTTGGTCCAAATTGCCTAGCAAGTCCCATTAGAAGACTAGTATATATATGACCCACAATAAGGGCATCATATGTAATAATAGAAGATTGACACTTACCATTTTAGTTGTCCTAATGTGTTGCCCCCTGCGTTTTCCAGTGTTCATCAGGGGACCAATGGGAGACGCCATATGTAGCTAGACTTTAAACTGTGCATTAGAGCAGAAGACCCTACCCACAGTTCTGTCCCTCAGTCCCGCCCCTGTGCACGAAGAACCAGGCTATGGAATTTTCACTACAGGTATCTAATAAATCAGTATAAATGGGCCATTATGGCCATAGCTTAAATTTAATAGGTTAAATCGTGATGACAGTTTACTTTTAAACACTGAGGTATCAATGCTTTCACCTTGCATAGCTGCTAAGTCTGTGCTCCATAGACAGGACAGGGTAAAACAATATTTTATCTTTTTTTGGAATTATATTTCTATTTTTATAGAATCCATTGATACATCCATGATTGGGGAGCCTATTCACATCTGTGGGTAAAATGGCAAAAGCTGTTTTAGCTGGCAACCCACAGCTATGCAATATCTCCCTGAGTTATGGATATATCATATGCATATGTGGTATGTATACAATTCTAGAAGCATATTCTGAAAGATGACTTTCGCCCCAGGAGATTTCTGGGGAAAAATGTGATTGACAACAGAAATGACGGCTAAAAGTGAATTAGAATTGAATCTATTCAGCCATCCCCTTCTTATCTCAGCTAAGGGAGAAGTAAGGGGTCTGGTGAGACGCTTTATGATATGTCATCTAAGAAATTTCTGGGTCAGACCTCAGGAGAAGCAACGTGTTTTGCAGATCTGTCCATATTTCACCCGGTGTTCTCCTCCATCAGAAACTCTCAAGGATCCAATTTGTAAGACGTATCTGTGTATTATCCTTTTTTATTTTATACTGTTTTTACCAGTATGTATGATCTTATATTATTCCATCTTTTTAAGCACTGTACTTATGTTTGGATATTAAATCTAAAATTGAATATGTTTTTTCCTCATTGCTCTAACATGCCCAGGATCTCAAGGAGACAAAATAACTTGGTTGTGTTACCTTATACCACAGTGGAAGTAGTGAACCGTTCAGGAGCTTGGAAAATCTGGGTATGCATATGTACCAGAGCGTTACCTAGTGCAGGCATCTCACTGACCTGTTTAAACAGTGAGTGGTGGCAGCATAAAGTGAGACATGAATGTGGGGACCATCTGTGGGGTGTTTTTATCTCATTATTAGCCTATTACAATAGGTAAGAAGACAAATGAGTGGGAATCCAAGTCCCCCTTTCACGTCGCATCCAAGACACGTGTGTAGAGAGTAATCAATGTTCGTGACAAATTGATGGCAAGTTGTTTGTTGTTCACGACAAATTGGTGGTAGCTTTAGTGGTGTTGTTGACAAATTGGTGGCAGTGGTGGAATATTCATGACAGTAAATATGCAAATTATTGACTAATCGGAAGATGGAATAATTCTGAAGATGACAAAATAATTGCATATGTGGAGAAAGATCAGAATAATTAATTTAATATTAATTTTTCCAGGAACTAACACCTGGATGTACTTTCTGTTGATATCTACCTAAGCAATGATGAAATAATGATTGCATGATCATGTAGTGTTAATCTCTTTCTGTAGACCGCTACCAGAAGTTTCTATTTTCACCTTTGGAGCCTTAGGGTGAAAAACAAACATCAATTTAACTGAAGAGGGAAATACCCATACATTTACTTTCACTTTGCAGAAGAAAGAATAGCAAATTCAGGAGCATCTGGTTGGACAGGATACATTTATTATGACTTTATTGCTATGACATAGGCTAGATCATGTTCATAATTGCATTTAGTAGAACTGACAGGTAGTATACATTGCAGTTTATCTATTTAACAACTTGACAGTAATATACAGTAAACTGCTCATATACATGATTCATAAAAGAATAGCATTACACTGACATAATTAACCCTTTAGTGACCGAGCCAATCTTGACCTTAAGGACCAGGCCAATTTTGACCACTGTCACTTTATGTGGTAATAACTATGGAAGCTTCAACGTATCCCACTGATTCTCTAGAATGTTTTTTGTAACATATGGTATTTCATCATAGTGGTATAACTTTTTTTATGACTTGCATTTATTTATGGAAAAAAATGTGAAATTTGGCAAAAATTTTGAAACGTTTGCAATTTTTAAACTTTTAATTTTTGTGCCCTTAAATCAGAGAGTCATGTCACACAAAATAGTTAATAAATACCATTTAAAACATGTCTATTTTATATCAGCACAATTTTTTTTTGTTAGGACGTTATAAGAGTTAAAAGCTGACCAGCAATTTCCAATTTTTCCGACAAAATTTACAAAACCATTATTTTTAGCGACCACCTCACATTTGAAGTGACTTTGAGGGGCCTATATGACAGAAAATACATAAGAGTGACACCATTATAAAATCTGTATCCCAAAAGGTGCTGAAAACCACATTCAAGAAGTTTATTACACCCTTTAATTGCTTCACGAGAACTGAAGCAACGTGGAAGGAAAAAATTAACATTTAACTTTTTTCACAAAATATTTACTTTAGACCCAAACTTTTTTATTTTCACAAGGGTAACAAGAGGAGATGGACCACAAAATTTGTTGTGCAATTTCTCCTGACTCAGTACCCTTATACCCCATTTGTGCAGGATTAGTGTTTGAGATCATGCCAGGGCTTCTTGGAAGGGAAGGAGCACCGTTTGACTTTTTGACTGCAAAATTGGCTGAAATCAAGAGCAGACGCCATGTCATATTTGGAGAGCCCCTGGTGCGCCTAAACTCCATTTTGGAAACCACACCCCACAAGGTTTTATTCAGGGGTATAGTAAGCATTTTGAACAAACAGGTATGACACAGAATTTGATAACATTAGATTCTCATATTGAATATGTTATCATTAGTGTTGAGAGCAAATGCTTGCTACTCTAGTTTGTGGGTGCAAGAGTGACATGCTTGAGTCCCCGCCCTGCATGTTTTGCGGCTGCAAGACACCCAAAAAAATGTGGGTGTCCTTAATACTCAGTGCATACCTGACCACCCGATGCAAACAGGAGTAGCGAGCACTTACGCTCAAAACTAGCCATCATATGTCATCATTTTTTTCTACTTTTGAAATGAAACCAATTCTAACTCCAACCCTAACACAATCCTAACCCCAACCCTAACCCTAACACAACCATAACCACAGCCCTAATCCCTACCCTAACCCCAACCCCTAGCTCTAACCCTAACCCTAACCCCAACCCTAATCCTAACTGCAAAGAATACAAAAAAATTTTTTTATCATTTTTATCTAACTAAGGATGTGACAAAGGGGGATTTGATTTACTATTTTTTTTTCATTTTGATCACTCTGATAGGGTCTATCACGGTGATCAAAAGGAACCAACAGGAAATGTTCCCTATTGTTGCCGGGATCTTTTTTTTTCCAGGAAGATGACACGGAGGGCCAGGGACAGAGCAGGAGGGTCCTGGGATGGTTGAAGCACTGGGGGAGCTCAGGGAACCCCATTTCTATCTTCTCTGATATGCTAGATTATATCTGAGGAGAAAAAAATGAATTTTAAATAAGACTTTTTTGTGATCGGAGTTATTTGGTGAATAACAGTTATCACGTGACAGGGGTCTGTAAAAACCGGCTTGATTTTGTTTTCCAGGGTCTCAGCTGCTCTTGGTAGCTGAGACCCCAGAGATTTTCTGATGCCGAGGGCACTAGACCGTTATTTCTCCCAGCGGCATTTAGGAATAAGTACCCTTAACGTGAAGGTGTTAAAAGTAGGTGCAAGAAAATTTTGATAATTTCTTACACTTTTCAAAAAAATCCTGCAAAAATGAATGGGATCTGAGTGTATCTGAGCATACACTCTTCAAAACCAATACCAAAAATGGAAAAGTCAGTGGAATTATGGAAATCATAGAATTGATCGACAAGTTAATGATATGCAAATGATGAAAAATAAAAACAAAATTTTCAAAACATCTCTCTTTATTCAGTAACAAGTATGGGTGTCATGTGCTGAAACGCACACTTGTATATGTCCTGGCCTATTATGAATAAGGATTAAGGAAATTTATCAGTACGATTTTGCTGACTAACCTACAGGCACTGTCAGATTGAAGCCGTTATACCGATTAAAATGATACCTTGGCTGATGAAATCTGTCTTGTGGTTGCTGTTTAATCTAATTTTCAGTTTTGAGTTAATCATATGCTCGTGCTTCGGGGCAGACTGTGGTGGTTCTTTAGTATGGCTTCTCACAGGTCACTGATCCCTCGCTGACCTCCCCCTATATATATATATATTGAAAAAAAAATCCCCTTCTGCAGGCAGGCACCAGGGCACCTGCGCTGCAGCAAGACAGCATCACAGTGTGTTTTTAATTATTTTCTTTGATTGTATCCACAAATTAATTTAAAAAAAAATCAGTTTGAAAATGGCACCAGCCGCGCAGTAGCAGCTATCGGCGATCCGATGCTACTACCGCAAGCACCCGACGCCATCTTGCTAGAAAAAAATTGCCTCTTCAAAGATGGTGCCGCGCAGTAACATCTATCGGATTGGCCACTTAAAGGAGAGATGGATGTATTACATTGTTCACTAAAGTCTATGGGAGTTATTGAGTCAGTGAAGTGAAGAAATCCATTAAGGTGCTCAAATATTCTTAAGGTGGGTAACTATTGCTTCGGACCTCCCCACATTCCACCTTGCACACTCATTTGAGTCAAGTGTACTTTAATTGGAAGAGTGTAGTAAGGAACTTCTTGTGGGATCTTACCTCTTCTAGGAACAAAAGCATTGAATAATGGAATTCAACACGCACAATCCTTCTTTCCCAAACATCATCTGTGGGGGAGCATATTTTAATTTGTTAAAAACACAAGTTCAGGCATACTTCTGACCAATTAATGGATTCATGCATATAAAAGTAAAAAAAATAATCAAAACAAAACTTACACTTGGTGAGCCTTTTACCATTCACCAACATTTTGAGCCAAATAGAAAATCTCTATGCCACTGCTGCAATCCTTTAACAATCCTTTAACAGAACGCCTTCATAACGCTTCTGTAAGTTACAGGCGACAAGATAAAAAACAAAATAAATACCTTGGTGTGTGAAAAGAGCTGAAAACAGAGCAGAATAACACAGTAGAAAAGTAAGCAAAGTAAGCTTGCTCCACGCGTCCTCCTCATCCAAGCCAGCTTGATAGAATTCAGCCAGCAAGCTCTTGATCCACCAAGCACAATATTCAGAAGTTTCTTTAAATCTCATTTTTATTCTAAGTTATATAAAATTATAAAAGCAGCTAATCACAGGACCTCATTGCATTTGAAGGGATTCTTCTTTGGGAAGAAAAATAAACATTAAAATAATGGCACTTATTTAGGATAATGCCCCTCAGTGCAAACAAGGAGAGCTGGTTTTCTGAGTGAGAGGCCACCAGCGGGGTCTAAGAATTCAGTTTCTCCTTATAGTTCCCACAGACTATAGGGTCTCCCTCAGGCACAGGTATGACACAAATATTACTTGTAGGGGAAAACATGGCCCCTCATCTGCAGAGATTAAGATTTCAGAGAGATTAGGAAAAGTTTTTATAAAATTTGGAAGTGTAGCTGTTCAGGCCTGGGAAAATGTTCAGGCCTGGAAAAATGTATCTCATTATTGCCCCTTAATTAGGGAGAGAAGTTCATAATATGGGAACAAGAATGGTTAGGATGAAGAGTTTGAGCCATAAATCAGCTAATGTCCAAAAACTCATAATAAAGGTAGTCTCTGGCAAACTTATCTCGCTAGTCAAGCATTTAGCATACGTATTCGTGAATACCATTATTTTATATTGCTTGCTTCCTAGAGATTTACTATACCTTACTACCAATCCTTGCATGTGTTGGCTGTAATATATACTCCTCAGTTTTGAAATTGCTACACTAAGAAGGAACGTTGAATATCACATGATCAATAAATAATTAATTAATGATATGCAAATTATTAAAAAATGGAAACAAAGTTTTCACAATATCTCGATATATTCAGCACAGATACACACAGTTACACATATTGCCTGCTATCAACAAGGTTATTAATGGTTGTTTGGGGTTAGTTCTTCCATGCTGAATGCAGTTGGGCATAAAAATTATCAAAATCTGCTGCTGGCAGCTCCCTTTGCAACGACTTACTTATGGAGACCCTGATGTGCTCGATGAGAAACAAGTTTTGCAGATGCTGCACGTCATGATATCATATTTATCCCCCCAGCCTGCTCACAGAAGCATGAGCAACATGTGGTCTGGTGTCATCATGTTCAAAAACAGCTTCTTGGACACTTTGGTGAAATGGCTATACCAATGGTTGCACAACCAAATCAATGTAATGCTGAGCTCTTAGTTTACCTTGAATGAAAACTAGAGGGGTCTGGCAACTGCATATTATGTCACCCCACACCATACTTACAGAAGTAGGACCGGAGAGATGTTCCTCCCTCTTGATAGTATTGCTAATGTGGTCTCATCAGACTCAAAGAATGACGTAAAGTGATCAAATCTGTGCGTAAGTGGTCTTAGACATCACATACCAAGGCTTAATGTGTCTAACAATGTTTATACAAACCATCACAAGGTGTTGGCACAACATTGAGTTACGAGCCAGATGTTCAGCTATAAAGGTTCCAATGACCCTCAAAGGCTATCCTGGTGCAGAGCACGACAGCAGTGGAGGCTGGAATGGAGAACTGTCATGCTGTCATGTATAGTGTACAGTTCCTATAGCGTCTTGTGCTTGGGTGCGAGGAAAACACAGGAGACATAGGTTGAAATGAAATGACTTGTATTACTTCATACAAGCATGCTGAAAAGTTCACACAGTTTGCAGGAACAGCGACAGGAGACACAGCAGGCCAGAGAAACTTCAAGCACTACAATAAATCTCCAAAGCAGGTTCAGGATCTCTTCTCTGTACCGTAATTCCTCTGCAAACATGGATTCACCAAACAGCAGGTTTCCAGAGTCCAAAAGTGTTCCAAGGTTCCTCAGTAGGGAATAGCTGGAGTACAAGTCCAAGGCTTCCAGGAATCAGGTCACAGACTGACTGAGGCTTGATTCAGGAGCACTGATTGTGCAGCTGAGGCTGCTTAAGAAGCAAGAGGGAAGAATCAGGGCGGGAACATGAAAACTGGAAACTCCATATTAACTGAGGGCAAAAGCTGCAGAAAGACAGAAAGCAAAATGGCCGACGGAAAACTGAGTTTCAAGGAACATGTCAACAGAGACAAAGAACCTTACATTACTCCCCCCTTAGGGACAACCTCCGGATGACCTCAGACCAGGCTTGTCAGGGTACCTCTGATGAAACTGGCGGAGCAGGCGAGGAGCATTTACATTATTGACTGGTTCCCATGAGTTGTCCTCCACTGGGTAGCTCTGCCATTTAATCAAATATTGCAACTGATTTCTGTACAACCTGGAATCTAGAATCCTTTCCACCATAAATTCTTCCTGACCATCGACCAGCACTGGGTCGGGCAAGGAGAAGAACGTCCAGGAAACGTATTGGGTGTTGCAGCCTTTAGTAGGGATACATGAAAGACAGGGTGGATTCTCATAGTTCTGGGCAGTTGAAGACGACAAGCAACAGCACTTATAATCTTATTGATCTTATAAGGTCCAATGTACTTATGTCCCAATTTAGACGATGGAATCTTTAATTTAAGATTTCTGGTTGACAGCCAGACCAAATCTCCTACCTTGAAAGCTGGTGCAGGTTTACGAAATTTATCTGCTGCTTTCTTGTACCTTTCCTGAGCCAATTCTAGATTTTCCTTTAGAAGATCCATATTGTTTTGTAAAGAAGTGATTCTTTCAGCCACTGCCGGCAAGGGCGTATCTATGGGAAATCGAGGAAGAATGTTAGGATGATAACCTAGATTGGAGTAAAAAGGAGACTGCTTAGTGGAGGCGCTCTGAGAGTTGTTATAAGAGAACTCAGCCAGTGGAAGTAGATCCACCCAATCATCCTGTAGGTGGCAGATAAAACAGCGGAGATACTGCTCCAGGGTCTGATTGGTTCGTTCTGTCTGTCCATTAGTCTGGGGATGAAAAGCAGAAGAAAGGTTTACTTTAATGTCCACTGCTGCACAGAAATTTTGCCAAAACCTTGAAGTGAATTGCACCCCTTGATCCGAAATGACCTCATCCGGTACTCCATGTAAGCGAAACACATTCTTAATCATCAAGTCTGATGTCTGTTTTGCAGTGGGTAAGCCGACACAAGGGATAAAATGAGCTGCCTTTGTTAGACGGTCAACCACCACTAGAATGGTGTTCTTCCCTTGAGAGGTTGGTAACTCCACAATGAAGTCCATAGAAATGGATCCCCACGGGCGGGACGGGGTGGGAAGAGGTTGCAACAGACCAGTTGGTGAGGAGCGAGGTGTTTTGCATCTTGCACAGACTTCACATGAAGTGACATAGTTTAAACATCTTTCCTGTAAGTGGGCCACCAAAAGAAACGAGAAAGAAATTCTTGTGTCTTTAGAATTCCCCTATGCCCGGCTATCTTGGAATCGTGGATGAGTTGCAATACTCTCAATCTGACTGTTTCAGGTATATACAGACGTTGTCCCTGAATCCACACACCATTCTTAAAGACAAGACTTATGTCCCTTGGGGGTTGAGCCAACAAAGAATCCGCATGGTATGCTTCCTTGATGTCCTTAAGTAGGTCTTGATTATGAATCACTCCCAGGAATCTAGAGTCAGGAAGAATAGTCTTAGGAGGAGTAAGTGGACGTGTCTCTGCTGAATGAATCCTAGAGAGTGCATCAGCCTTTCCATTGCGCGATCCTGGTCTATAAGAAATTACAAAATTAAATTGGTTTAGGAAAAGATTCCAGCGAGCCTGGCGAGGAGTCAGGCACTTAGCCGACCTGATAAATTCAAGGTTACGATGGTCTGTCAGGACGACTATTTGCTGTGCAGCTCCCTAAAGAAGGTGTCTCCATTCCTTGAAGGCGGCAATAATGGCCAACAATTCTCTATTGCCCACATCGTAGTTCCTCTCAGCCGAAGACAACTGCTGGGAAAAGAAGGCACAGGGATGCAAGACATTCTTCTCACCTGTTCTCTGAGAGAGTATAGCTCCAACGGCACAGTCTGAAGCATCCACCTCTATTATGAAGGCAAGCTCGGGGTTGGGATGTACTAAGATAGGTGCGGTGGTAAATTTATCCTTTAAACAGGAAAATGCTTCCTGAGCTTGCGGGGTCCAGGAGAACCTAGACTGTTTCCGGGTAAGTTGGGTGATAGGTGACACTACCTCAGAAAAATTCTTAATGAAACGTCTATAGAAGTTGGCAAACCCGATGAAACGCTGCACCTCCTTCACATTTCTAGGAATTGGCCAATCCTTGATGGCTTGGGTCTTGCTTCCATCCATACTAATCCCTTGCGTAGATAGTACATACCCCAGAAATTGAATTTCGGTCCTATGGAATTCACATTTTTCAAGTTTGATGTAGAGACGGTTTTGTCTTAGGCGTTCTAAGACCATTCTCACATGTCCATGATGTTCCTCTGTGGAGTTAGAAAAAATTAGAATATCATCCAGATAAATCACCACAAATGTATCTAGGAGATCCCTGAAGATATCATTCACGAAGTGTTGGAAAGTGGCTGGGGCGGTACTCAGACCAAAAGGCATAACTAGATATTCAAAGTGTCCATAGCGTGACCTGAAAGCAGTCTTCCATTCATCCCCAGGTCTAATACGGACCAAGTTATAGGCCCCACGGAGATCCAGTTTAGAGAAAATTTTGGCATGCCGCACTCTCTCCAACAATTCAGGGATTAAAGGCAATGGATAACGGTTTCTAATAGTAACCTTATTGAGTTCCCTATAGTCTATGCAGGGTCTCAGAGATCCATCTTTCTTCTTCACAAAGAAGATGGGTGCACCTGCGGGAGATGAAGAGGGGCGTATGAAGCCCTTGGCTAAATTTTCGTCTATATAATCCTTCAAAGCTTTTAGCTCGGGCCCCGCTAGGGGTAGATCTTACCAAAAGGTATCTCGGCTCCAGGCAATAATTCAATTGGACAATCATATGGACGGTGAGGAGGAAGCTGATCAGCGTTCTTCTTGTCACATAAATCCACATAGTCCTGGTATACAGCTGGTAGTTCAGGGACTGACATGGTTCCTTTAGGAACAGAGCAAGCTGAAACTCCTTGACTCATCTGTTTCTCCGGAAAGTGTAATTCCTTGGTCTCCCAGTTAATCGTAGGATTCTGCGCCTGCAGCCATGGTAGCCCTAGAATAATGGGAAAGTGGGGAGAAGAGATAAGCAAAAAAGACATTTTCTCCTGATGATCTTTACCCATAAGGACCCTCAAAGGCTCTGTTTCTTGATCCACTGGTCCAGAAGTCAGTAGAGAGCCATCCACAGTCTCCATCTGTACTGGAGTAGCCTTCTTCACTGAACGTATCCCCTGTTTCAAGCAAAGGAGATATCCATAAAATTTCCACTTGCTCCTGAGTCGATCATAGCAGAGCTAGACACCCAGACTGAGTCAACCCAGAGTTTGATGGAAAGGAAGCAATGAGAATTGTTTCTTTTACAACTCAGCTGGGACACCACTGAGGAAACTTGAAAAATTGCAGCGTTTATACCGTCATCGTCCCCAGAACTAACAGAGTTTAAGTCCGAGAAATCAAGATCTCTTGCAGCAGATCTCTCTGGAGCCTGAGGCTCGGACATGACAGAGCTCCTCTCGCAACACTCACAGTGAATGACTGCTGCAGTAGTCTTACGAGAACGCTGGGGCAGTTTATAATGAAGTGCCCTGACTTACACAGTAGAAACATAGATTTTCCTTTATACGATGTTCTTTGCGTGCATCACTAACCCGTCTTTGTAAAGAGTCCACCTGCATGGGTTCAGGTTCTGGTTCCCTTGTGATCCTACTCAAAGGTTCCTTAGCTGAGGAGGGAGGTAGTAAAAGGTTAGTGCGATTATTTTCGAACCATCTCTCTTGTCTGCGTTCAGTCAGACGACATCAATACGGATACAATAGTTAATAAAGTCACCTAACGCAGTGGGAGGGTCGGCACGAGCAAGTTCATCCTTAATCAGTGGAGACAACCCTTTCCGAAAAATAGATTTTTAGCGGAAGTGTCCCAAGTGGTATCAAGAGCCCATCTCCTGAAATCCAGGGCATATTCGGCTACTGAACGCTTACCTTGGCGCAAAGTTAACATGGCTGCTTCAGCTGTTGTACCTCGATTGGGGTCATCAAACACCTGCCCCATGGCTGAAATAAAAGCATCAAGGTGATTCAAACAATCATCCTCAGTCTCAATCAGAGGGTTTGCCCACATCAAAGCCTTATTGGTAAGCAACATGATTATAGTAAGCACTTTGGATCGTTCAGTGGGAAATTGTGAAGCATGTGCAGAGAAAAATAAATTGCATTGATTAATAAATCCCCTGAATTTCTCACGTTCACCGCCAAAACGAAAAGGAGGTAATTTGGGGATCCCAGAACTTGGGGTTATGGCAGGAGCCTGGGCTCGTTCCTCTAGAGCCTCAATCCTGGCTCGCAATTCCTGGGTAGTCTGTCCAAACACTTGCAAATTATGATTAGTGAGGTCCTGTAGGCTTGCAAAACGGGTTTTTAAAGTCTGTACATCTGAAAGGATTGTATCAGTCACTCCGCAAAGTTCCTTTATGCGGGCCTCCATCTTCCAGATCTTTTAAGGCAGAAGTGCTGGAAGGAGAAGAGGAAAGGAAAAAAAAAAAAAACAATAGTGTTTACCTGTGGTAACACTCCAGAGTAAAATTTTAAGGGAATGCGCTCACCTGGAATGGTGTGAGAAGTCACAACCACTGTCATCACATAAGGTATTAAACGGACATCTGATATCCACAGTCACAGCAGACACGGCTTTCCCAGACCCAGCAGACACTAAACATTGGCTCCTGAATCTTGTCATGTATAGTGTACAGTTCCTATAGCGTCTTGTGCTTGGGTGCGAGGAAAACACAGGAGACATAGGTTGAAATAAATGACTTGTATTACTTCATACAAGCATGCTGAAAAGTTCACACAGTTTGCAGGAACAGCGACAGGAGACACAGCAGGCCAGAGAAACTTCAAGCACTAAATAAATCTCCAAAGCAGGTTCAGGATCTCTTCTCTGTACCGTAATTCCTTTGCAAACATGGATTCACCAAACAGCAGGTTTCCAGAGTCCAAAAGTGTTCCAAGGTTCCTCAGTAGGGAATAGCTGGAGTACAAGTCCAAGGCTTCCAGGAGTCAGGTCACAGACTGACTGAGGCTTGATTCAGGAGCACTGATTGTTCAGCTGAGGCTGCTTAAGAAGCAAGAGGGAAGAATCAGGGCGGGAACATGAAAACTGGAAACTCCATATTAACTGAGGGCAAGAGCTGCAGAAAGACAGAAAGCAAAATGGCGACGGAAAACTGAGTTTCAAGGAACATGTCAACAGAGACAAAGAACCTTACACATGCCTTGCAATGAGTCCCATCTTTGTCTTGATCAATTGATAGTTGGAGATTGGTCTGGAGACCAAGTGGGCAATGACAAGAAGAAGCCTTCATGAGTGAATGGAAAAGTGTCTCAAACGCTAATGTGAACCTAGCCTAAAAATATAAGAATTATTTATTGAGACAAACAATGAAAGGTAGGTAATAAAAGACACTACCAGCATATGAAAGTACCTGTAACCACTATAAACATCCACAATGCCCACATAAAGAGACTTAAGTATTCACAAATCAACATGCTTAAATATAGTAATTTACAGTAAAGGCATGTTGATTTGTGAATTTGTACTTATACCTTGCAGCAGGTTATTTAGGGTCATTTGTGATTCCTTTGCTCTTTGATTATATCGATTTTGTGTACTTAAGTCTCTTTATGGGGAATACATTATACTATGTGAATTATTCTATGGGAAGTGAATTGTACCACATGGATGACTATTGCGGTGCATTATACTATATGGAGCACTATGAGGAGTGTATTATACTATATGGATGACTGAGCAGTGCATTTACTATATGGAGGACTGAGTGTATTATAATATATGGAGGGCTATGGAGGACTGATATTATATATATGGAGGACTATAAGGATGTATTATACTATAATGAGGACTATAAGGAGTGTATTATACTATATAGAGGACTGAGGAGTGTATTTCAATATATGGAGGACTATGAGGAGTGTATTATAGTATACAGAGGACTATGGGAAGTGTATAATACTATATGGAGGACTGAGGAGCGTATTTTAAGATATGGAGGACTATAGGGAGTGTATTATACTATATGGAGGACTATAGGGAGTGTATTATAAAATATGGAGGACTATAGGGAGTGTATTATACTATATGGAATACTATGGGGAGTGTATTATACTATATGGAGGACTATGGGGCACATTATAATATATGTAGGACTATGGGGTGTATTATACTAAACAAGCGAAATAGTGCATATTCTTTGAGTGATTGGATTGTTTAAGCTGGAACAAAAATCATTGTTCTCAGCAGCACATTGCTGGTGTAAACTGTAGATGAGCTGCTGATAACATGATACTGTGTGGGGATCTATTAGTGATCTATTAGTGATGTTCTGTCCCCATCATTATTCCTCAGACGGTGGAAATAGTCCGGAAACAAGTGTCGAACGACTTCAATATTGTCGATCACTCTTGTTTAGCGGCCTGAACTCAGCGCATGTAAATACAACCGAAATGCTTCTGTGTGATGTCAATATGTTAGCATTTGGGGCACCATTTTAAACTTTTGCCTAGGGCTCCACCTTGCCTAAAACCAGCCCTGCCTCTGTCCAGACTTTTAAGACTGTGTCTGTTACGGGCTGCTGTATGGGACTTGAGCGGGACTTTTCAGCCAAAAAGGTACACTTTAGGACCTTCTCCCTGTTATGCTCCACCCATGTATTTCTGGACTCCCATGAAAGGTATCACCCCCTCTGGCTGCATAGTTCCGGTCACACTCTTGTTCCTTATTACTGCTGGACTTCTACGTATAAGTGCCGTCGCAGTCTTGCTTCTTATTACTGCTGGACTTCCACGTATAAGTGCTGTTCGCACTCTTGCATCATATTACTGCTGGACTTGTTTGTTTTAGCGGTTGCGCCCCACTAATATGTTTGCTGGACATTTCTTTTTTGTGCTGTGCATTTTGCTGTAATTGCAGGAAAGTCTCTGTTAGTTTATGTTGTACTTCTTACTTTGTTTAAATACAGTTTGTTTGCCTCAACTTTGGTCTCAGATCCATTTTATCCCACGCAATCAGATTCCATAGTACTTACCTAATTGTTACAGGTCTATATGACAGAAAATACCCAAAAGTGACACCATTCTAAAAACTGCACCTATCGGGGTGCTCAAAACAACATTCAAGAACTTTATTAACCTTTCAGATGCTCCACAGGAATTTTTAGAATGTGGAAGGAAAAAAATGAACTTTTAACTTTTTTAACAAAAATTGAATTTCAGACCCAATTTTTTTATTTTCAAAAAATGAACCCCAAAAGTTGTTGTGTTGTTTTTCCTGCAAAAGATAATACCCCATATGTGGGGGAAAACCACTTTTTGGGCTCATGGCAGGGATCAGAAGGGTGACCTAGCGCCATTTGACTTTTTAAATGCTAAATTTGCTGGAATAATTAGCGGATGCCATGTCACAATTTGCCTAAACAGTGGAAACCCCCCACAAGCGACACCAGTTTGGAAACTAGACCCCTCAGGGCATTATCTAGATGTGTGGTGAGCACCTTGAACTATTTTTCCCACAAAAATATTTTTTTAGCCTCAAATTTTGCATTTTCAGAAGGGTAACAGGAGAAATTGCACCATACAATTTTTTTGTGCAATTTCTCTTGAGTACACAGATACATCGTATGTGGTGAAAAACTACTGTTTGGGAAAATGGCAGGGCTCAGAAAGAAAGGAGTGACATTTTGGAATGCAGATTTTGATGGAATGGTCTGCAGGTGTCATGTCGCGTTTGGAGAGCCCCTAATGTACAGTTGTTCTCAAAGGTTTACATACCCCAACAGAATTTTTGCTTTCTTGGCCTTTTTTCAGAGAGTATGAATGATAACACCAAATGGTTAGTGGTTGGGTGAAGCCATTTATTGTCAAACCACTGTGTTTTCTCTTTTCAAATCAAAGTGACAGCCCAAAACATCCAAATGACCCTGATCAGCCGGCCATGACGTATGACACGTACAATGTCGGGAAGGGGTTAAGGGATTGGGAAAATCATCCTTGCGTGTTTTAGGTAGGCCATTAAAGTGGCTGTGATAGGATGTTTGGTTGTTAAAAATTGTTTTGTATAAATAAACCCATAACTAAACCTTCGTTGGTGAGAATACAATATGTACTATTATCATCGAATACATCCAACACCATTTTTTGCATGTCACTATCTAAAACAACAATTGAGCATCCTTTATCAGAAGCTCAAATTATAATCTATTTATTATTTTTTAGCTGAATAAGAGTATCCAATTGGGAAGAATTCAGAAAGTGCTTCTTTTTGGGAGTTTCCAATTTGGTGCATTGGATAAATGTAACAATTCCTTTTCAACAGGTGTATAGGATAGAACATTCAATTAAGCATTTTAAATGGATCAATGTTAACTATGTCATACTTAATCACACCACTCAAATATTTTAAGTACTGTAAGGTAGATAATGCTATTTTTTTTCCTGAAGGACAATCACTACAATCATTAGTCGTAATAGTAGTTTCAGGATGGTCACCCTTCACACTGTCCAGTTCACATGTATTTTCCGCTTTTAAACATTCAAAGCAGTTGACATCAAGCAAAGTTTTGCTCATTTTTCATGGATAGAAGATTCATCATTACTGTTTCGCGAAATTCTTAATCTATATTCTTACATTCTGCATGCACTTTGCCTTATGGCAGTTGAATACCACCTTGCTACAGGGGATACTGTTTCATTAAAAATAACCATCACCATTTATTGTAAACCTAATCCGGCATCAATATTTTGTAAGAGACCAGCTTCCATCCCAGACATAGCATTCAGGCTGTTCCATTGAGTGAAATGACCAGAGCCAAATGCATTTGCTCAAATGATCATTTATTCAATGAACAAAGCACAATTATTAACAACAGGCTTTATAACAGAGGTTATAATACATTCTTTTACAAAATGCTGAACAAAATGTAAAAAAACAACACATAACCCTCTGCTAATAAAAAAGTAACAACAAAAATTGTAATAAGTGTAATAAAGACTTTCCTTTTATCTATGGATTACAGTATTCAATATAACAAAATTAAAATAATTATTTTAAAATATTTCTTCTTTCTTTCTTTATCAGGATGTGCCACTCAAGAAATACTTCTACTTAGTAGATTAGGTACCAAATATATTGGCTGATGACTGTGCTTCTTTCACTTCAAGTGATACTTCACACTTTTAGTATTAGGCCGGAGTCACACATGCGAGAAACGATTCTCGTGTGAATCTCTCGCATGAACACCCGTCACTGCCGCCGGCACTCGGAACGGAGCGTGCAGCTGCATGTATTTCTATGCACCCGCATGCTCCGGTCCGAGTGACGGTGGCAGTGCCGGGTGTTCATGCAAGAGACTTGCATGAGAATCATGCAAGTTTCTCGCATGTGTGACCCCCGGCCTTGAAGACCTCTTCTGGATGATGCTTATACATAGAGAAATGGTATATTGCACAGACAAGAAGAAAAGCAATGGAGCAGTCACCCGGTCTTTCTTGTTGAATTTCTTTAATCCATATTAGACAATATCAATATCTAAATAAAGTGAATAATGTGGTGTCCAGGAGGCAGGAGAGTGAGCATGCTCCCTGTCCAGTGCAGCTGCCATCTCTTCTTCTATCTGGTATAGCAGTCTCCAACAGGGCGCAGGCAAGATGTAGCCTGTGTTGTGATGGAGTTCCTGGTGGAGCAGTGAGATGATTACAGCTCCTCTGCTCTTGTCCCGGGCAGTGCTCGCAGTACTGGCATCTTATAGATGTGAATATAATTGAGTGGTGCAGGGAGGGAACGATGGGCGGAGTGCAATGCTGAGAATGGAGAGCAGTATTAGTGACTCCCTGACACTGCTCACTTTTGTGCCTGTGCCCCAGCCATCAATGTGCTGAATACCTGCGGCTGGAGGAAGGTGCTGAGCGGTACAGGCATTCAGCAATGTCAATTTTTTTTCCCCCAATATACATCCCCCTCGGAGAAGCAAGAGGTAGCTCCCTGGGTGGGTATCTACCCTGCCTACCTCTCATCGCGACCCTGAGTTGAAGCAACCATTTTAGGCTGGTTTCACATTTGCGTCTGTGTGAGCAGCGTTTCATCTGCATAGATCCGCATGTGTCATGGTTGCATATCTTTAACATGGTGTATGCAGAGACATGCGTTCGCATGCGTCATTTCGCGGTGTGCGGCGGTGACCGGCGAATGCAACATGTTGCATTTTTTGAAGCGTCAAAAATCCATCCAATATGCGCAGTCATGCGAATGCGGATGAATGCGTAAAAAAACACATTACTGTCTATGGGAACGAATTGGTACGCAAGGACATGCGTACGGATGCGTTCGATACGCATGCGTTCTTCATGAGACGCCCTTTTGGTGTCTGTCATATCATACGCATGCTCGTAAACAATGCAAACGCATGCAAAAAATGCATACAAAGGCATGCTCACGCAATGGTTTTTTTTGGCGTCATGAGTAAGATGATGCGGATAAAAAACCACTACGTAAACATGCGTTTGCATATGTAGATGATACGCTGCGCACATATATGCAAATGTGAACCTAACCTTATCCTTGATACGATCTTAGCAGGTTTCATGTTTTTTTGGATTTGTTGAGCTCCATCTGTTTGTTATAGTACAAAGAGATTGCACTTAGTAGATGACCTATACCCTGATTAAGAACCAAATCTAACCTTTTGTTATACTTGCATCATTTCTGGAACTACCCTATCTACATAATGCGTAATTCAATGACACGTGTTGACTGGTAACGAGGCGAGTTATGCAATTAAGTTGTGGTTAACTTTCCCATACTTATAAAAAAATCTTTTCTGTAGGAACATCATCAACGTCATCAAGATCACAGCATGCGAGACAAAAAGGTGCATCCCGCAAAGCGAGTATTAGAGTTGATGATGACTGAGATTACAGAAATTAATGAATAAACTTAGAAGATTTTGTGCCAGCTGCGAAGCTTTCCAGTTTGCGGGAATTCAGAACTGCTTTAGGGGAAATTTTATAAGCATTGTTAAAACACGAGCAGCATATGACACATTGTGAAGATGCAACACCACGTAATATGTTAATATGTTCTTATTAATGGCTACATTGTGGATCTGTTATGTAATTTTATTTTAATATATATTTCTACTTATGATTTAAATGTGCCTATATAGTTATTTTTTGTATCTCCCATATTCCAATTACAGTTCTTGTCAGACACTGGTTAACAAAAATTCAAAATAATAGCTTAATAATACATTTTTAAAAATGCGTACTCAGTTAAACATTCCTGGAACACACTTGCTATAGTATAATATAGTAAAGTACAATGTGGAGTGTGATTAGTTTCAAGACCATGACTATCATTAAAGCCTAATATAATATAGTCTCGGCACACACCAATATGATTCTGTGATAGTGATTTTAATCAAAATTCAAAAGCCAGTACATACAGACGTTTCGGTCTGAAACAAGACCTTCCTCAATGTACTGTAATATAGAACAAAATATATAGAAAATAAGACAATAAAGGATGGGCATAAAAATAAGTATATACAGATATATATAAATATGTAGACAAATTTGTATAATGATGAGCGAATGGGAGAATACCATTAACATATAATGCTTGAAAACATCCATTGTTATCTCTTCAGATAATGAACATAGGAAATATATGCATTAAGAGGTGTATACCAACCCCTATGTGGAGACCAGAACTTATAGGCAACCGAGATATACGTACCAGAAACTAGCATTAATAGACCAGGTGGTAGTTGTGTGAAATACCTGGGAACAATATTGTGAAATTAAGTGGCATTTCTTATGTGAAAAGTGAACGGTGTCCAGAGGAAGCATTATCTTGTACATACCACAGATATAGCGCTAAGAAGTGCGCTGCAGACTGGTGTCTGTGGGGAAGAAGGTGGCTAAATGATTAGAGTCAGGATAATTATCTGCTACTAAAGTGAGGTGTCAGTTCAAAACCACAAAGTATCGCTGATGCAGATAAGTGCTTACCGTTTGGGTGAGCTGTGGAGGTGCAGCGGCTGAGACGCGGTATACCACCGCTTGTCATGGAGCGCTGAGATAAGTGAGCTGCTGGTATAAGAAGCCAAAGCAGCGTGGGGACCGGACCGGAAGTCCGGTACCGGACGTGAGGCAGCGTGCGTGTCATGAGGATGATTATGCGTTCCAGCACAGGAACCAGTATGGTGGTTGGCAAAGATTGTTATTTGTGTAACACAGGCGCCATATTGTGATTGGAAGGAAGCAGATAAGTGTTTGTGACAATCCATAATAGCGGAAAAGGTGAATAGATCATCCTGTCTCTGGATAATGAAAAGAGTTCGTGTTCCCAGTTTCGTGCACAATAAGAGGGGTGTTCACAATGGTAGATTCTGCAATAAAAACAGATAGTCAATATCGAGTATATTAAAGCATATGACAAATTTACGATATATGAGGATAACAGAAGACCAAATTATGCAGTAAATGACATAATGTCATATTCTCTATTAAGTCCATGAGGGTGTAGTGTATTGAGTTCATGGATCCAGAAAGCCTCTCTTTTCTTGAGGAGGCTGATGCGATCACCCCCCCTCCTGGGTGCTCGTATATGTTCAATAACCTGGTATTTTAGTTGCGCTATGTTATGGCCAGAAGATATGAAGTGATTAGGGATTGGAAGAAGCAGATTTTTACATCTAATCGTCGACTTGTGCTTAGATATGCGATCTTTTATGACTTGTGTAGTCTCACCCACATACATTAAGCCACAAGGGCATTTTATCAGATAGATGACAAAATTGGAGTTACAGGTAAAGTATCCCTTAATTTCATATTTTTTGCCTGTCTGAGGATGGAAAAATGCATTGCCTTTAGTGATGTTGTTGCATTGCATGCATTGTAGGCATGGAAATGTCCCAAATTTGGGATTCGTGATGAAACGCTGTTGTTTTGGTGGGTGAGAGGAGCCAATGTCTGCTCTGACTAGATGATCTCTGATGTTCCGAGGTCGACGGAAACAAGGGAGAAACGGTTTTGTAAATTCCTTAATGTTGGGATGTGCTGTATTGAGTAAATGCCAATGTCATTGGCATTTACTCAATACAGCACATCCCAACAGCGCATAATCATCCTCATGACACGCACGCTGCCTCACTTCCGGTACCGGACTTCCGGTCCGGTCCCCACGCTGCTTTGGCTTCTTATACCAGCAGCTCACTTATCTCAGCGCTCCATGACAAGCGGTGGTATACCGCGTCTCAGCCGCTACACCTCCACAGCTCACCCAAACGGTAAGCACTTATCTGCATCAGCGATACTTTGTGGTTTTGAACTGACACCTCACTTTAGTAGCAGATAATTATCCTGACTCTAATCATTTAGCCACCTTCTTCCCCACAGACACCAGTCTGCAGCGCACTTCTTAGCGCTATATCTGTGGTATGTACAAGATAATGCTTCCTCTGGACACCATTCACTTTTCACATAAGAAATGCCACTTAATTTCACAATATTGTTCCCAGGTATTTCACACAACTACCACCTGGTCTATTAATGCTAGTTTCTGGTACGTATATCTCGGTTGCCTATAAGTTCTGGTCTCCACATAGGGGTTGGTATACACCTCTTAATGCATATATTTCCTATGTTCATTATCTGAAGAGATAACAATGGATGTTTTCAAGCATTATATGTTAATGGTATTCTCCCATTCGCTCATCATTATACAAATTTGTCTACATATTATATATATCTGTATATACTTATTTTTATGCCCATCCTTTATTGTCTTATTTTCTATATATTTTGTTCTATATTACAGTACATTGAGGAAGGTCTTGTTTCAGACCGAAACGTCTGTATGTACTGGCTTTTGAATTTTGATTAAAATCACTATCACAGAATCATATTGGTGTGTGCCGAGACTATATTATATATCACTATACGGATTGGGACCCTTCTCTGGCACCACTATTATCCACAGTAGTGCCAAAGATACTATTCACATATCATTAAAGCCTGTCTGATGTTAATTAAACCAAAAAGATATACATCTCCAAAATAGTCAGCACACATCTATGGTAAATATAAAGATTATCTTTAGATATAAATAACTTTATTTTACAGCTAAATGGAAACACAATGAAAACCAACTTATATACCAACTTTATATATATATAAAAAATAAATGCTGGCTTGTGGAACAGTCCCAAACTTCCCCTAATTGCAGTGAAAAAGATTTACAATCAATATAAATGTCATAAAAATCACAATGACACCGGAATGTGATACCAAATAAGCTGCACTAGGAATCGCGAGGTTCTTCCTCCAGCCCTTGCACCAACAATACACCAACATACCATCTTTTTCCATTTATTTCAGCTCCTTTATAGGCTTTTCATACTAGATAATTGGTTTATTAGTACACATAGCTTTGTATACTTGGATACTTGGATTTCTTTCTTTGCATACTGCACATAGCCTTGTTTAGTATCACATTCTGATTTAGTTATTATGATTTATGTGGAATTTACATTATATATTTAATATTGTGCATAGATTTTGTTTTCACTGTGATTAGTGGACCTTGTTCCAGCAGTTCTTTTTTTGCCACAGGTCAGCATATATTATTCTTTGATAGTGTGATTGATGTTTTAATTGTATGTCCCCATTTACTCATGTGTAATACCATGGTCGGGGAGTGGACTCATCAGCGCTATCTGTATTTACTGCGGTGACAACTGCTTCATCCCTGGTGCATTCCTCATCCAATTCGGAGTTCGAAAAATTGGAGTCAGAGCCCAGAATAACTTCAAACAGTTCAGCTTTATTTTCTTCAGGACACAGCACATCCAAAACACCATTAGCACGTTTGACACGGTACCAGCAATACATCTTCTACAGATTTTCTTAGCTTCATCAGCTACACCAGAATGGACCACAAAGTAACTGCGGGACAAGGAGCCTGGTGAAAACGGCACTTCAATCTCTTTCCCTGGAACCTGCTTCAGTCCAGACATGGAAATACACATCTACTAGGTTGTCCACCCCCTTCTGGTTATCCTGCTCATGTACTCCCTTGTGGCCCACTCGACTACTTCTTCAGCACTCACACTTTTGCTGACGTTCCCACAGTGGTACTTCCACTGGCTTCTCTTACTTCTTCAGCCCCAGACTCTGGCTGACGTTTCCACAGTGACTCATTCACTGGCTTCTCTTTGCCTGCTGATACTATACACACTCTACTCCCAGTGTGTCAGCTACGCAGCTCAGGACCAGGGACATCCAAGCAGTAACAGGGTCCACCCCGACTGACTATCTCCAGGAAATCCATACCCTAGTTCCCGGCCGACACTTCTCTACATCTCTAGTGTCCTACCAGTGTGCTCTACTATGAATGTGCTCAGTGTCCCCATCTGGTGTCCTCTTTATTAAACCATCTAGAAACTTCCTACAGCTATACCTAACTAGGCCCACTATTATAACCCCATCTAGTGGCCCCTTTGCAAAGCTACACTTACAGAGTCTAAGAATATGATATACTACAAGTGCCCTCCTCTAATGTTCCCAAAGGATGCACTAACTTTCCTTACTCTATACTGAAATACAATACAAACGACACGAAAATATGTCACAGTGAGATACATAACAATTACATACGTGTGAATATAAGTAGCAGCATAAACATTTAAAGGGCTAAGCCCTGACCCCCTTACACATGTAAGACACTTTTTTTTATATATTTGGGTGTGCACTAACTATTTTGTATGTGTTACATCTGTCCAGTACCACATTTTATTTTTGTATGCGTGGTACCAGTCCTTTTCATTTATTTTAAGCCTGTTTGATGTTAAAGAGTAACTGTCATTTACATTTTTAGATTAAGAAGAAAATGGAGGGCACCATCGCAAAATATCTCATATATGTGTGGGATCTTCCTGAAGCATGTAAAAAACTGTCACTCATACACAAAGAAGGACATGCTCAGTCGGAGGTCACCAAAGAAGAAATACAATTCAATATTTTATTTGAGTATACAAAAAGACCAAATTTAAAAACATTTAAAACCTATGATGCCCATTAAAGATGGGTTCTGCCCAAAGAACCTGAAGGCAAAATGAAACAGACATGTATGTATTTCAAAGAGTACTTCATTATTGTTTGACATCTATTCACATTTCAGTGAATTTGGTGTTCAATTTATAGTGCAGTTTTTGCCATGTTATTGCATTACCCATATTTTGTTGTATGCAGTACTCTTTGAAATGATAAGCCAACAGATTTTTCCTGTGAACAACTTCCACCCTTAAAGGGGCGGCACCCTCTTTTTTTTTTTCCAAAAAACCCCTTACCAGGTGCCAGGTCTATTGAGTATTTCTGCTGCCATTTCCATTTTTATTTCATAAATCAATAGTACACATGAAAATAAGCAACTTCGTAATATATCTTATCAGAGGAATTGTTTTCATTTTCCTCCTGGACTGACCATTCATTTTCAAAATTGTCAATTCACTGGTAAAATCTGATATGCAAATTGCCTCTTCAAACAAAGAGGACTTGTACTCTATAGCACCACCTATTGGAAGTAGCGATCCTACAAGTCACAATCAACCCTTTAACGAGTCTTGAAATATGACTTAGGATAAAAGCCAAATCAGAATCTCTGGTAAAATCTGGAAACTTACTGGCCTCTTTGAGTTTTCCTGTAGTTTTGCATATCAGCATACAGTATTTCGAGAGATCATAGTAGCAAGAAGAAGAAATAAAATATTCAAAGTAAAGAAATGAAACAAATATCTGTGTCTTGGTATTAAGACAGTTTTCCTGTCTCCTGTCTGCCTGCTTCCTTTCTTCCTGCAGCCTCCAGTGCTTCTAGTACCTGCCCAATACCTGCATTCTGGTGTTCTGTCTGCCTATAGTCTCCAGTGCTATTAGTACCTATTTCATACCTGCTTTCTGGTGTCCTGTCTGCCTGCGGCATCCAGTGCTTCTAGTCCTTATTTCCTGCTTGCCTTACTTGCAGGTTTCATTAAGCAAGGGATCTATGTGATCATCCGGACCTGAGCTTAGAGGATACACTTCACACCTTATGAGTAGTGTTGAGCATTCCGATACTGCAAATATCGGGTATTGGCCGATATTGGCTGTATCGGAATTCCGATTCCGAGTACCGATATTTTCGTCATATCGGATACCGGAATCGGAATGTCACTGTCACTGTCAGTGTCCGTCGGTCGGGTCTGTCAGGAGTCAGCGGCACTTACCCGGCAGAAGATCTCCGGCGGTCACATCCTGGACTGCTTAATGGCCGCCATCATCTTCTCCCTGGCGGTCACATGCAGTTTCTCGCGATAACTGCAGTGACTGCTGGGTAATCGCGGCCGTAAAGCAGTCCGATGACGTCACCGCCGGGGAAGCAGGTAATCAGCTGTGCTGCGCCGGGATGTCAGGCTCTGCCTGGCATTGCGATGTAGCAGAGCTGGATCGTCGTGGGACACTCGTTACTATGGACTGCGTCGGACAGGTGGTATACTGTTGGTTTGTTTTTTTTCTTTTTTTACAGGAGATCGATGGCGTCGCAGGAATGAGAGAGTAATAAAAGAAATGAAAACTGTGTTGTCTCTTTTATTTCATTAAAAGACTTTTTTATGGCTGTGTCTTTTTTTTAAACATTTAAAAACTTTGGGATTAATAATGGATCGGTGTCTTATTGACGCCTCTCCATTATTAACCGGGCTTATTGTCACCGTGCAATCAACGGTGACATTAACCCCTTATTACCCCGCTTGCCACCGCTACAGGGCAAGTGGGAAGAGCCGGGTAAAGTGCCACAATTGGCACATCTTTTGATGCGCCAAATGTGGGGCTGATGTAGCCTGGTATTATCAGGCTGCTGAGGGCCAAAATCCATGGGCCTTGACAGTCTTTTAATACCAGGCCGCAGCAGTCTGCATTTTACTTGGCTGGTTAACAAAAATAGGGGGACCCCTACGCCGTTTTATTTTCGAGGGGATCCCCTATTTTTGTTAACCAGTCAAGCTAAGCAGACTGCTGTGGCCTGGTATTATCAGGCTGGCAAGGTCCATGGATATTGGATCCTTACCAGCCTGAAAAACCAGGCCTCAGCGGTCTGCTTCATCTGGCTGGTTAACAAAAATAGGGGGGACCCCACGCCAATTTTTTTCGAGGGGATCCCCTATTTTTGTTAATCAGCCAAGATATGCAGACTGCTGTGGCCTGGTATTATCAGGCTGGCAAGGTCCATGGATCTTGGCTCCTTAACAGCCTGAAAATCCAGGCCTCAGCGGTCTGCTTCATCTGGCTGGTTAACAAAAATAGGGGGGACCCCACGCCATTTTTTTTTCGAAGGGAACCCCTATTTTTGTTAATCAGTTCCCTCTGACGTCACTGATTGTGTCCCTGGCTGACCTGAAGTGAAAATGGAAAGCAATCAATTAAGCTTTCCACTTAAGGGCCCGTCTCACATAGCGATATCGCTACCGAGATCGCTGCTGAGTCACTAGTTTTGTGACGCAGCAGCGAGCTCACCAGCGATATCGCTGTGTGTGACATTCAGCGACGATCAGCCCCCCTGCCGGGTATCGCTGATCGTCGCTGAAATGTCAGGACCTTTTTTTGATCGCTGGTTTCCCGCTGACAGGCACGCATCGCTGCGTGTGACAGGCGGGAGACCAGCGATCCGCTGGTAACCAAGGTACACAGCGGGTTTCCAGGCGCGGGGCTGTGCCTAGAAACCCGCTGTGTACCTTGGATACCAGCGCCCTGATGCAGGGAGCTGGTATCCAAGGTACACAGCGGGTTTCCAGGCACCGCGCAGCGCTTGGAAACCCGCTGTGTACCTTGGTTACCAGCTCCCTGCATCAGGGCGCTGGTATCCAACGTACACTGCGGGTAACTAAAGGCTGGGTCTCACATAACGATACACCAGCGATCCCAACAACGATATGCACTTGTCAGGATCGCTGGTGTTTCGCTACATGATCGCTGCTGAGCTGCCAAACAGGCAGCGATCTGGGACAGCGACACTGCGGGTAACATCGCTTAGTTACCCGCAGTGTACCTTGGATACCAGCGCCCTGATGCAGGGAGCTGGTATCCAAGGTGCACAGCGGGTTTCCAAGCGCTGCGCAGTGCCTGGAAACCCGCTGTGTACCTTGGATACCAGCTCCCCTGCATCAGGGCGCTGGTATCCAAGGTACACAGCGGGTTTCTAGGCACAGCCCCGCGCCTGGAAACCCGCTGTGTACCTTGGTTACCAGCGGATCGCTGGTCTCCCGCCTGTCACACGCAGCGATGCGTGCCTGTGAGCGGGAAACCAGCGATCAAAAAAAGGTCCTGACATTTCAGCGACGATCAGCGATACCCGGCAGGGGGGCTGATCGTCGCTGAATGTCACACACAGCGATATCGCTGGTGAGCTCGCTGCTGCGTCACAAAACTAGTGACTCAGCAGCGATCTCGGTAGCGATATCGCTATGTGAGACGGGCCCTTAAGCGATGTTACCCGCAGTGTCGCTGTCCCAGATCGCTGCCTGAGCTGCCTGTTTGGCAGCTCAGCAGCGATCATGTAGCGATACACCAGCGATCCTTACAAGTGCATATCGTTGTCGGGATCGCTGGTGTATCGTTATGTGAGACCCAGCCTTTACTCTCCTGTCAGCCAGGAGAGGAACTCATTCATTTGGGGGTTTACTGTGAGGCTGCAGCATTAGCTGCGGTCCCTGCAGTAAACATTAACCCTTTCTGAAGGATTACACCGTGGGACCTGACTGTGCATGGGATAGGTAAGAATAATTTTGCTTTTTTATTTTGTTTTTATTACAGGAAATGGTTTTTGCAGTAAAATAAAAGATGGTCAAAAACATGTGTCTTTATTTCATTAAAATGATTTTTAATTAAAGTGTGTGTGTTTTATTTTTATTTCATGCAATAGGATTAATAATTGATAGTTGTCTAATTGACAGCTCTCAATTATTAACCTGGCTTAAGGTCACCTTTCAATAGCAAGGTGGCTTTAACCCCATATTAACCCATTCGCCACCGCTACAGGGCAATGGGAATAGACGGGCAAAGTGCCAGAAAGGGCGAATCTAATTATAGATTTGTCTTTTCTGGGGTGTCTGGGGGCAGATGTTAGTAGCCAGGGGGGGGCAAAAATAATGGTCCCTCTCTGGGCTATTATTATCTGCCCCCACTCACTGGCTTTGTCTGTCTGGTTGCGAAAATAGGGCGGGAGCCCACGCATTTTTTTTCAGCAATTTTACACCTCATATATATATATATACATGTCATTGAATTTGTGACACATATATATATATATATATTTATATTTATAGTTCATACACTTCTACATAGTATAATAGCCGCTAATTCAATTGCCGGCTTTTGTGAAAATGCAGAACCCGACATGAAATGACACTTGGTTTACATAGAGTTAACCATGTCTTTTCATGTAGTTTGATATCTGATTTGCACAAACAATTACATGAGTGTAAGTGTGCAAAATTTCACACCTGTAGGGGTTAATTAAAGGTGTAAATTCGTAGCAAAAAAGTCAGTTTTTTTTACAACGAATTTACACCTTTAATTAACCCCTACAGGTGTGAAATTTTGCACACAGCCACTCATGTAATTGTTTGTGCAAATCAGATATCAAACTACATGAAAAGACATGGTTAACTCTATGTAAACCAAGTGTCATTTCATGTCGGTTGCTTCTGTCTTTTCACAAAAGCCGGCTTTACCCGGCAATTGAATCAGAGGCTATTTTACTATGTAGAAGTGTATAAATTATAAATATATGTATATATATATGTCACAATGACATGTATATATATATATATATATATATATATATATATATATGTATTCTATGTGTGTATATTTAGTGTTTACAAGGAAAGAATGGGGTTTTTTTAGTTACGATATTTTGTTCCCATAGACTTACATTGGATTTCCGGTATCGGTATCGGGTATCACCGATATTTTAATGGTATCGGCGATACCATTCCGATTCCGATACTTTTGGATATCGGAAAGTATCGCTCAACTCTACTTATGAGTCATGTCCATTCCACTGCTGACTCCTTACTTTGGCTCAGACAAGGGACTAGCTCTGTGGAATATTATGACTTGATTTCCCTTGCCACCTGAGTGGACTTGCATTTTAAAGAACAGTCTATAGAAAAAACTCTTTCTTCCTGTATCTCAAATTCACATCTCTAAAATCTTCTCCTATAATGGCTGAACTGGATCTCATAAAGATTGGCCTGAACAGATTATCTCCAGGTGAAAGATCCTTTGCCTTACTGATGGACTCTGTACTGTGGTGAACGTGATCATTTTCACAAAAATTGTTCCAAACTGAAGGACAAATCAAGAAAACTTCAGACCCTAGGCGAAGAGAGAGGTATCACCTGAGGATTATCTTTTTCCTCCAGTAAATATAAATTACTTATGCCTATGTCAGTTAGTTATAGTTCCTCTGCTATTGGGGATGGGAAAATTTGAGAGGGTGTTGAGGAAATGCATAAGTGCATGTTGTGTGGGGGTATCAAGAGTAATCTAATCAGATTTATGATTGTACATTTCCACCATGCAAAATATTGAGTCAATGAGTAGTGTTGAGCGATACGATACCGCAAGTATCGGGTATCGGCCGATATTAGCTCTATCGGCCTTTCGATACTTAGTTCCGATATTTTCGTCTTATCGGATACCGGAATCGGGATTGTCACTGTCACTGTCAGTGTCCGTCGGTCGGGTCTGTCAGGAGTCAGCGGCACTTACCTGGCAGAAGATCTCCGGCGGTCACGGGCTGGACTGCTTCATGGCCGCCATCATCTTTCCCCGGCGGTCACATGCAGTTTCTCGCGATAACTGCAGTGACTGCTGGGTAATCCCGGCCGTAAAGCAGTCAGTCCGATGACGTCACCGCCGGGGAAGCAGGTAATCAGCTGTGCTGCGTCGAGATGACAGGCTCTGCCTGTCATTGCGATGTAGCAGAGCTGTATCGTCGTGGGACTGTCGTTACTATGGACTGCGTCGGACAGGTGGTATACTGTTGGTTTGTTTTTTTTCTTTTTTTACAGGAGATCGATGGCGTCGCAGGAATGAGTGTATAATAAAATTAATGAAAACTGTGTTGTCTCTTTTATTTCATTAAAAGACTTTTTTCTTGCTTTGTCTTTTTTTTATACATTTAATAACTTTGGGATTAATAATGGATCGGTGTCTTATTGACACCTCTCCATTATTAACCGGGCTTATTGTCACCGTGCAATCAACGGTGACATTAACCCCTTATTACCCCACTTGCCACCGCTACAGGGCAGTGGGAAGAGCCGGGTAAAGTGCCACAATTGGCACATCTTTTGATGTGCCAAATGTGGGGCTGCTGTAGCCTGGTATTATCAGGCTGTTGAGGGCCAAAATCCATGGGCCTTGACAGTCTTTTAATACCAGGCCGCAGCAGTCTGCATTTTACTTGGCTGGTTAACAAAAATAGGGGGACCCCTACGCCGTTTTTTTTTCGAGGGGATCCCCTATTTTTGTTAACCAGCCAAGCTAAGCAGACTGCTGTGGCCTGGTATTATCAGGCTTGCAAGGTCCATGGATATTGGATCCTTACCAGCCTGAAAAACCAGGCCTCAGCGGTCTGCTTCATCTGGCTGGTTAACAAAAATAGGGGGGACCCCACGCCAATTTTTTTCGAGGGGATCCCCTATTTTTGTTAATCAGCCAAGATATGCAGACTGCTGTGGCCTGGTATTATCAGGCTGGCAAGGTCCATGGATCTTGGCTCCTTAACAGCCTGAAAATCCAGGCCTCAGCAGTCTGCTTCATCTGGCTGGTTAACAAAAATAGGGGGGACCCCACGCCAATTTTTTTCGAGGGGATCCCCTATTTTTGTTAACCAGCAAAGATATGCAGACTGCTGTGGCCTGGTATTATCAGGCTGGCAAGCAGGGTCGGACTGAGCCACCGGGACACCGGAGAAACCTCCGGTGGGCCCCAGCTCCTGCGTGGTGGGCCCTGATTTGAAAGGATAGGTCGCGGGGCAGAGGGGGCGGTGGCCCCGGGCCCCGAGCTCTGAGGGGGCCCACCCGGAGCTACGCTACAGTAACTGTATCGGCGTGCACAGCACGCCGATACAGTTACATTCTGCGGCAGAGCAGGGAGAATCGATCTTCCTGCTCTGCCGCCCAGAAGCTATGGGGCCTGAACAGGCGTTGGGGGGGCCCGGTGCCAGCAGTGGACCCCCCAACCGTCATCGGAGGGTCATCTGTATCGGCATGGGTACGGTTGGGGCGAGGATATGGGTGTGATTAGCTGTGAAATGGGTGTGGTCGGGGCGTGGCTTAAAATTTGCAGCGGCGCAGCCTTTAACCCTCTTTCCTGTCTTCAAAATTTGGGAGGTATGCTGTATGACCTCCCTACAACTTCTGGGCATGCTCCTGATGAGCGCGACGGATGGTCTCCTGAGGGATCTCCTCCCACACCTGGACTAAAGCATCCACCAACTCCTGGACAGTCTGTGGTGCAACGTGGCATGGCCTAAAATTTGCTGCAGCAGGCACAGCGTGCCACAGCCTTTGTCCCTCTTTCCCTTCTTCAAAGGTTGGGAAGTATGATGGTGGGCCCCAAGAATATTTTTTCTCTGGTGGGCCCAAGGTACTCCAGTCCGACGCTGCTGGCAAGGTCCATGGATCTTGGCTCCTCAACAGCCTTAAATACCATGCCTCAGCAGCAGGGGCGTACATAGAAATCATGGGGCCCCATAGCAAAAGTCTGAATGGGCCCCCCCAAAAAAAAAAACCCAGAGCCATTGTAAATGTAAAGTGCCAGCACAGTGAGGGGACACATTAAACAAAAAAATGTATTATGCCCCCATAGATTGTGCCCCCATAGATGCTCCATAGTATAGGCCCTTATGCTGCTGCAGCTGCTGCAACCAAAAAAAAAAAAAAGACATACTCACCTTTCGTCGCTGGGGGCCAGGTGCCGGTGTCCTGAGCAGGGGGTGACACCAGGTGCCGATGTCACCGCTCGCTCAGGGCCCCGGCACCTGAGATATTTACCTGTCCTCTCTTCACTGCTGAGTGCCGCTGTCTTCGGGGTCCTCCAGCAGTGAATGATGAGACAGAGGGCGCGGCGCGCACTAATGACGTCATCGCGCCCTCTGACCTGAACATTGCAGCAAGAGGACGCGAGCAACGGTGGAACGGGACAGGTAAATATCCCTTATACTCACCCTTCTGCCGGCGCGGTCTGTGCAGCCCCTGCTCTTCTCCCACGGTCTCCGCCGCCAGTGTTCAGCGGTCACGCGGGACAGCTCATTAAAGTCATGAATATGTGCGTATTCATGACTGTAATGAGCGGTACCACCTGACCGCTGAACACAGGCGTCAGAGACCGTGGGAGAAGAGCAGGGGCTGCAGAGACCGCACCAGGAGGGGTGAGTATATAGAAGAGCTGCGCTCCCCCTCACCCGCCGACCCCCTGGTAGTACTGTGTCAGCACAGCTACCCGACCGTCGAGGGCCCCCTCACCTGTCCGGGCCCCATAGCAGCTGCTTGGTCTGCTTCATTCACGGTACGCCACTGCTCAGCAGTCTGCTTCATCAGGCTGGTTAACAAAAATAGGGGGGACCCGACGCCATTTTTTATTCGAAGGGAACCCCTATTTTTGTTAATCAGTTCCCTCTGACGTCACTGATTGTGTCCCTGGCTGACCTGAAGTGAAAGTGGAAAGCAATCAATTAAGCTTTCCACTTCCTCTCCTGTCAGCCAGGAGAGGAACTCATTCATTTGGGGGTTTACTGTGAGGCTGCAGCATTAGCTGCGGTCCCTACAGTAAACATTAACCCTTTCTGAAGGATTACACCGTGGGACCTGACTGTGCATGGGATAGGTAAGAATAATTTTGCTTTTTTATTTTATTTTTATTACAGGAAATGGTTTTTGCAGTCAAATAAAAGATGGTCAAAAACATGTGTCTTTATTTCATTAAAATGATTTTTAATTAAAGTGTGTGTGTTTTATTTTTATTTCATGCAATAGGATTAATAATTGATAGTTGTCTAATTGACAGCTCTCAATTATTAACCTGGCTTAAGGTCACCTTTCAATAGCAAGGTGGCTTTAACCCATATTAACCCATTCGCCACCGCTACAGGGCAATGGGAATAGACGGGCAAAGTGCCAGAAAGGGCGAATCTAATTATAGATTTGTCTTTTCTGGGGTGTCTGGGGGCAGATGTTAGTAGCCAGGGGGGGCCAAAAATAATGGTCCCTCTCTGGGCTATTTATCTGCCCCCATTCGCTGGCTTTGTCTGTCTGGTTGCGAAAATAGGGCGGGAGCCCACGCATTTTTTTTAAACAATTTTACACCTCATATATATATATATATATATACATGTCATTGAATTTGTGACACATATATATATATTTATATTTATAGTTCATACACTTCTACATAGTATAATAGCCGCTAATTCAATTGCCGGCTTTTGTGAAAATGCAGAACCCGACATGAAATGACACTTGGTGTACATAGGGTTAGCCATGTCTTTTCATGTCCTTTGCTATCTAATTTGCACAAACAATTAAATCAGACTATGTGTGCAAAATTTCACACCTGTAGGGGTTAATTAAAGGTGTAAATTCGTAGCAAAAAAGTCCGTTTTTTTTACAACGAATTTACACCTTTAATTAACCCCTACAGGTGTGAAATTTTGCACACATAGACTGATGTAATTGTTTGTGCAAATCAGATTGCAAATGACATGAAAAGACATGGTTAACCCTATGTACACCAAGTGTCATTTCATGTCGGGTGCTTCTGTCTTTTCACAGAAGCCGGCTTTACCCGGCAGTTGAATCAGAGGATATTTTACTATGTAGAAGTGTATAAAATATACATATATGTATATATATATGTCACAATGACATGTATATATATATATATATATGTATTCTATGTGTGTATATTTAGTGTTTACAAGGAAATAAAGGTTTTTTTTAGTTGCAATATTTGGTTCCCATAGACTTACATGGGACTTCCGGTATCGGAATCGGATATCGCCGATATTTAGTGATATCGGCGATACCATTCCGATCCGATATTTTTAGATATCGAGCAGTATCGCTCAACACTATCAATGAGGCATAAAATACAGTCCCAGGCCATAACTGCTGTTATTAATGGTAGAATGCAATTTGCATATACAATGTCATATAAAAGGAGCAGACCATGGTCTCTGCCATGAAAAAATCTAAAGCATAGATGGTTTTATTCAATAAAAAATTGAGACAGTAAATACTGATTTCTCTGTAATAGTCATGCAGACCAGGATAGGGATGATAAGCCATGCAGACTAAGATAGGGATGAGGATGCCATGCATACAAGGATAGGAATGAGGAGCCATGCATACCAGGAAAGGGATGAGGAAGCCATGCATACCAGGATAGGGATGAGGAGGCCATGCAGACCAGGATGGGGATGAGGGGGGCATGCATACCAGGATAGGGATGAGGAGTCATGCATATCAGGATAGGAATGAGGAGTTATACATACCAGGATAGGGATGAAGAGCCATGCATACTAGATTGGGGATGAGGAGCCATGCATACCAGAATAGGGATGAGAAGTCATGCATACTAGGATAGGGATGAGGGGATCATGCATACCCGGCTTATACTCTAGTCAATAAGTTTTCCCAGTTTTTTCTGGTAAAACTAGGTGCTTTGGCTTTTATTCGGGCCGGCTTATACTCAAGTATATATGGTAGTTTGCTTCCCCCCAAGTGCTAACAGAGATATGTAGTTCCTACTCAATTCATGTCAGGTTGTAAACATGCTATTTTCCAACAGCACAGCCTGTCTACTATAATAGGTTGGTCTTCTTGCAACAGGGAAGAATTTACCACATTCAAGATGCCCTCACATAGAAATCACCACCACAACAACCTCCACCAGAGCTGTCTGACAATGTTTAGCCTCCTACACCAACATTAGTCATGACATCACCATGTTACAAGCTTACTGCAAAAGAAACAAATCTTCCCCCAAAATAATTTTTTGCCAGATAACAGTTGTGCTCTTTAATGCCAACCCCACCACCCTCCTTCTCCTCTGCACTCCAGTTTGGTTTCTAATAATGAGCAGCATTATCCATGGCTCCCAATTGTTTGTGTAGAAAATAGCTTTAGCTCATGACCCCCTTACTCATTACCACCTCGAGATTTGTCCTGGCTCCGGGCACAGCTACCAGTGCTCCTACCACTACAACTTGCAGAGCCACAGCTTGGCATTAGAATCATGTCTTCCATCTTATGAATGAGGCTCTATGTCATCCTGCTATAAAGGGTGACATAGGGCCTGTTCATGTCTTCCAATATATCGACTGGAAGAAGTTTTTATGGGGATATATCTTTCTTAGACGCTGCAGCATTGGGTGTTTGTGGACTAAGGGGAAGATAAAGAGGTGGCATTAATAAAATTGAACTTCCTTTATATGCTGTAGAACATTAAGTGTTGCAGCATAGGAGGTGGTGGACTGAGCTGAACACTAAGTGAAGATGATGGTGTCACTGTCAGAGGTAACATCATTCTACCATTACTGAGACAAGTGATGTGAAACATATTTTATTACGCCATCACTTCCTCTTTACAAATATGCTTGCCTGGCAAAAACAAAGGGGGAAATGTCACCTGCCTTGGTATTACTACTATTGATAGAATCGCTATTGCCAGCAGTGTCAGTGGTGCTGTGTCTGATGCTAGTTGGTCTCATATTTTTTCTGTGGTATGGATTTTTTTTCTCTCACACTACTACATCCATTGCTAGTGCCACTTTTTTATATACCATATATTTTGGGCACTAGTTTAATGTTTAGAATTTTTTTTTACCAAACCTAGCCAAATATTAAATCAATCAGAAATGTTGAGTAGGGTGTTAGGCGCCATGATTCTCCTGCTGCACAGGGTAGATCCCAAGCCTTGTCTGCCTCTACAGTCTCCCATTCTGCTCTGTGTTGTGAATGTGTTAGAAATGAATTCTGAGCAGAAGCTCCCTCTGGTGGTTACAAACAGTACTGAACCATTCAATGAGGATTGGCAATCAGGAGTTACAGACTGGTCTTATATAAGGGAGGTTCCCTCCCATCATGGTTGCCGGTGATCAATTGTTCTAGTCTCAACTGTGGTTCCTGGTTCACTTGGAAGCTTGCTGAGTCTTGCCTGCATCTTCTGCTATCAGATAGGATATTTTCTGCTTTTATTTTTGTGCTTGCTTTTTGCATTGTTCCCTGCACTTCTGTGGAGGTCAGCCAGGTCCTCTCCGGGGGCTTGTGCTCCTCTCAGTTTATCTGAGCCACTGTTATTTGTTCATTTGCCTTTTCCAGTTTTTTCAGTGACTGGGGGCTTAGATTTGTTACACCAGAGAACTAATTTAGGTGGTAGAGGTCGTGTGATCTCAGGTGTTTTTGCAATTAGTAGAGTTGGTATTTTTTAGGGTTTTTTGGATTGCAGTAAGTGTCCTTCCTATCCTTTTCTGTCAAGGCAGATTGGGCCCCAACGTTTGCTCATACTATTTTCTGTCTGTGTCTGTATTTCCTCTTGTCTAACCGCCATTACATGTTTGAGGGCTTCCTATGTTCTTTGGGGATCTGCTCCGAGGCAGATAGCTTTCCTCTTTCTATCTTTAGGTGTAGTTAACCTCTCAGGCTGTGACGAGGCGTCTAGGACCAATCGTAGGAACGCTCCACGGCTACCTTTAGTTGTGGTGGTTAGTCAGGATACTGCAATCCAGTAGATTCCAACCTCTCTAGTGTATTGCCGTTTTTGCCTGCTCTCCTCAGCTACCAAATCATAACAGTATCACCTGCACAAACTGAAAATTGTATGGTACTCAACAGAAGGGAAAATAGTAAAAGGAAAAAGAAAAAAGGAAGTTGTCAGAGATTTTTTTTTCTCTGTTTGTTGCATTTTTTCCCTCTTTTTCTCTGGGTGCTGAGGAGGATTTTTTTTTCTCTCAATGAAGTTTGCACAGTTGTCTGGCCGTGTGGATCAGCTTGCCACTGAAGTTCGGAGTATTGCTGCCTATCTTGCAGGGTTGCCGGTTGTGGAGCCTAGGATCCCCATGCCGGATTTGTTTTTGGGGGATCGAGCTAAATTTCTAAATTTCAAAAATAACTGTAAGTTGTCCTCAGGGAACGCAGCACAGCAGGTTCAAATTGTCATCTCTCTCCTGCGCGGCGATCTTCAGGATTGGGCTTTTTCCCTGACACCTGGGGACCCTGTTTTGAGTAATGTTGATGCATTTTTTCTGGCTCTGGGGTTATTGTACAATGAACCTAATGTCACTGATCAAGCTGAAAAAACCTTGCTGGCATTAAATCAGGGGCTTGAGGACGCTGAGTTGTACTGTCAGAAATTCGGAAAGTGGGCAGTCCTGACCAAATGGAATGATGATGCTTTGGCAGCCCTTTTTCGGAAGGGTCTGTCAGAAAATGTAAAAGATGTTATGGTGGGTTTCCCTGCTCCCTCTGGTCTCAATGATTCTATGTCATTAGCGATTCAAATTGACAGACGTTTGCGTGAGCGTATAGGTATGCGTGGAATAGTGTTGCCTTATGAACCAGCTTCTAAACCCATGCAGTGTGATAGAGTGGCTTCTGGGGGACAGCGTCATGAGTTTCGAAAACGCAATGGGTTATGTTTCTACTGTGGTGACGCCTCTCATGCTATTTCAGTCTGCCCTAAGCGGGGAAGACGTTTTGCACTCTCAGTTGTCTTGGGTAGTGTTCAGACTAAATTTCTGTTGACTGTTACCCTGATTTGCTCCCTGTCCACATTTTCTGCTCAGGATTTTGTTGATTTGGGAGCAGCTATTAACCTGATGGATTTTGATTTTGCTAAACGTTGTGGGTTTCCCTTGATACCCCTACGGAAGTCTATTCCCCTACTGGGGATTGATTCTACCCCTTTGGCTGAGAATAAACCCCAGTTCTCTACTCAGGTGATAATGAGGGTTGAACCTGATCATCAGGAGAGTTGCAAATTTTTGGTGCTGTATAATCCTCATGACATTATTGTACTAGGTTTCCCTTGGTTACAGTCTCATAATCCTGTTTTGGATTGGAAATCTGTGTCTGTAACCAGTTGGGGCTGCCAATGTGTTAATGCCAACACTCCTGTTTTTCTGCCTCTCCCCAGGCTCAGGATGTTCCTGACTTTTTGACTGATTTTTCTGATGTGTTTAGCGAAAGTAAATCTGCATCCTTGCCCCCCATAGGAGCTATGACTGCGCTATTGAATTAGTGCCTGGTAGTAAATTCCCTAAAGGTCGCCTTTTTAACTTGTCTGTACCTGAACATGACGCTATGCGGTCTTATATCAAGGAGTCATTGTAGAAGGGTCATATCAGACCATCCTCTTCACCCTTGGGTGCCGGTTTTTTATTTGTGGCCAAAAAGGATGGTTCATTAAGACCGTGTATTGATTATCGTCTCTTGAACAATATCACTGTGAAATATCAATATCCGTTACCCTTGATTTCTGACCTGTTTTCCAGGGTGAAAAGTGCTACTTAGTTTACCAAGCTTGACCTCAGGGGAGCGTATAACCTTATTCGCATTAAGCACGGGGATGAATGGAAGACGGCGTTTAATACCCCAGAGGGGCATTTTGAGTACCCAGTGATGCCCTTTGGGCTCACTAATGCTCCTTCCGTCTTCCAGTCCTTCATGAATGACATTTTCAGGGATTTTGTGGATAAATTTCTGATTGTTTATTTGGATGATATCTTGATTATTTCCAATGACTGGGACTCTCATGTGAAACATGTTCGGACTGTGCTCCAGATTTTGAGAGAGAATGCTCTGTATGTGAAGGGATCAAAGTGTCTTTTTGGCGTACAGAGGATCTCATTTCTGGGATTCATTTTTGTTCCCATCTGTTATTGAAATGGACCCAGTCAAGGTTCAGGCCATCTGTGATTGGGTCCAACCTACTTCATTAAAGGCTCTTCAGAGATTCTTGGGTTTTGCCAATTTTTATCGTAAATTTATTGGTAATTTCTCTGTTATTGTTAAACCATTGACTGATTTGACCAAAAAGGGTTCTGATGTGGTGAATTGGCCTCCTGAGGCAGTCTCTGCGTTTCAGGAACTTAAGCAGAGATTCACTTCTGCTCCAGTTCTACGGCAGCCTGATGTTTCTCTGCCATTTCAGGTGGAGGTTGAAGCCTCTGAAATTGGGGCAGGTGCCGTTTTGTCCCAAAGAGATCCAGAGACCTCTAAGAGTAACCCTTGTGCCTTTTTCTCTCGAAAATTTTCTCCAACTGAATGTAATTATGACGTGGGTAATCGGGAGTTATTGGCCATGAAGTGGGCTTTTGAAGAGTGGAGACATTGGCTGGAGGGAGCCAAACATCAGGTGGTGGTCCTCACGGACCATAAGAATCTGGTTTATCTGGAATCAGCCAAGCGACTTAATCCTAGACAGGCCAGGTGGGCCTTGTTTTTCACACGATTTAATTTTGTGGTTTCCTTTCTTCCTGGCACTAAGAATGTTAAGGCGGATGCCCTCTCGAGGAGTTTCCTTGCGGACTCTCCTGAGTTATCTGATCCTGCTGTTATTTTGAAAGAGGGTGTAGTTCTTTCCGCCATCTCGCCCAATTTGAGACTGGCTCTGGAAGGGTGTCAGGGGGATAAAACCGAGCGCTGCCCTATTGGGAAATTGTTTGTCCCAGACCGGTGGAAAAAGAGTGTGATGTCTGAGATTCATTGTTCCGCGTTGGCTGGTCATCCCGGAATTTTTGGTACCAGAGACTTGGTTAGTCGGTCCTTTTGGTGGCCTACTTTGTCTCGTGACGTCAGGGAATTTGTGAAGTCCTGCGGGACTTGCTATCGCTCCAAGCTTTGCTCTCGCTCTAGTGGTTTGCTGATGCCATTGCCTGTGCCCAAGAGACCATGGACCCATATCTCTAAGGATTTAATTTCCGACCTCCCTGTTTCTCAGAGAATGACCGTTATCTGGGTGATTTGTGATAGGTTTTCCAAAATGATACATCTTGTGCCATTACCTAAGTTGCCTTCCTCCTCCGAATTGGTGCCTTTGTTCCTTCAGCACGTGGTTCGGTTACACGGCATTCCTGAGAACACTGTATCTGACAGAGGAGTCCAGTTTATTTCCAGATTTTGGAGGACTTTTTGTTCTAAACTTGGTGTTCAATTGTCTTTCTCCTCGGCTTTTCATCCTCAGACCAATGGACAAACTGAGAGAACAAACCAGACATTGGAGACTTATCTGAGATGCGTTGTGTCTGCTGATCAAGATGACTGGGTCTCTTTTTTGCCTTTGGCTGAGTTTGCTCTTAATAATAGGGCTAGCTCTGCCTCTTTGATGTATCCATTTTTTTGCAATTTTGGGTTTCACCCTCGATTTTCTTCGGGACAGACGGAGGCTTCTGTCTGTCCAGGTGTTGACTCTGTTGTGGAGCGTATGCAGCAGATTTGGGACCAGGTAGTGGAGAGGTTGTCCCTCTCTCAGGAGAGGGCCCAGCGGTTTGCCAACCGGCATAGGACTGATGGTCCTCGGTTTGAAGTGGGGGACTTGGTCTGGTTGTCCTCAAGAAATATCCCTATGAGAGTTGCATCTCCTAAGTTTAAGCCTAGGTTCATTGGACCTTATAAGATCATGGAGATTCTTAATCCTGTTTCCTTTCGTTTACTTCTTCCAGGGACATTTAAGATCCATAAGGTGTTCCACAAGTCCTTATTGAAGAGGTTTGTCGAGCCAGTGGTTCCTATGGCTGCGCCTCCTGACCCTGTTTTGGTTGAGGGCAATCTAGAGTATGTGGTTGAGAAAATATTGGATTCTCGTTTTTCTAGACGGAAACTCCAGTATTTGGTTAAGTGGAGAGGTTATGGTCAGGAGGACAATTCTTGGGTGTTTGCTTCGGACATCCATGCTAGGAGACTGATCCGTGCGTATCACAGAGCTCATCCTGACCTACCTGGTTGCCCAAGTGAGGGTTTGGTGACCCCTCCTCAAGGGGGGGGGTACTGTTGTGAATGTGTTAGAAATGAATTCTCAGCAGAAGCTCCCTCTGGTGGTTACAAACAGTACTGAACCATTCAATGAGGATTGGCAATCAGGAGTTACAGACTGGTCTTATATAAGGGAGGTTCCCTCCCATCATGGTTGCCGGTGATCAATTGTTCTTGTCTCAACTGTGGTTCCTGGTTCACTTGGAAGCTTGCTGAGTCTTGCCTGCATCTTCTGCTATCAGATAAGATATTTTCTGCTTTTATTTTTGTGCTTGCTTTTTGCATTGTTCCCTGCACTTCTGTGGAGGTCAGCCATGTCCCCTCCGGGGGCTTGTGCTCCTCTCAGTTTATCTGAGCCACTGTTATTTGTTCATTTGCCTTTTCCAGTTTTTTCAGTGGCTGCGGCTTAGTTTTGTTACACCAGAGAACTAATTTAGGTGGTAGAGGTCGTGTGATCTCAGGTGTTTTTGCAATTAGTAGAGTTGGTATTTTTTAGGGTTTTTTGGATTGCAGTAAGTGTCCTTCCTATCCTTTTCTGTCAAGGCAGATTGGGCCCCAACGTTTGCTCATACTATTTTCTGTCTGTGTCTGTATTTCCTCTTGTCTAACCGCCATTACATGTTTGGGGGCTTCCTATGCTCTTTGGGGATCTGCTCCAGGGCAGATAACTTTCCTCTTTCTATCTTTAGGTGTAGTTAACCTCTCAGGCTGTGACGAGGCGTCTAGGACCAACGTAGGAACGCTCCACGGCTACCTTTAGTTGTGGTGGTTAGTCAGGATACTGCAATCCAGTAGATTCCAACCTCTCTGGTGTATTGCCGTTTTTGCCTGCTCTCCTCAGCTACCAAATCATAACAGCTCTGGCCACAGGGGGAGCTGCTCAGCAAAGACATCAATCTCAGCGTCTTGCTCTGACTCGTGCTGTGTGCTTGGTTGCTGCTGGCCTTCCAGCAAAAGCTATGGTAACCAGCAATAGGCAGCGGAAAACAGGCCCTCCAGAGTCTAAGTCCCGAAACCACCCAACTGAGCATGCTCGTGAGGTGGCGACCTCTTATTGGTGGTCGATCGTCAGCTGCCTGGTTGATGTGGCAGTTCCGGATTGGTCCATGAGCAAGGTCCTGTCTGACTGGACTTGAGCAGAACATATAAAAGGTTCTCTGGGGTGCACGCTGGTGCGCTAGGATCATTTGTGTTATGCGTGTTAGTGGATACGTTACCACTCTATGTGCACTTGTGCCGCTTTTAGCACAGCGATTGTGTGTGTAGGCAGGCAGTGTAGGGTGGGGACTCCCGCTTGGCTTAGCATCTGACTCTGATCGTGTGTGCGGTTAGCACAGCTGAGTATCAGAATGAGCACAACCACCAGCCTAGACTTTCCTGGGGGGGTAGCTGTAGGGACTCCAACTAGTGTCAATATTGCTTTACTCCTGTGCCATCTAGCAGGGTATAGCTCTGAGTACTTTTTTATAGTACCGCTCTGTGGTGTAACCTAGTTAGGTACTTGGCGCTCTGTTCATACTGAGTGACCTTTAACTCGGCGTGATTATAGTGCTTGTTCGCAGCTTCACTCCACCATTTTTCATTAGCTGCGGTTTTCCATCACTGCATGGTGGACCCCGGGTTGCGATCACACTTTATCATAATTTATATTTAGTGCGATCGGCAAACCCTAACATGGGGTACATGTGATGGTCAAAAAGGCTAATGCAACACCTCCCTGTATTATTGATGTTGCATGTACAGTCATGGCCAAAAGTTTTGAGAATGACACAAATATTATATTTTCACATGATCTGCTGCCCTCTGGTTTTTATGGTGTTTGACAGATGTTTTTATCACAGACATAAATATAATAATTGCAAACATATGAGTAACAAAAGCTTATATTGACAGAATGAGTTAATGCAGCAAGTCAATATTTGCAGTGTTGACCCTTCTTCTTCAGGACCTCTGCAATTCTCCCTGGCATGCTCTCAATCAACTTCTGGACCAAATCCTGACTGATAGCAGTCCATTCTTGCACAATCAATGCTTTAAATTTTGTCAGAATTTTTAGGTTTTTGTTTGTCCACCCGTCTCTTGATGATTGACCACAAGTTCTCAATGGGATTAAGATCTGGGGAGTTTCCAGGCCATGGACCCAAAATCTCTATGTTTTGTTCCCTGAGCCATTTAGTTATCACCTTTGCTTTATGGCAAGGTGCTCCATCATGCTGGAAAAGGCATTGTTGATCGCCAAACTGCTCTTGGAGGGTTGGGAGAAGTTGCTCTTGGAGGACATTCTGGTACCATTCTTTATTCATGGCTGTGTTTTTAGGCAAGACTGTGAGAGAGCTGATTCCCTTGGCTGAGAAGCAACCCCACACATGAATGGTTTCAGGATGCTTAACAGTTGGCATGAGACAAGACTGGTGGTAGCGCTCACCTTGTCTTCTCCGAATGAGGCGTTTTCCTGATGTCCCAAACAATCGAAAAGGTGATTCATTTTCAGAAAATAACTTTACCCCAGTCCTCAGCAGTCCACTGCCTGTACCTTTTGCAGAATATCAGTCTGTCCATGATGTTTTTTCTGGAGAGAAGTGGCTTCTTTGCTGCCCTCCTTGAGACCAGGCCTTGCTCCAAGAGTCTCCGCCTCACAGTGCGTGCAGATGCACACACACCTGCCTGCTGGCATTCCTGAGCAAGCTCTGCACTGCTGGTAGCCCGATCCCGCAGCTGAAACACTTTTAAGAGACGGTCCTGGCGCTTGCTGGTCTTTCTTGGGCGCCCTGAAGACTTTTTGGCAACAATGGAACCTCTCTCCTTGAAGTTCTTGATGATGCGATAGATTGTTGACTGAGGTGCAATCTTACTAGCTGCGATACTCTTCCCTGTTAGGCCATTTTTGTGCATTGCAATGATGACTGCACGTGTTTCTTTAGAGATAACCATGGTTAACAGAAGAGAAACAATAATGCCAAGCACCAGCCTCCTTTTAAAGTGTCCAGTGGTGTCGTTCTTACTTAATCATGACAGATTGATCTCCAGCCATGTCCTCATCAACACCCACACCTGTATTAATGGAGCAATCACTGAAAAGAGGTTAGCTGGTCCTTTTAAGGCAGGGCTGCAATGATGTTGAAATGTGTTTTGGGGGATAAAGTTCATTTTCTGGCCAAATATTGACTTTGCAAGTAATTGCTGTTAAGCCGATCACTCTTTATAACATTCTGGAGTATATGCAAATTGCCATTAGAAAAAGTGAAGCACTAGACTTTGTAAAAATTAATATTTGTGTAATTCTCAAAACTTTTGGCCATGACTGTACAGAATGTGTTTTCAATTTTACTACTTAAACAGGTACAGTATGTAAAAACAGACTGTTTTTAATCTACAGTTAAAATTGTCAGTTTAGTGTAAACGTTTATTTTCAGATTTTTGGTTAGGCAGATTATAGAATGTTAGATGTTGTGAATAGGCTGGAAATGAGTTCTGAGCAGAAGCTCCCTCTGGTGGTTACAAACGGTACTGGACTGTCCAGTGAAGATTGTGAGGATTGGGAATCAGGTGTTACTGACTGGTCTTATATAAGGGAGTCGCCTTCCCATCAGGGTTGCCGGTGATCAATTGTTCTGGTCTCAATCCTTGATTCCTGTTTCCTTGGTAGCCTGCTGTGTTGTGTCTGAATCTCCTGCTAACAGATAAGACATTTTCTTCTTTTGTTTTTGTGCTAGATTTTTGCATTTTGTCCTGCACTTCTGTGGGGGCCTTCAGGGTCCCCTCTGGGGGCTTTTGCCCTCTCAGTTCAGTTCAGCCACTGATGTTTGTACATTTGCTTTTTCCAGTTTTTTCAGTGGCTGCTGTTTTGATTTTGGTTACACCAGAGAACTAATTTAGGTGGTAGAGGTCGTGTGATCTCAGGTGTTTTTGGAATTAGTAGAGTTGGTGCTTTTCAGGGTTTTTTGGGATTGCAGTAAGTGCCCTTCCTATCCTTTTCTATTTAGTAAGTTTGGGCCCCAACGTTTGCTCATACTATTTTCTGTCTGTGTCAGTATTTCTTCTTGTCTAACCGCCATTACATGTTTGGGGGCTTTCTTTGTTCTTTGGGGATCTGCTCCGGGGCAGATAGCTTTCCTCTTTCTATCTTTAAGTGTAGTTAGTTTCTCAGGCTGTGACGAGGCGTCTAGGACCAACGTAGGAACGCTCCACGGCTGCCTCTAGTTGTGGTGGTTAGTCAGGGTACTGCAATCTCATAGTTTCCAACTGCTCTGGTGTATTTCCTTTTTTACCTGTACTCCTCAGTTACCGAAACATAACAGTTAGAGTTGGAAGGGACCACCAAGGTCATTTTGTTTCCCACTGCCCAAAAAGGACATTGTAACAAAAAATGCCAAATGATAAGTACATGGCTTCCAAACGTGGCAAAAGCTTTCAGTTGTGGATTGTAGATTTGACAAATTGGGAAAATAAAACATGTATGCAAAAAGTTTACTTTTTTTGTACTTTTTTTTATAAATTATTTGGTTTAAATTCTCAACCCTAACTTGGCAAAATTATGTAACATTAAAAAGCTATGTTGCTAGATAGGTACACATACGGAAAGGAGGATGTGACAAAAAGGTATAGAAAAATTAAAATGTGTCCCTTTTTAAAAAATAAGAGAAAGCATCCAGCAGCACCTGTTGGTCCACGAATCAGCACCTCACAATACTTCAATGCAAGGGAAAGAGAGAAGATTGCCTTGTCTTCCTCACTCTCAAGTCCATCTGCCATTGATCACCTCTGTCTTTCCTTGTAAGAAACCACATGCAATTTAAAGGTGGGGAAACAAGTGGTGTAAATTTTTAGTCACTTGCACTGCCCTCTGTAAGTAGCCATCTACTAGACCTGAAGGGCCTGACACATCAACATGTATGGGTTGATACAAGTGAGTCATCTAGTCATTAGACGTAGCTAAGGGGTGGTGGCCCCGGGCCCCGCTTTCTGAGGGGGCCTACCCGGAGCTACGCTACTGTCAGGGGTGGATTAAGGGTAGCCAGGGCCCCGGGCTGTTCAGACTCTGTGGGCCCCCCGGTCATGTGACGGGGTCATGTGACGGGGTCAAGTGACGGGGTCATCATATACCTGAAACAGATTATTCCAGGCTCCTCCACCCCTCGAACTGTCCACAGTCCCACTGCTCTCTCTTGGAAAAACTCCACTTCTCACCTATCAGACATTAACAGTTCCCATCACCAGATCACACATATAGCCTGCAGCTTTTGTTTTGGCCAAAAGATTTTTTAAGCCGCCACCATAACACAGTAGACACTTTTGGCCGGGCTCTACTCTACTGTAACCTATTAAATATTTGTTAAAATATGCAATACAATTTAGATAAATTTTAATTTATTTTTCAATTTTCAAAATGACCAATAACGCCACATACTAGGGACAAATACCACTAGACCACATATTACCACTACAGTGATCGAATAATATCACATACAAGGAACAAATACCACAACACCATGACCAAAGCACATATTACCACCACAGTGATCGAATAATATCACATACAAGGAACAAATACCACAACACCATGACCAGAGCACATATTACCACCACAAAGTGACCAAATAGTACATACAAGGGTCAAATACCGCAACACCATGTCCAAACCACATATTACCACCACTGTTATGTTTCGGTAGCTGAGGAGAAATAGCAAAATAGCCAAAGTAGCAATACACCAGAGAGGCTGGAAACAACTGGGTTGCAGAACCCTAAACTAACCGCAACACTACACTAGAAGTAGCCGTGGAGCGTACCTACGGTGGTCCTAGACGCCTCGTCACAGCCGGAGAGATAGCTACACCTAAATACAGAAAGATGAAAGCTAACTGCCCTGTAGCAGAACCCCCAAAGAAATAGGAAGCCCCCAAACATGTAATGGCGGTTACACAAGAAGAAAATACGAACACAGACAGAAAATAGAATGAGCAAACGCTGGGGCCCAATTTTGTCTAGATAGAAAAGTATAGGAAAGAATTCTAACTGCAACCCAAAAAACCCTGACAAAAATACCAACACTTCTGATTAACAAAAAAAACTGAGATCACACGATCTCTACCACCTAAATCAGATCTCTGGTGCAACACCCAGCAATTCAGCAAATAAAAAGTGACACAGGAATAGAGCAAAAGTGCAAACACAAACTGAGCACAAAAGCAGAGCCAGGCCCCAAAAGGGGACCAGGCTGAAGTCCACTGCAAGGCAGCAAACCAGCAAGGAAAATCAAACCAGTGGAAAAAAAACAGCAAGTCACTTATCAGAATGAAAGCAGGAATGCAAGTTGAGCTCCAACCAAGACCTGGAAGAACAATTGATTACCGGCAAGGCTGATGGGAGTTCAGGTCACTTATATCAGACCATTCTGACCCAGCTGAAAGCCATTCAGCAATTGGTTCATTACCCTCAGCAACCACCGGAGGGAGCCCCAACTCCGAAGTCGCCTCCAACGTGTTCACAACACACCACATAGTAACTGAATACTACAATACTGATCAGTAATAAAAAAAAAAACACAATACTATCACCATAAGGGCTCATACTCACTGGCGAGAAATACGGACGATTGCAAGCCGATAAAAGATCGGATTGCAATCGGACCAATGTTATTCAATAGGGGACTTCTCATTTGCGAATTTTTTCTCAGCTGAAATCGGTTTGCAGCGATTTTGGCATGATAATCGCTAATGCAAGTCAATGGATGCGATAAAAAATCGGACAGCACTCGCACCATGCGAGTGCTGTCCGATTTATACGCACCAGTGTCCTTTGAAAAGCCGGCAAATCATCCCCGGCTACTGTAAAATCACACTGACAGCTCACAAAACACTAGATACATACATATAGAATACATATATATATATATATACATGTCATTGTGACACATATATATATATACATATATTTATAGTTCATACACTTCTACATAGTATAATAGCCGTTAATTCATTTGCCGGCTTTTGTGAAATTACAGACCCGACATGAAATGACACATGGTTTACATACAATTAACCATGAACATTTCATGTAGTTTGATATAGGGTTTTCACTAACAATTACATGAGTGGCTGTGTGCAACATTTCACACATGTAGGGGTTAATTAAAGGTGTAAATTCGTTGTAAAAAAATGCGTGGGCTCCCTCTGTATTTTCTCAACTAGACAGACAAAGCCAGCGAGTGGGGCAGATAACTATAGCTGAGGGAGGGTGAATTTATATTGTGCCCCCCCTGGCTACTACATCTGCCCCCAGCCACCCCAGAAAAGGCAAATCTATAATTCGATTCGCCCTTTCTGGCACTTTGCCGGTCTATTCCCATTGCCCTGTAGCGGTGGCGAATGGGTTAATAATGGGTTAAAGCCACCTTGCTATTGAAAGGTGACTTTAAGCCAGGTTAATAATTGAGAGCTGTCAATTAGACAACTATCAATTATTAATCCTATTGAAGTAAATAAAAAAACAAACACACACGAAGAATAAATAATTTTATTGAAATAAAAACAAATTTTTTTGACCATCTTTTATTTAACTCTTAATCCTTGCGAAGCCCTTGATCTCCTATAATAAAGAAAAAATAATAAAACAACAGCAGCGTTAAACTGCCACAGTGCGCCGCCGTCAGGGCAGTAATGCCCTGATGGCGGCCCTGTGGTGGGTCCCCCCAACACCACCGGGCCCTGGGCGGTAGCCCAGATTGACCCTATTATAATCCACCCCTGGCTACTGTAACTGTATCGGCGTGCACAGTGCGCCCATACAGTTACACTGCGGCAGAATTGATCTCCCTGCTCTGCCGCCCAGCCGCTATGGGGCCCCTGAGCAGGCGGTAGGGGGCCCTGTGACAGCAGTGGGAAATAACACAGTTATCTAGCGCTCCGCTTGCAGAACACATTACTTAATTTTTCCCAACTTCTACATTATACCACATGAAGAAAAAAAGGCGACATTTAAAACAGTATCCTCAAAAATAAAATAAATACATGACTGACGTAATATCCCTTAATTAGCCCCTATGGTAATAAAATTCCCCATCCTAGCCCCCGTGTGTCTCATTCCTGGCTTCAGCCATGTTCTACCATCCCGCCCCCCATATGATCTCCGCATCATGCCTCATCTGTCTCCATCGTATCCATCCTGCCACATGATCCTGCACGATCTGTCTTCAATCATGCCCCCTGTGTCTCTATTCTGTCCCATCTGTCTCCAATCCTGCCTCCAGTGTCTCCAGTCATGCCCCCAGTGTCTCATTCTGCCCCCTGTGTCTACAATTATGCCCGGTATCTCCATTCTGCCCCCGTGTCCAGCATTCTGCCCCATGTCTCAGTTTGCTCCATGTCTCACAGTTTGCCCCCATGTCCAGCATTCTGCCCCCATGTCTCACAGTCTGCCCCATGTCCAGCATTCTGCCCCATGTCCAGCATTCTGCCCCCCATGTCCAGCATTCTGCCCCCATCATGTCCAGCATTCTGCCCCCATGTCTCACAGTTTGCCCCCATGTCTCAAAGTCTGACCCCATCATGGCCAGCTTTCTGCCCCCATCATGGCCAGAATTATGCCCCCATCATTTCCAGCATTCTGCCCCATCATGTCCAGCATTATGTCCCCATCATGGCCAGCATTCCGCCCCCCATCATGACCAGCATTCTGCCCCCATCATGGCGAGCATTATGTCCCCATCATGGCCAGCATTCTGCCCCCATTATGTCCAGCATTCTGCCCCCATCATGGCGAGCATTATGTTCCCATCATGGCCAGCATTCTGCCCCCATCATGTCCAGCATTCTGCCCCCATCATGGTGAGCATTATGTCCCCATCATGGCCAGCATTCTGCCCCATCATGTCCAGCATTCTGCCCCCATCATGGCGAGCATTATGTTCCCATCATGGCCAGCATTCTGCCCCCATCATGTCCAGCATTCTGTCCCCATCATGGTGAGCATTATGTTCCCATCATGGCCAGCATTCTGCCCCCATCATGACCAGCACTCTGCCCCCATCATGTCCAGCATTATGTCCCCATCATGGCCAGCATTCTGCCCCCATCATGTCCAGCATTCTGCCCCCATCATGGCAGCATTATGTTCCCATCATGGCCAGCATTCTGCCCCCATCATGTCCAGCATTCTGTCCCCATCATGTCCAGCATAATGTCCCCATCATGGCAGGCAGCATTCTTCCCCCATGTGTCCAGAGAGTCGGCCCCACGGCCTGCCACTCAATTAAAAAAAAAAAAAAACACATGTTCTCTTCTTACCTTTCCGTGCTCCAGCGCCGAAGCTCCCTGCACAAGCGCGCACTCGCAATGACGTCAGACGCCGGCGACGTGTGCGCTGCGGCCAACGTCAGCTGCCAGCCTCCGATTGGCTGGCGGCTGTTAACTATTGACGTGCGGGCGCCCGCACGTCAATAGCGTTAAACTGCCACAGCGCGCCGCCGTCAGGGCAGTAATGCCCTGATGGCGACCCTGTGGTGGGCCCCCCTACACCACTGGGCCCTGGGCGGTAGCCCAGATTGACCCTATTATAATCCACCCCGGCTACTGTAACTGTATCGGCGTGCACAGTGCGCCCATACAGTTACACTGCGACAGAGCAGGGAGAATTGATCTCCCTGCTCTGCCGCCCAGCCGCTATGGGGCCCCTGAGCAGGCGGTAGGGGGCCCTGTGACAGCAGTGGGCCCCCCGCCTGTCATTGGAGGGTCAGCTGTCTATCTCATATCTAGCCGATACAGCTGACCACATTGAGAGAAAAGGAGCGCTCGCTCCTTCTCTCCCATAATCCCCCTCTCAGCATCTGACTGCGGGCGCGATGACGTCACTGCCCGGCACCCGCTTTCAGGAGAAGAGAGGGAGAGCAGTGAGCAGTGCAGGAGACGGGAGTGAGAGAGGTGAGTACTGGATTTATTATTTTTGTGATGGGGGTGCATTATACTACAGAGGCTCCCTATGGGGAGTCCATTATAATACAGGGGCTGCCTATTGGGAGTGCATTACACTACAGAGGCTCCCTATGGGAAGTGCATTATACTACAGAGGCTCCCTATGGGGAGTGCATTATACTACAGAGGCTCCCTATGGGGAGTGCATTATACTACAGAGGCTTCCTATGGGAGTGCATTATAATACACGGTCTGTCTATGGGGAGTGCATTACACTACAGAGGCTCCCTATGGGGAGTGCATTATACAACAGAGGCTCCCTATGGGAGTGCATTATACTACAGAGGCTTCCTATGGGGAGTGCATTACACTACAGAGGCTCCCTATGGGGAGTGCATTATCCTACAGAGGCTGCCTATGGGGAGTGCATTATACTACAGAGGCTCCCTATGGGGAGTGCATTACACTACAGAGGCTCCCTATGGGGAGTGCATTATACTACAGAGGCTGCCTATGGGGAGTGCATTATACTACAGAGGCTCCCTATGGGGGGGTGCATTATAATCATTATAATACAGAGGCTCCCTATGGGGAGTGCATTATACTACAGAGGCTGCCTATGGGGAGTGCATTACACTACAGAGGCTCCCTATGGAGGTGCATTATACTACAGAGTCTCCCTGTGGGGGTGCATTATAATACAGAGGCTCCCCATGTGGAGTGCATTATAATACAGAGGCTCCCTATGTGGAGTGCATTATACTACAGAGGCTCCCTTTGGGGGTGCATTATAATACAGAGACTCCCTATGTGGAGTGCATTAAAATACAGAGGCTCCCTATGTGGAGTGCATTATAATACAGAGGCTCCCTATGGTGAGTGCATTATACTTCAGAGGCTCCCTATGGGGAGTGAATTATAATACAGGGGCTGCCTATGGGAGTGCATTATAATACAGAGGCTCCATATTGGGAGTGCATTATACTACAGAGGCTCCCTATGAGGAGTGCATTATACTACAGGGGTTCCTGTGGGGGTGCATTATAATACAGGGGCTGCCTATGGGGAGTGCATTATACTATAGAGGCTCCCTATGGGGGTGCATTATAATATAGAGGCTGCCTATGGGGGAGTGCATTATAATACAGAGGCTCCATATGGGGAGTGCATTATAATACAACGGTTCCTTATGGGGAGTGCATCATAATACAGGGGTTCCCTATGAGGAGTGCATTATAATACAGAGGCTGCCTATGGGGAGTGCATTATACTACAGAGCCTGCCTATGGTGGTTGCATTAAACTACAGAGGCTCCCTATGGGGAGTGCATTATAATACAGGGGTTCCATATGGGGAGTGCATTATAATACAGAGGCTGCCTATGGGGAGTGCATTATACTACAGAGGCTGCCTATGGGGGTACATTATACTACAGAGGCTCCCTATGGGGAGTGCATTATAATACAGGGGCTGCCTATGGGGAGTGCATTATAATACAGGGGCTGCCTATGAGGAGTGCATTATGATACAGGGGTTCCCTGTGGGGAGTGCATTATAATACAGGGGTTCCCTGTGGGGAGTGCATTATAATACAGGGGCTGCCTATGGGGAGTGCATTAGAATACAGGGGTTCCCTATGGGGAGTGCATTATAATACAGGGGCTGCCTATGGGGAGTGCATTATATTACAGGGGCTGCCTATGGGGAGTGCATTATAATACAGGGGCTGCCTATGGGGTGTGCATTATAATACAGGGGTTCCCTATGGGGAGTGCATTATAATACAGAGACTGCCTATGGGGGTGCATTATACTATATTGAGGACTATCTGGTGTATTATGCTATATGGATATTATCTAGGGGGGCATCATACAGTGTGGGGATTATAGTGACGGGACCATCATACAGTGTTGGAGCCATTAAATAGTTTGGGGATATTAAGGGGTCAGTATATATCCAGTGAGGGGGCATTATACGGTGTTTAGGGGAGCTGTAAAGGGGGAAGACTTGGGACATTATTAAATGTAAAGTGGGCACTTATTGTTATAGGGGAACTCGGGTTACTGTGACTGTCAAAGGGGCACACACAGGGCAATAGTACATTTTAAGGGACCAAATGTGGGCACTGTTTTCTAGGGCACTTGCACCCGGCATTACTACATTCTAGAGTGCTGCTTTAGAATTTAGAGGTCACATAGAACCACCCAGCAGGTGCAGTAATAAGGACACATATGGCAGCAGCGGCTCAGTATTGGGGTATCAGCAAGATGAGGAGTTTGTGCAGGTTGAGAATAGTCCAAGTGGTGACCGTGACAGTGCTGAAAATATGAGAAGTGAAACATGTCTTTGTTGTATTCTCTGCAGTCGAGTCCTGGCTGGAGGAGTCGTCATGTCGGTCTGGGCCAGATGGAAAAGACATGAAGAGTGAACAATTCCATCAGAAAGAATGTCAGCGGTAGGTCGTTATCTGTAACTCTGCTGTAATCTATTATATGTTTTGTAGGACTGGTATTATTTACCACTGACCATATGGTGGTGATATTAATATTGGTCTTGTTATATATAGATTATTTTTGGCAACAGCGCGGTGATTTGCTGAGGTTCTCTGGTTAGGGGCCCACTCAGAAGTTTCCCTCCCCCCCAACCAAAACCCTAGCTACGCCTCTGATTAGACCCCTTTGTTATTTCTCAAAACCTTGTTTTTAAAAGGGAGCACAGGCTAATGTGGGGGTAAAGAAATCAGGGGTCTCCAGACTTGGAGGAAAAAAATGTCAGCGCATGAGAAAAAAAACAATCTCAGATTGCCTTCCATAAATCTCACTTTTTTGCAGAAAGAGAGGTGGCACAACACACATGATTTTTAGTACAGTGTAGAAGGAAAAAAGCAAATTAGAAGATTGCTGGGTCAGAAAACCACCAGAAACAGAACAGGAAGGCAAAGGGTCTTCCCTGAGACAAAACTGTTTATATAAAACTAGATGGAGGCCCGATGCTATCGCATCGGTAGGGAGGTAATGTCATGATGGGGGCAGGCTTTGCAGCATTTAGAATCTCTCCCTCTCATGTGCTCACCCACCTATCCACTCTCTCTTTCCCCATGTGCTGACTTCTCCCTTCTGTGCTCTCTTCTTTGACTTGTCTACCCCATGTGCTATCCCCTTGTCTGCTGTCTCTCTCCTTCCTGTGCTGTTCTCCCCTCATGTGCTGTCCCGTTTGATCTGTCTCTCCCCTGTGTCTGACCGTGTACAGAACATACCACAGCTCCTGGGCAGAGGAGGAAGCAAGAGACAATACTGACATTACAGAGGATACATTTTGTGAGGTAAAATATTGTTTAAAAAACAGTCAGCGAAATATTTTGCCTCACAAAATGAATCCTCTGTGATCCCTGCTGTAATGTCAGTATTGTCTTTTGCTTCCTCCCCTGCCCTGGAGATGTGGTATACTCCGTACACGGTCAGTCACAGACAATTTTTAAAATGAACTTTTGTTCGTGGGAAAACCCCTTTAATGTGACCGGTTCCTCTGCCTGTAGACACGTCACGCATCTGCCACCGGGATCAGCAGAATGATTCACTGCGCCTGGGCAGAATTCGTGCAGGCGCAGTGTGACGGTGTTGCGCTGTTGGTACTACGCAAGAGGCTGCGTGAGTGTGTGAGTGTGAGAATGAGAGTGTGTGAGTGTGAGAGGAGCGTTCAGCGTATAGAGTATGTGTGTGTGACACTTGGGTGTAAGTGAGCTTCCTCTGCTTGGAATTCTGAGATACGGTGACATCTGGACAGAACAGGAAATGAAAACATTACAAGGCAATTATATAAATAGACTAGATGGAGGCACGATGCTATCACATAGGGAGGGCGGTAATGTCACAATGGGGTAGGCTTTGCTGCATTGAAAATCTCTCCCCCCATGTGCTCACCCACCTATTGTCATGTGTGCATTGCCACGAAGATCGTCGCGGTTGCACATTTTGACTTCTCACAGCTGAGCTGCTGTTTCTTTGTGTTTGGCAGCTAGGGAGTTAATTCTGTCTGTGCTCGGTGCTGGGACTGGGTGCAGTTTCTCCCGGCTGCAATTGATTATTTGTTGATTGGTTTCCTTTAAATTCCTGGTTGTCTGTTTGGGGAGTTGCCAGTGAAACCTTCATGCAGACCACAGATAGGAATGAATCTGTATAGACTTTAGTTGTGAGCTCCTTAGTTGTTCTAAGCTCAACTTGGTTAGAGTTTATTTCCCAGACCATTTATGTTCCTTTGGTGTTTGAGTGTGTATACAAGCGAGTGTTATCCTGTCTGTCTTATATGTCTAATCTGTGTATTTAGCTGAGATCAGCCCATATCCCTTTGGTGGTAGTCAGGATCCTTCTTAGGACTGATTACAGGGTTCAGGGTCTGATAGGAGACAGGGTTAGGTTGGAGACTTGGACCTCTGAACCATTATCAGTACCTCCAAGGTGAGGGATTAGTTAGGACCCCAGTTTAGGGTCAGGTTAGATCCCGGTCCACCTCTTTCCTGTTTCAGCTCATCAAGTCCTCAAGATTAACCCTGAGTTCAGCAGATATCGTGTCAGGTAAATCTATTCTATACTTACATGCTGATGTTGCTATACTAGTTGTTGTATAGAGTGTTGTTCCTGTATTAATAGTTTACTGACATTGTATACATATCATTAGACAGCGTGACATTTTCACTGGCCATAAAAATTATCTCCAGTTACCATGGATCCAGTAGCCCAGCTGGCTCTGCAGTTGCAGGGATTATCCATGGAGCTGACGGACATTAAGTCCAAAGTTTTGTCTCCCCTGGAGCAAACCAGAGTTGAACCTAAAGTAGCTCTCCCGGACAGGTTCACTGGTGGGCGAGACAAATTTTTCACCTTCCGGGAGGCATGTAAATTGTATTTTCGGCTTCGGCCTCGATCATCAGGGAGTGAGGAGCAGAGAGTGGGAATTGTTATCTCACTTCTGCAAGGGGACCCTCAATCCTGGGCATTTTCCCTTCCTCCGGGATCCCCGGCTCTACTGTCTGTAGATCAATTTTTTACTGCCCTGGGATTGGTATATGATGACCCAGATCGGGTCTCTCTTGCTGAGACAAAATTATGTAAGATACAGCAGGGAGATCGTCCGGCAGAGGAATTTGCTTCTGAGTTTCGTAGATGGGCCACAGATACTCAGTGGAATGACCCAGCTCTTAGGAGCCAGTTTTGTCATGGGCTTTCTGATAAATTAAAAGACGTTTTGGCTCAGTATGAGTCTCCTCCTTCTCTGGAGGCTGCTATGGCCTTAGCTATCCGTACTGATAGACGGCTTCGGGAGAGGGGTGAGGTAACCCCACTCCCTGTTGTTTCTCCACCTACCACTAAAGTCCCTTATGTTGAGGTTCCCCTTGTCTGTTCGGATGAGCCTATGCAGTTGGGAGGGACATCATTTCGTAGGAGGGGATTGGCGGTACGCCGCAGGACTAGAAGATGTTTTTTCTGCGGGAAAGAGGGACATTTTGTTGGAGAATGTCCATCCCGTGCCTTGTTGAGCCAAAAGTCGCCGGAAAACTGTTAATCCCAGGTTGTGTGGTGGACGACAACCTGGGAGTATGTATTTCATCCGCCAGTTCTTCTCAGTTCCTTGTACCAGTGGAGGTGGTAGTTGGTACGAGAGTGGAGAGATTGTCTGTTCTTCTTGATAGTGGTTCCGGGGCTAATCTGGTTGACGCTCAGTTTGCTCAGGCTCAAGGTATGCATCTGAGTGTATTGGTCAAACCGATCCCTATATTCTCCATTGACGCCAGGCCTCTCGGCCAAGGTAGCTTTGTTCATGAGGTTCATAACATTGACCTTCGGGTAGGGGCAGTACATAGGGAACAATTATCTTGTTATGTGTTGGAGGGTCTACCTACTCCCATTGTGTTGGGACTTCCTTGGTTGGTTAAACATAACCCTGTGATTAATTGGCAGTCCAGAGAAATAAGCCAATGGGGTGAGTTTTGCAAAAGCAACTGCATGAACACAGTCATCAGTGCGGTCGTTCCTAGTACATTGCCTCCTTTTTTGGAGGATTTTGGGGATGTTTTCTCTGAGGAGGGGTGTCAGGAGTTGCCTCCTTATCGCGTGTATGACTGCTCCTTCCTGATGCTAAGTTGCCTAAAGCTAGGTTGTATAATCTTTCTGGTCCTGAGAGGCAGGCTATGAAAGATTATATTTCTGAAAGTCTGGCCAAAGGGCATATTAGACCTTCATCTTCCCCAGTAGCCGCGGGGTTCTTCTTTGTGAAGAAGAAAGATGGAGGCCTACGCCCTTGCTTGGATTTCCGCAAACTTAATCGGATTACTGTTCGAGATCCGTATCCGCTCCCACTTATTCCTGATCTCTTCAATCAAATTGTTGGCGCCAAATGGTTTTCTAAATTGGATCTCAGGGGGGCGTATAATCTGATTAGGATAAAAGAGGGGGATGAGTGGAAAACGGCGTTTAACACGCCGGAGGGACATTATGAGAACCTAGTCATGCCTTTTGGTCTGACTACTGCACCAGCAGTATTCCAACATTTTGTTAATGACATTTTTCGTCACCTTGTGGGGCTGTTTGTGGTTGTATATTTGGACGACATTTTAATTTACTCGCCAGATCTTGTGTCTCATCAGGAGCATGTGAGACAGGTGTTGCAGATCTTGCGAGACAATAAACTATACGCCAAACTGGAGAAGTGTGTATTTGCCGTACAGGAACTTCAGTTTTTGGGTTTTTTGGTGTCAGCCTCCGGTTTCCGTATGGACCCTGAAAAGGTGAGAGCAGTGCTTGAATGGGATCAGCCAGGGGATCTTAAGGCTCTGCAGCGTTTTTTGGGGTTTGCTAACTACTACCGGAAATTTATTTGTAATTTCTCATCTGTCGTCAAACCTCTCACTGACATGACAAGAAAAGGGACGGATTTTTCTAAATGGTCGGACAAAGCTTGCCAAGCCTTTTCCTCTTTGAAGAAATGTTTTGCTTCGGCACCCGTTCTCATCCAACCAGATGCATCTCAGCCGTTTATTGTGGAGGTGGATGCGTCTGACGTAGGGGTGGGTGCTATATTGTCCCAGGGTCCGTCCCCTGGTAAATGGCATCCGTGCGCTTTCTTTTCTAAGAAATTGTCGTCCGCCGAAAGGAATTATGATATCGGCAATAGGGAACTTTTGGCCATTAAGTTAGCTTTTGAAGAATGGCGTCACTTTTTGGAGGGGGCAGTCCACCCGGTTACCGTTATTACTGATCACAAGAACCTGTTGTATTTGGAATCCGCTAAGCGTCTGAATTCCAGACAAGCTCGATGGTCGTTGTTTTTTACCAGGTTTAATTTTGTCGTCACTTATCGCCCGGGGTCTAAGAATGTAAAGGCTGATGCCTTGTCTCGCAGTTTCCCAGGGGCCGGGAAAACGGATGACCCGAGTCCTATCCTTCAGGAGGGGGTGGTAGTGTCGGCTGTATTTTCTGAGCTTGAGGAGGAGGTGTTAGAGGCTCAGGGGGACGCCCCTGCAGGACCTCCAGGGAGACTGTTTGTCCCAAATCTGTTGAGACAAAAGGTTATTGAGGCACATCATAATTCTGCTCTAGCAGGACATCCAGGGAGTAAGGCTACTTTAGATCTCCTTTCTCGCCGGTTTTGGTGGCCTAATGCTAATAAAGATGTTATAACTTTTGTCGCGTCATGTGGGGTGTGTGCTCGCTCTAAAACCCCTCATACCCGTCCGTCTGGGACCCTTTTACCCTTGAAACTTCCGGAGCGTCCATGGACTCATTTATCTATGGACTTCATTACGGACCTTCCTCCGTCGTCAGGGAATACTGTCATACTGGTGGTTGTTGACAGGTTCAGTAAGATGGCACATTTCGTTGCTCTTCCTGCACTCCCTAATGCTAAAACTCTGGCGCAGGTGTTCATTAGGGAGATCGTTAGACTTCATGGGTTGCCTTCTGATGTGGTGTCAGATAGGGGGTCTCAGTTTGTGTCCAAATTTTGGAGGGCATTTTGTTTACGTCGGGGGATGCAATTGTCATTTTCCTCGGCTTTTCATCCGCAGACCAATGGTCAGACAGAGCGTCTGAATCAGAGCTTAGAGACATATCTCCGGTGTTTTGTCTCAGAGAACCAAGAGGACTGGTCTTCTTTTTTGCCTCTGGCAGAGTTCGCTCTTAACAACAGGCGGAGCGAGTCCACTGGTAAGTCCCCGTTTTTTGGGGCATATGGTTTCCATCCCCAGTTTTGTACTTTCAATGGGGGGGCCCTTCTGGGGTTCCTGAGGAGGAGCGTTTCTCGTCGTCACTTGCTTCTGTGTGGAGAGGTGTATTGAATAATCTGAGTGCGATGGGGAACCGTTACAAACGTATGGCTGATAGGAGGAGAGTTTCTGGTCCAGATCTGAATGTGAACGATCTGGTATGGTTGTCTACCAGGAATATAAAACTTAAAGTGCCCTCCTGGAAACTGGGTCCCAGATTCATCGGGCCGTACAGGATCAGTTCCATAATTAATCCTGTGGCATTTCGTCTGGACCTCCCTCCTACGTTTAAAATTCATAATGTGTTCCACAAGTCATTACTTAAAAGGTATGTGGCACCAGTCATACCGTCACCTCTACCTCCTCCTCCTGTGTTGGTCAATGGTAACTTGGAATTTCAAGTATCAAAGATCATTGACTCACGTCTGAATCGCCGGTCCCTTCAGTACTTGGTGCATTGGAAGGGGTATGGTCCAGAGGAGAGGACGTGGGTCCCTGTGTCTGATGTTAACGCAGATCGTTTGGTTCGGACCTTCCACAGAACTCACCCGGGCAGGCCTGGCCCTGAGGGTCCGGAGGTCCCTCGTAGAAGGGGGGGTACTGTCATGTGTGCATTGCCACGAAGATCGTCGCGGTTGCACATTTTGACTTCTCACAGCTGAGCTGCTGTTTCTTTGTGTTTGGCAGCTAGGGAGTTAATTCTGTCTGTGCTCGGTGCTGGGACTGGGTGCAGTTTCTCCCGGCTGCAATTGATTATTTGTTGATTGGTTTCCTTTAAATTCCTGGTTATCTGTTTGGGGAGTTGCCAGTGAAACCTTCATGCAGACCACAGATAGGAATGAATCTGTATAGACTTTAGTTGTGAGCTCCTTAGTTGTTCTAAGCTCAACTTGGTTAGAGTTTATTTCGTAGACCATTTATGTTCCTTTGGTGTTTGAGTGTGTATGCAAGCGAGTGTTATCCTGTCTGTCTTATATGTCTAATCTGTGTATTTAGCTGAGATCAGCCCATATCCCTTTGGTGGTAGTCAGGATCCTTCTTAGGACTGATTACAGGGTTCAGGGTCTGATAGGAGACAGGGTTAGGTTGGAGACTTGGACCTCTGAACCATTATCAGTACCTCCAAGGTGAGGGATTAGTTAGGACCCCAGTTTAGGGTCAGGTTAGATCCCGGTCCACCTCTTTCCTGTTTCAGCTCATCAAGTCCTCAAGATTAACCCTGAGTTCAGCAGATATCGTGTCAGGTAAATCTATTCTATACTTACATGCTGATGTTGCTATACTAGTTGTTGTATAGAGTGTTGTTCCTGTATTAATAGTTTACTGACATTGTATACATATCATTAGACAGCGTGACACCTATCCACTCTCTCTTTCCCCATGTGCTGACTTCTCCCGTCTGTGCTCTCTTTTTTGACCTGTCTACCCCATGTGCTATCCCCCTTGTCTGCTGTCTCTCTCCTTCCTGTGCTGTGTTCTCCCCTCATGTGCTGTCCCATTTGAACTGTCTACACACTATGCTCTGTCTCTCTCACCCCTGTGCACTTTCTCTCTCCCCCATCTGCTGTCTTCTCCTCTCATGTGAACTCTTCTTGACCTGTGTACCCCATGTGCTATACCACAGCTCCTGGGCAGGGGAGGAAGCAAAAGACAATACTGTACTGACATTGCAGCAGGAGATCTCAGAGGATTCATTTTGTGAGGTAAAATATTTTTTAAAAACAGTCAGTGAAATATTTTACCTCACAAAATGAATCCTCTGTGATCCCCTGCTGTAATGTCAGTATTGTCTTTTGCTTCCTCACCTGCCCAGGAGATATGGTATGCTCCATACACGGGCAGACACAGTCAATTTTTAAAATGAACTTTCGTCTGTGGGAAAAATGTGACCGGCTTCCTCTGCCTGTAGACACATCGTGCATTTGCCGCCGGGATCACCCGAATTATTCACTGCACCTGCACGTAATTCGCACAGTAAATCAGGCCGCAGCTATCTTTGTGCAGACAGATAGCGGCAGTCACATTAAAACTGCGCATGCGCTCCTCCTGTGCAAAGATGGCGGCAGTCAGTGAATCATTCGGCTGATCCCGGAGGCAGAGTGTTCGTGACGACGTTCCGCTGGTGGTAGCGTGCAAAAGGCTGCGAGAGTGTGTGAGTGGTGCGTACGGCGTATAGAGTGTGTGTGTGGTGCGACAGTGATCCTCTGGTGGTACCGCGCAATAGGTTGGTACCAGCAGCAGTTTCCATATTGAGACACTCATCACTTGGGTGTCCCAATATGGCGGTTGGTGAACTTCCTCCGCTTGGAATTCTGGGATACGGTAACATCTGGACAGAACAGGAAATGAAAACATTACAAGGCAATTATATAAATAGATGGTAACAGAGTTTTAAGAGTTGGGAAAACAGTAGGGAATGCTCCAAAACAAAGAAATAAGCATTACTCACCCCTTGAATTACGAGCTGCTTTTGCACCATTGTTCCATTGGGCTCTGACAGTTTTCTCTTCCACCATTTGATGGCTACAGCCAATTTTTGATCTTTATTGTGACATTTAATTGCATGTATGGCATATGACCACAGAGACTAGTGTTTGGCTTTAGAGATGTCACATAAATGATGGACAGGATATTTTAGTTTTTGATATAGGAATACCAAAGCAACATAGCTCAAGCAGTGGGGGTTTCACATAAGTAATTGTTATTTACTTTATACTACTCCATTCTCTTTGAAAAATCTCGGAAATCTCCTTTAGCCCTGTAAAGACATCATCCATTTATTTACATTCTGACTAGCTAGCTCAGATTGTACCATATTAACCTCTTAGATGCCGCTTTCAATCATGACAGTGGCATTGAAGAGGTTAATGGCTGCTATCACTATTGTGAAATACCTGTGGGTTATCAAGGCAGCCAGAAGCCCTCTAAAAAGTAGAATGAACTTGGCACACAAGACTGGATGATGAGTAGGTACATTTTAATGCAGTCCACAGATAGTACAAAACAGATGTTTCGGTAAATAAATACCGTCCTCAGTGAACTACAACTAAAGTAAAACAAATTTTAAAAGGTAACAAAGGTATATACAGTACATCCATGACAGGTGTTGTCAACAGTGATACATTAATTAAGGAGATGAAGAAAATTCATAATAACATTATAGCTACATTCCAATGGAGTCGCCTATACAGTAAGATGGAACCATGAGATAGACATAAGAATAAATGAATTAGACTGGAGGGGAGGTTTAGGAGGGTAAGACCTACCCGATTGCTCAATGCTAGATTGAAGTAATAAAGAAGAGGTGATGGTACTCAGTGTCTTCTATGGATATATTCTGTGGAACAAAACAAAGTCATAGTAAGTAGGTGCTTAGATAAAATCTGCCGCAACCCTATAGGTTGTGCCTACCAGTAGGGAAATGATGACAGAGTAATCTTAAATCAAACGCGGCATCCACCGCTGGTTCAGGGTGATATCCTAGTTCCTACAGTGCCGAGTATAGAAAGACAGGGCAGAACATATAAAGCCACAGTCAGTAAATACTTGAAGGAAGTTTGGTATATCGATAGAGATAGTGCCTACCCGTGGATAAATGAGGTTATGATGATCCAGGCCGAACGAGGCATCCACCGCTAGTTGCGGAGAATGACTATGTGCTTGCAGTGCCAGGTATAAGAGGACCTGGGGTGGGGCGTATGCGGATGAGTGCTGCCAATTGTTTAGCGCACGGGCTGTGAAACCGGATGGCGGCCTGGATGCCGATACAGGTGAAAGTAGTGATGTAGGATTGAGCATCAGCTGGCACTTTCTCCTCCATCATTCTTTCTCAGCATCTGATGTCTCTGCGAAGAGGTGATGTCACTACATGGCGCTGAGGCATTCGGCTCTTCAGAGCGCTTGCAGCAGAGAACAAGGAGGAGAGGTGAGTATTGTATTTTTTTAATTGTGGTGGCCATAATACTGTATGTGGAGCCCAGTGTACTTTATGGAGAGCAATGTGAGGTGTTATGATTTGGTAGCTGAGGAGAGCAGGCAAAAAAGGAAATACACCAGAGAGGTTGGAAACTATGGGATTGCAGTACCCTGACTAACCACCACAACTAAAGGCAGCCGTGGAGCATACCTACGTTGGTCCTAGACGCCTCGTCACAGCCTGAGAAGCTAACTACACCTAAAGACAGAAAGAGGAAAACTATCTGCCCCGGAGCAGATCCCCAAAGAACATAGAAAGCCCCCAAACATGTAATGGCGGTTAGACAAGAGGAAATACACAGACACAGACAGAAAATAGTATGAGCAAACTTTGGGGCCCAAACTTCCTAAATAGAAAAGGATAGGAAGGGCACTTACTGCAATCCCAAAAAACCCTGAAAAGTACCAACACTACTAATTACAAAAACACCTGAGATCACACGACCTCTACCACCTAAATTAGTTCTCTGGTGTAACAAAACTAAACAGCAGCACTGAAAAAACTGGAAAAGGCAAACGAACAAACAACAGTGGCTGAACTAAACTGAGAGGAGCACAAGCCCCGGAGGGGACCCGGCAGACCCCCACAGAAGTGCAGGACAAAATGCAAAAAGCAAGCACAAAAAACTAAAAGAAGAAAATGTCTTATCTGTTAGCAGAAGATGCAGGCATGAAACAGCAAGCTACAAAGTGAACAGGAATCAAAGATGAGACCAGAACAATTGATCACCGGCAACCCTGATGGGAGTGAACCTCCCTTATATAAGACCAGTCAGTAACACCTGATCGCCAATCTTCACAATCTTCATTGGATAGTTCAGTACTGTTTGTAACCACCAGAGGGAGCTTCTGCTCAGAATTAATTTCTAGCACATTCACAACAGTGAGGGCCATTATACTATATGAAAGGCTATGTAGGAGCCATTATAATATCTGGAAGCCTTTATACTTTATGGAGGGCTATGTGGATGATTATACTGTATGTAAGCAGTTATACAATGTCAAGGTTTGTTTGAGGTTCATCATTTTGTGTTGAGGGCTGTGTGGGGGCAAATATACTTTTGGAGATATAGTGGGGGCCATTACATAATGTGTAGAGGTGTAGGGCTCTTGTACTGTATGTAGGTCCATTATACTGCATGGGCGTCACAGTAGGGTGATCATACTGTGTTGGGGTCACCATACTTTTCCGGGGGAGATAATTTGGGGTACAGTAGGGTCATCATACTGTACATGCGGAGGGTAATGTGGAGGAATTCACTGTGTAAGTATCATATAGCATTTGTTGGGCACTTTTGTTGGCATCCTACTTTATGGGTGCAATGAAAGGGGAATTTAGAGCTTCAGTAGGAGGAAAGTTACTCCTTAAAGGGAATCTGTCACCCCATTTTAGCCATATCAGCTAAAGATATGACTGAATAGTGCGTCCCATAAGCAAGCTATCGGTATGTAGCTTATATCCTGATACCCCGGTTTTGATAGCAAAATACCTTTGTAAAGTTCGGATTTTTGTCTGTCAATCAGGGCGGTCTGGTCCGATGGGCGGCGGTTATTCGCTCCCCCCGCTCCTCCGCTTCTCTCACATAACGCTGTCTGTGAATATCACAGACATCGTACTGTTTCCGCGATTGCGCGTTGAAACAGGGCCCTCGCGCGTGCGCAGTAATCATTGTATGCTTGCCCACTGTTGGGAAAAGCACAATGCGCACGCGCGAGGGGCTTTTTCACAGCGCAAGCGTGGCAAGCCGACATACAGGGGAAAAAAAAGTGCGTACGGCAAGAATGGAGGGAAGTGGAATCCCAGCCGTTTGTAAATGATCCTTTAGTCTAGCATATTATATAGATGTGCACTGTTGAAGTAAAAGTTGGACAGCGGCCACTGATCAATGTAATTAAATAGAGCTGTTTATTTGATAGTTTTGTCACATAGACCAAGTGTTCATGTGAAAAAAATCTCAGCATCTACTATTCTCTTGTCTTATTATTGAATGAGACTCAAACAGACCCCATATGGCTCAACAATATATCATCTAATTTTCATGGATGTGTTGCTATTTATTAAGTTTGGAAACTATTATTTCATGCTAATTGCTGAGGTATAAAAATGGTTGTCATAAAGATGACAATACAGGTGAAAAATTGATTTTTCAAACTATAGTGCAGCGGTAACACCGCATGCAGTGATGAGGCAGTGACCCAGCAAAGTTCAAAGCAAAAGTCTCTTTAGGCTAAGTTCACACGTTGCGGAATTGCCGCGGAAATTTCCGCGGCAATCCCGCACTTCTCCCGCAGGAAATACGCACGTTTTTTTATGCTGATTCCCGCCAGAATAATAGCGTTTTGCAAGCGTAATTAGCTTGCAGAATGCTAGCGTTTTCCTAGCGATCTGTAGCATCGCTTGGAAAACTGATTGACAGGTTGGTCACACGAGTCAAACATAGTGTTTGACAAGTGTGACCAACTTTTTACTATTGATGCCGCCTATGTCGCATCAATAGTAAAAAGATCTAATGTAAAAATAATAAAAAAAATAATAAATAATGATATTCTCACCTTCCGGCGGCCCCCGCAGCCTTCCCGCCTTCAGCGACGCTCCCGGCAACTCCGGTCCCAAGGATGCTTTGCGACAAATCACACCGATGACGTAGCATCTCGCGAGACCGCTATGCCATCTGGGTGATTCTCGCAAAGGACTCTTGGGACCGGAAGTTGCCGGGAGCGTCGCTGAAGGCGGGAAGGCTGCGGGGGCCGCGGGAAGGCTGCGGGTGCCTCAGGAAGGTGAGAATATCATTATTTTTATTTTAATTATTGTTTTACCAGGGATATGGTACCCAGGGCCTGGAGGAGAGTCTCCTCTCCTCCAGACCCTGGGTACCACCGCACATGAACCGCTTACATTCCGCAAAATTAATGAACATGTTGCTATTTTTTCCGCAAAGCGTTTTTTTCGCGGAAAAAAACGCAACATGTGGCCAAAACATGCGGAATCAATTAACATGTATAGGATGCTTAATGCTTGCGTTTTTATCGCGTTTTTACCGCGGAAAACCGCGGAAAAACCGCGAAAAAAACGCAATTATTCCTGATCGTGTGCACTTAGCCTTAATGTTTAACTCTCAAATAATGCACAGCACATGATATGCTCCGAATCGCATCCGGAAACCAAATACTCTGGATTACAGCCAATAAACACGCCAGTCCACTTCCTGAGACCAGTTGCCGTTGGCGACTGCACCAGTGTGCACGCTGTGGGTGCCAGGCTATTCAGCTGCCTTGGCTGTTTGGCTCTGCTTGCCTGTGTTGCCTCACACAGGTGGAGCTGCGCAGGGCCGACTGCTCTGCACTCTTGCAAACACCAGACTGACACTGACCCTGAACCTGACACACCCAAACCCTATAGATTTTAACTAGAATCTGTGGCCAAACATTCAGGAAAAATGAAACAAACTTCCTTTCCCCACCAAAAGGTGAAAATGAACAAAAACAAAGCGTCCATACAGCAATACCAAACACAGAGCTTAGCTCCTCGAGGTAAAACTCTGATACTCAGCTTTTAGCAGAGTCTGAGCAGCACATGATAGCTTTTCCACCTTGCACACACAGATGCAAGACCCTTGTGGAGCAGCTCAGCTGTCTTTTTATCTTTTTATCCCAGCTGCACCTTCTGGATTGGAGGATCGGAACCACCAGTCCTATCCAGCTCTACCAGTCGTTCCTGAAACCTGGACTCAAATTACGGGCCCATTAACAATCCTCTCAGCACCTACAGTATCTTGCTGGAGCCTTCTTCTGGTTTTCTCAACATCAAGGCTAGTCACCTCGGTGACACACACTGTCCATTACCTGCCCAACTGTAAGCCTACAAGGTGTTCAGTGTTCAGAGATATTGTCAAGGTTAGGAAGACTGAAACCCAACCACTACTGAATAAGACACATAAGAAAAAACATCAAGATTAGGCCAAGAAATATCTGAAGACAGATTTTTCATACATTTCATGGACTGGTACAATGAAAATGACTCTTGAAAGACCAGAGAGATGGGAACAAGACTGGATCAATAATGGGTATTTCACTTGACTAGCCATTTCTTGGCTAAGTCTCTGATCACTGAACACCTTATACTTCTAGGCACTCAAGGAAGGTTCCAGGTCTGGAATATAACAACACTAGATAAAAATGGCTTCCTAGTCATTTTACATTTGATTCTTCTCAAATCTTTGAGGGTTATTATGCATCTTTTTTTTTCAACATGTTTTTGTGACCCTGTTGACTATTTGCAACAACACTTTTGATAGCTCTGTGATCACTCCCTAATATCTTAGCAATTTCAAGAGTGCTGAATCCATCTGTGAGACTTTCAGAAACAGTGAAATCTCTTTTTTGGACCATTTTGCCAGAAGAAAACAAGCTGCCTAATAATTCTGCACACTTTGATAAAGGGTATTGTCTCCGTTGGTCTCACCCACCCTTATTACACAAATACACATCACCTGATCTGCTTCTTCCAATAAGCATTAAAGTTTATACTACTTGGTGTTGGATAATCTCCATTTAAATGATGATATGGCCACAATACTCACTTGCTTAATAATTCTGCACACAATGTAGCATATTTTGCGGTTTATTAGATGCACCGGATTATAAGACACACCCAAATTTTGAGGAGAAAAATAGGGAAAAAAACTTTTTTTAATAAAATGGTGCTTCTTACAATACATGGGTCTTATTGCTTACCGGGGGTGGTGGCTGCATTGAAGCGGTGTCCCAGGGTCGCTGCTGCTGGAGGCAGGAGTGGGAGATGCTGTGGACGCCAGACTGGGCGAAAGGGGTGTTCAGATGTGCAACGCTGCAAGTGTTCGGTGGTGTGGGGGCTCTGTCGACATTTTATGAAAGCCCGGAGCCCCCATACATCCATGATTTACTTTGCAGTGGACTCTGGGAAAATGGACGCTGGGGGCGGCGCATGCGCAGATGGAGATCTTGGCGCTGAGATCTTATCTCCCGAGATCTTTGCGTCAAGATCTCCATCTGTGCATGCGCTGCCCCTGGCAGCCATTTTCCCGGAGTCCACCGCAATGTAATCCATGGAAGTGCAGGGGTCCCGAGCTTTCACAAAATGTCAGCCCCCGCACCACCGAACACCCACAGTGTTGCACCTCCACACACACACTCATCCCAGCCTGCGACCTGCAGCCTGCAGCAACGCGCCACTTTTGCCTCCTCCAGCAGCGACCATGGGACCCTGCTCCACTGCGGCCGGTAAGATATATTCAAATTATAAGACGCACCCCCATTTTCCCCCAAATTTGGGAGAAAAAAGTGCATCTTATAATCCAAAAAATACGGTATATCAGAAAATCCCCAAACAATACCCAATTTAAAAAATGCAACCCTCAAAGAATTCCAAAATACATTCAGTGAGTTTGTTAACTTTTCAGGTGCGTCACAGGAATTAACACAAATTGAAATGAAAAGGTGAAAAATTACATTTTGTTCCCATAAAAATTATGCTTTAGACTCTTTTTTATTTTAATTTTATGTTTTTTACATTTTTTTCCATAAAAATTATGCTTTAGACTCTTTATTTTTGCAAGGGGTAATAGGAAAAAAATGACTAGAGAATTTTTGTTAAACAACTTCTCCTAATTGTAGCAATACACTATTTGTGATCAAAAACTTCTGTTTGACACACGGCTGGGCTTAGAAGGGAAGGAGCACCATTTGTCTTTTGCAGTGCAAATTTTCATACAGTAGGATGCCATGTTGCATTTTCAAAGCCTCTGATGTTGCAAATCTGAAGACATCACCCACAAAAGAGTCTATTTTGTAGAGATGGGTGAATAAGGCAAAATTTGAGTTTGCCTGTTTGTGGTTTTTTTCTGGGAATTTCGATTTGTTAAGAAGTTATTCTCCACAAATTTAATGTAATGTCCCTTATTATGCTTTTTTTATGCCTTTTAAGGGCCCTTTAAAATTAAGAATTGCAAATGCTGATTTTTGTAAATTAGTTGAATTCTATTCCACTTAAACTTATTCACTCATCTCTACCATTTTAGAAACTACACCCCTGTGGTGAGCATTTTGTATCCACAGATGTTTCACATAATTTTATAAGTGGGGGCTGTGAATATGAAAATCAACATTTTTATACTAAAATGTTGCTTTATCCCTAAATTTTTCATTTTTACAAGTGGTAATAGTATAAAACACATGCCACAATTTATTACATAATTTGTCACAAACTTGGCAATACCTCAGTCATGTATGGTTGCTGTTTGGGCAGATGGTAGGGTTCAGTAGTGAAGGAGTGTTATTTGACATTCTTAGTGCAATTTTGGCTGAAATAAATTTTCTAAGCCTGTCACATTATCAGAGCCCCTAAGATGTCAAAAGAGCAGAGATCCCAATAGACTGTCCCCACTTTGAAGCCACAACCCTAAAGAATTCAACTAGTGACCCCATTTTTGTATACTGTGATCCTCAATGAATTCATGCAGGAGTGTATTGAGCATTTTTGAGCTCACAGAACTATACCTTGGGCTTCTGCAATGAAAAAAAAATACAATTTTGCCAACAAAATGTTGCTTTATCCCCAAAATTAATTTGCTCAAGGTGTATTAGAAGAAAAAGAAATACACAATTTGTTGTGCAATTTCTCTTGAGTACACCAATACCCAATATGGTCAGAAACTACTATTTGGGCACAAGTGGCGTTCCTGGGACACTTTGGAGAAACGGCTCTTGTATCACTCTGAAAAATGGCCATACCATTGGTTCAACCATCAAATCAATGTAATGCTCAGATGTTAGTGTATCTGCAATGAAGACTAGAGGGTTCTGGCTGCATTATTACCCACATCATAATCCTTGGATTAGGACCATTGTGAGTGACTCTTCATGGCGTTACCCACATGGTCTCATTGTATTTGGATAATAGTGCTTAGTGATCCATTTTGTACTGCAAGTGAAATTAGACATCAGATACCAAGTTGAAGGAGTCACACAGTAGCTACACAAACCATCATAAGGCGTTAGCAAATCATTGGGCTCCAAGCTGGATTCCCATCTACAGGTGTTCCACTGATCTCATGCTCCCACTCTTAAAGGGTATCATGGTGCACAGCAAGATGATAATGGAGGCTCCAATGAAAGTCTATCCTCTTCAGCGATCAGTCATGTTTTTGTGTTGGTTGCAGTGATGGCTGGAGATTGATCATGTTACTCGTGCTACTGTGAGCAGCCTGTGTGGCCCAAATGTACTACCATGTCCCGCAACGTCTCCGCATATTTCTTCAATGTTGGAAAATATATCAAGAAGCCCACTACAATGTTTGTCTTTTTAGCATCTTTGCCGTTATTTTCAAACACTCAATGTTCTAAGGTGTTTTTTTCTTTCTGATGATCTTAATATGAATTGAAAATTGCCAAAACCAAATTTGAAATGTTAAAACAAAACTACATAAAAAAAAAATGCTTCTCTAGAAAAAAAGAGAAAAAGAAAACAAAAAGTGCTTCAAAAGCTAAAAATACAAATTGTCTGTTCATAGAGGAAGAGGAACTCTAGTGCCACTTATTGAAAGTGGCATTCCTGTCAATATCAACCCTTTAATGAGCCTGGCCACATGACTTAGGATAAAAGCAAAATAAAAGCTAAAAAAAATAATTGTCTTTTTTATTCCAAAAAATAATTAGTAAAGGAAACCATAAAAACCATAAAAAACAATATATTGCAGTTTTAGACATTGGTGACATCTAGTGGCCATACTGTCAACAGTATCTGATATTACATCCACATCGGGAAGATTTGCTACGGTCATTGATGCCATGTAATTTTTACTGCTATCAATAAATTTGACTTCACAGAAGCTGGACTTTTTTACCTTTTTCACATCGAGAATAATTGTCTGAAAAAGACCTGCTGTTCAACTGTGTCTTTTATGGTAAACATTTTTTTCCTAATCCTTTCATTTTTATTAAAGCAACTTTTTCACTTTTTTTCCATTACACATAAGTTAAAACACTGACAACCATCCCAATAATATTGGTGGGATTAGTCAACATTTAGGCATACCATTGGCATATAGATGTGCATCTGCCTCTTACATCCCAATGATGAAATTTCACAAATTTAGTGATTTCAGTAAATATTGGCTTTTGCCATAAAAGGGTAAAGTGAGAGCGACCAGTGAATACAAGCATAACCTTCATTTTCTCCCACACATTAAATAGTAGAGGGGTAGTTGGGCAACATTTAGGAGGTCCAACCTGTGCACCTTATTTTAGAATATATAATGGAGGTCTAGTACACCACATAATGGCTACAAAGTTGTCACAGCTGTAGGGTTTCCTTCTCCCCACACTGTAGGTTGATGAATCTACAAAGCTGCAAAGCATTATCATAGGTTGGACATCACCAGCTCATCATTGTCCTTAGCTCTCCATAGGGTCGTCAGTCATAGTCTGGCATCTTGCTTTTCCCAAACTAAAGAGGTTGTCTGATACCTAAAATGTATTTTCTAAATATCTATTTTTTTACACCCTAAGCACTTTTGCAATTTTCTTTATTATAAAATACCCTACATTTTTCCATATCCTGCTAATCTCTAAATGTGTTTTTTTCATTTTCTGTGATGTTTTGTTGATGTCAAAGGAGGTTGGGGCTGCACTCACTTCCCCGCCAGTGTTCTTCACCTCTCCTGGAACAGAACATAATCAAGGGATGGTGCTGCAGTTACTTACTACAATATGTTTCATCGCCATCCTCTGAAGATGACCTAGAATCATGGTATCATGGTGCTGATAGAAGCTGCAGGAGATGTGAGCACAGCGCCTTCACTATGTTTTTATTTTCAGAGCTGCACCGTCTGTGAAACAAAATGTCATCAGCGGGCAGAGAAAGTAGTAGGGGGAGTAGCCTGATGATGATTCTTTTGAGGGTAGTCCTAGCAATTATCAGACACTGGCAAAATGATTTCAACCATACATATCTACAGTAGCATGTAAAATTTTGAACACCCCTGCTCAAAATTACTGTTGTCAACAGTTAATCAAGTTGAAGAAGATATAATCGCTAAATGGGCTAAAGTTAAAGATGACATATTTCCTTTGAATTTTAGGCAAAAAAAAATATTGTCATTTTTTACATTTTAAAAATTACAGAAAGTAAAATGGTCCAATGCAAAAGTTTGGGCACACTTGGAGATTTGTATGCTCAGATAATTTTGACGAAGGTTTCAGACCTTAATTAGCCTGTTAAGGTTATTGCTTGCTCTCTATAATCATTGGGAACGGCCAGGCGATACACATTTTCCAGCTTTATAAAATCCAGCCTTCTCTATCCTTGTTCCAAAAAAACAGCAGCCATGGGTTCTTCTAAGCAGCTGCCTAGCACTTCAAATATTAAAATGGTGGAGTTCCACAAAGCAGGAGAAGATCTTTAAGAAAATAGCAAAGCGTTTTCAAGTTACCCTCTCTTCAGTTTGAAATGTAATTAAGAAATGGCAGTTAACAGGAACAGTGGAGGTCAAGATAAGGTCTGAAAGACCAAACAAAAATTCAGTGAGAGCTATTCGTAGGATTGCTAGAAAGGCAAATCAGAACATCCGCTTGACTGCAAAGATCCTTCAGAAAGACTCTGGCATTCTGGTACATTGTTCTACTGTTCAGAGACACCAGCACAAATATGGCCTTCATGAAAAACTCATAAGAAGAAAACCTCTCCAGCATCCTCACTATTAAATTCAGTGTCAGAAGAATGCTGAAGAACATCTAAACAAGCCTGATGCATTTTGGAAACAAGTCATGTAAACCTATGAGGTTAAAATAGAACTATTTTGCCACAATGATCAAAGGTATGTGTGGAGAAAAAAGGGCACAGAATTGCAGGAAAAGAACATCTTGCCAACCATTAAAGGTAACCTGTCATGTAATTTTTGTGTATTAAACTACCCCCAATGAGTTGTTAGTGACGCAATGTGCATCATTAACATGTTTTTCCCAAAGAAAAGGTCTCAATTTATATCTTATAAAAACAGTTTTTATTAATAGGTGATCGCATCACATACCTTCTGTTTTAACTATAGTGCTGGCACTCTGTAAGGGCTCAGTCAAGGTCAGACAGGGTCCTATTGTAATTATTCCCTCCCACTGCATTGTGATTGATTGCCATGACTTGCCTGACATCACAAGAAAGAGAAAAATTCCTTTGTGAGAATTGAGTTCCTTTTTCTTTTTTTTTTGCCTACCCTTGTGATGCAGCTCGCTACTACACACGCCATTGCAACAAAGTTCCTTCTCCATGGGCATTCAGGTATACTGTGATCATTTAGGCTACTTTCACACATCAGTTTTTTTACGTCAGGCGCGATTCGGCCTTTTTTTTAAACACCGGATCCGGTGAACTGAAATGCCGGATCCGTTTTTTTAACATTGACTAAATATAGTGCCGGATCGCGCCGCATGTACAGTTATATGTAAAAGTTTGGGCACCCCTATTAATCTTAAACTTAATGTTTTATAAAAATTGGTGTTTTTGCAACAGCTATTTCAGTTTGATATATCTAATAACTATTGGACACAGTAATGTTTCTGACTTGAAATGAGGTTTATTGTACTAACAGAAAATGTGCAATCTGCATCCAAACAAAATTTGACAGGTGCATAAGTATGGGCACCTGTAGCTTTTAATGAGTTCCTGGATGAAGGTATTTTTGACCATTCCTCTTTACAAAACAATTCCAGTTCAGTTAAGTTTGATGGTCGCCGAGCATGGACAGCCCTCTTCAAATGATCCCACAGATGTTCAATGATATTCAGGTCTGGGGACTGGGATGGCCATTCCAGAACATTGTAATTGTTCCTCTGCATGAATGCCTGAGTAGATTTGGAGCGTGTTTTGGATCATTGTCTTGCTGAAAGATCCATCCCCTGCGTAACTTCAACTTTGTCACTGATTCTTGAACATTATTGTCAATAATCTGCTGATACTGAGTGGAATCCATGCGTCCCTCAACTTTAACAAGATTCCCGGTGCCGGCATTGTGGCCACACAGCCCCTAAGCATGATGGAACCTCCACCAAATTTTACTTTGGGTAGCAAATGTTTTTCTTGGAATGCTGTATTTTTTTTACGCCATGCATAATGTCTTTTTGGATGACCAAACAACTCAATCTTGGTTTCATCAGTCCACAGGACCTTCTTCCAAAAAGAAATTGGCTTCTCCAAATGTGCTTTTGCATAACTCAGCCGACTCTGTTTGTGGCGTGCTTGCAGAAACGGCTTCTTTCGCATCACTCTCCCATACAGCTTCTCCTTGTGCAAAGTGCGTTGTATAGTTGACCGATGCACAGTGACACCATCTGCAGCAAGTTGATGCTGCAGCTCTCTGGAGGTGGTCTGAGGATTGTCCTTGACTGATCTCACCATTCTTCTTCTCTGCCTTTCTGATGTTTTTCTTGGCCTGCCACTTCTGGCCTTAACAAGAACTGTCCCTGTGTTCTTCCATTTCTTACTATGTTCCTCACAGTGGAAACTGACAGGTTAAATCTCTGAGACAGCTTTTTGTTTCCTTTCCCTGAACAACTATGTTGAATAATCTTTGTTTTCAGATCATTTGACAGTTGTTTTGAGGAGCCCATGATGCCACTCTTCAGAGGAGATTCAAACAGGAGAACAACTTGCAAGTGGCCACTTTAAGTAGCTTTTCTCATGATTGCATACACCTGGCTATGAAGTTCAAAGCTCAATGAGGTTACAAAATCAAAAAAGGGCTTTAGTAAGTCAGTAAAAAGTAGGTAGGAGTATTTAAAACAAGAAAATGATAAGGGTGGCCATACTTATGCACCTGTCAAATTTTGTTTGGATGCAGATTGCACATGTTCTGTTAGTATAATAAACCTCATTTCAAGGCAGAAGCATTACTGTGTCCAATAGTTATTAGATATATCAAACTGAAATAGCTGTTGCAAAAACACCAATTTTTATAAAACATTAAGCTTAAGATTAATAGGGGTGCCCAAACTTTTTCATATCACTGTACCTGCGTTTCATCAGTTTTCTGCCGGATCCGGCATCTGGTCTCATTCTGGCATCTAGGAAAAATGTCTACTGTAACGTTTTTTGTCTCTGGCCAAAAAGCCGGAAGGGCCGCTTCCGGCCTTTGTTCCCAATGAAATTCTATGAGCGCCGCAATGCACCGGATCTGGCAAAAGCCTGATCCGGTGGCCTGATCCGGTATTTTAGTCTGAGAATGTTAATTAGCCCAGTACACAGCAAACATATATAACCATGCCAGTGGGACACTCTGCCATAGCCATGCAACCATCAAGAACAAGCCAAAGAAGAATTCCAGAGAATTTGGACACAGCAGCACCACCACCACCATCATCCATTGAAATGGAGTCCGGGGACCACCGTGAAGTTCGCCAGGAGGAGACGGGAGCAGACGCCAGACGGTAAATATCACACACCCCATTCCCCAAAACTTTAACCAACTTTTGTGTTTCAGCCAGGGACGCCATCAGGGCATGACAACCCTGTGTGTGTATACTGTGTGTGCCCTGCTGTTTACTATATGGACTCTGCTATATTCTGTGTTGGCATTGCTGTTTACTATGTGGACCCTGCTGTATACTATGTGTGTAGTGCTGTATACTATGTGGGTAGTGCTATATACTGTGTGGGCCCTGCTGTTTACTATATGGACTCTGCTATATACTGTGTTGGCATTGCTGTTTACTATATGGACCCTGTTGTATACTATGTGGGTAGTGCTATTTACTGTGTGGGCCCTGCTGTATACTATGTGGGTAGTGCTATATACTATGTGGGTAGTGCTGTATACTATGTGTGCCCTGCTGTATACTATGTGCGTAGTACTATATATACTATGCGTGCCCTGCTGTATGCTATGTGGGTAGTGCTATATACTATGTGGGTAGAGCTATATACTGTGTGGGTAGTGCTGTATACTATGTGGGTAGTGCTATGTATACTATGTGTGCCCTGCTGTATACTATGTGGGTAGTGCTATATACTGTGTGGGTAGTGCTGTATACTATGTGGGTATTGCTATACACTGTGTGGGCCCTGCTGTTTACTCTATGGACCCTTGCTGTATACTATGTGGGTAGAGCTATATACTGTGTGGATAGTGCTGTATACTATGTGGGTATTGCTATATACTGTGTGGGTAGTGCTGTATACTATGTGGGTAGTGCTATTTACTATGTGGGTAGAGCTATATACTGTGTGGGTATTGCTGTATACTATGTGGGTATTGCTATATACTGTGTGGGTAGTGCTGTATACTATTTGTGCCCTGCTGTATACTATGTGGGTAGTGCTATATACTATGTGGGTAGAGCTATATACTGTGTGGGTAGTGCTGTATACTATGTGGGTAGTGCTATATATACTATGTGTGCCCTGCTGTATACTATGTGGGTAGTGCTGTATACTATGTGGGTATTGCTATATACTGTGTGGCTAGTGCTGTATACTACAGTATATGTGCCCTGCTGTATACTATGTGTGCAGTGCTATATACTATGTGGGTAGAGCTATATACTGTGTGGGTAGTGCTGTATACTATGTGGGTAGTGCATATATACTAGTGTCCCTGCTGCATCTATGCGGTAGGCGTATATATTTGGGTTGTATTCTGTTGGGCCCTGTGTTTCTATATGGACCTTGCTGTAACATGTGGGAAATTTGTATAACTTGTAAAGAACATATACTGTGGGGGGTAGTGCATAACTGTGTGGGCCCGCTGATACTATGCATTATACATGGGGGTGAATTTTTCACAGGGATGACTTGGGGTGCATTGTACTATAGGAGCAATATGGGAGTTATTATACTTTATGGGGGAATGGTGTTTTTGAATATGGGGGGTATGGGGAGTGTATTATAATATACTGTAAAAAATATAGTTCTGTTCCCGGGAAAAAAACCCATCTTCATCCAATTCTGTAAAATATTAGTTTTATATTATCTATTTTAATTATCTATTACTATCTATTATTCTATCTACTTTATCTATCTACTATCACTATCTTGATATATCTATTATCTATCTTATCTATCATTATCTTTTTGGGAAAACTCCAGTATTCATTGCACTTTTTTTCTTATACAAGCAGACCCTCATCGCAGAGCAGAGGGGGCCCCCACCATCACCCACGCCCCGGCCCACCGTGAATGGGACGGAGGAAAGGGAACAACCCCAAACGGTAAATTCTAAACCCCCCATTCCAAAACTTTAACCAATTTTTGTGTTTCCCCAGGCCATGATTGTCTCCATGTTTATTGCACTTTTTTTTTCTTTATTCCAACCAACCCCATATGCGAGCACAGCAGCAGCAAGGGGAGTACCCCGGCAGCAGCAGGCAGTGTTCTTCTCTGGGGGCCCTCCCTTCATGGCAGCGTTTAGCGGTATTTTTTTTTTCCCCAAACCATCTTGGGATTCTTTTTATTTTTTTGTTGTTTTTTTTTTTTTCCCAAACCCTCCTGGGTATCTATTAACTTTTTTTTTTTTTTATAACAGGGTCTGAAATGAGGAGCTCCCAGAAAAGAAGGAAGGGGGGGAAAAACCCCGGATGGGTCGAATTTGTAAGTTTCCCGTTCCACACGAAACAAACATCCAAATACACACAACACATAGAAAAAAAAATTAACCGCACCAAACGCCTAATCAAAGCACCAATTATTATTTTTTTTATTTTCTTCCCCATCGGGGCTTCAAGAGGTTGCAGTGCCTCCCAGAGTCGAGTGAGCAACGGCGGTCTACATCCGTAAGTATAATTTTTTTTTTTTTTTAATTTTTAGTTTTTTGGTTCTTTTTTGTTAGAAAAAAAACTTCTTTTTTTTAGGCAAAGTTTTTTTTTATTCCCCATTTTTTTTTTGGCTTCACGCGTGCTCCCACTCAGACGGTGAGAAGGGGGGAATATGTGGCCCCCCTCATGATTGACCGAGAGCAGGGGCCGCTGTGGAACAGGGGACCGCCACCATGCTGATCAGTAGTAACCAGTCGGCTCTGGGGGGAAGTCTTTCCCAAAATTGGGGCTATGGGGGGACCTTTAAACTCGGTCCCCGTCTAAA
>JARQOD010000009.1:116228227-116281969 GCA_033576555.1 Oophaga sylvatica | reverse complement strand
CTGTGATGGGGTGGATCCACATACGGCGTCGTCATTGGCGCTGACGCATGATGCGCTGCTCTATCTTTCTCTCCTTCTCCATAACAATCACCTTCAGACGATTCGCCTCCGCTGTAAAATCCACCAAATTCTTCAAAATATTTGCAATAACATCATCCATCTTCAACAGCCACTTGCTCTTCTCTCCAACCTGCACTTTGCTCCTCTACAAACTGTCAAAGATGGGCTGTAGGAACACTGTATATATAGGTTTCCAGTAGCCAATCACGTTTGGAACCAAAAGGGCGTTTTTAAAACCGGATCCGTCGTAATCCGTCAAAGAACGGATAAAAAATGGATGAAACTGATGAGACGGATCCGGTTTTCTGCCTGATCCGCTAGACGGATCAGCCAGAAAACCGGATCCGACTCATCAGGTTTTTCATAAATTAGCCGCATCCGGCGCTCTGGCGCGACGCCGGATCGCGCCTGACGTCAAAAAACTGATGTGTGAAAGTAGCCTTAGAGACAACAGACAAAGACAAACCAATGAATATTGGCAACAAGAACTATAGAATCTTCTGCACCTGACTATTTTTTCCTCAAGTGGAGTAGCAGACTGGACTCTCTCCCTGGCACCCTTTTTAGGACAACCCTGTATCCTTCTACTATATTCCATCACTGTGGATATCCAATTTCTGACAAAGGTCCCCAGTAGGACTGAAAACGTTCAACTATTATGAATGCAAAATAAAATAAAAAAACTCAATTCTCACAAAATAATTTTTCTCTTTCTTGTTTTCTTCTGAGTGCTAAGTTTAATTGATATTGCTTGTCACGGGTTGGATGCCCTACTTGAGCACCTCATCCTGGATTTGTAGAGTGCCGTATAGTAATCCGTATTGGCCTGACATTACAGCAACCACCTAGCAAATCCAACGTGCGCACACTGCCCATCTACTCCCCAGCCAGCGTACATCTGACATGAAGCTGGAGCTGTACAACCAGAGTCAGTGCACATGCCCAGGGAGTAAATGGGCACTGTGCATGGGTGGGATTTGCTAGGTGGTTGCCGTGATGTCGGACCAATCACGACAATCAATCACAATGCGGTGAGCGGGAATAATTGCATTAGGACCCTGTCTGACCTTAACTGAACCGTTACAGAGCGCCACCCCTATGACTGAATCAAAATGTATGTGATACAATAACCTAAGGTTAAAAACTGTTTTTATAAGATATAAATTGGGACCTTTTCTTTGGGAAAACCATGTTAATGATGCACATTGTGTCACTAACAACAAGTTGGGGGCTGTTTAATACACAAAAATGACATGACAGGTTCCCTTAAACTATGGGGGGTGGATCAATCATGTTTTGAGGTTGTGTTGCAGCCAATGGCACAGGGAACATTTCACAGGTAAACAGAAGAATGGATTCAATGACATTTCAACAAATTCTTGATGAAAACAAAACACCATCTGTAAAAAACTGAAGTTGAAAAGAGGATGGCTTCAACAAATGGATTATGATCCTAAACACACGTCAAAATCCGTAATAGACTACTTCAAAAGGTGCAAGCTGAAGGTTTTACAATGGCCCTCACAGTCACTTGATCTGAACATCATTGAAAATCTGTGGCTAGACCTTCAAATAGTAGTCCATGCAAGACGACCCAGGGATCTCACAGAACTGGAAGAATTTTCCAAGGAAGAATGCATGAAAATCCCTCAAACAAGAATTGTTGGAAAATGGGTTGAGGCTGGGTCTTCCAGCAAGACAATGACCCAAAACATACAGGCAAGGCAACAAAGGAGTGTCTAAAAAAAAGAACATTAAGGTCATGAAGTGACCTAGCCAGTCTCCAGACCTTAATCCCATAGAAAATTTATGGAGGGAGTTGAAGCTCCAAGTTGCCAAGTGACAGCCTCAAAATCTTAATGATTTAGAGATCATCTGCAAAGAAGAGTGGACCAAAATTACTCCTGACATGTGTTAGGGATCGAGTTCCCACTGCTGCACAAGGGGAATCTCGAGCCAGTCCCGCTGCGGTTCCCCAGCGGGGGAGATCAGGGGTCACATGCTCGGTTACAGCAGCGACTCCCATTGGTCCTCCAGGAAGGTCCTGAAGCTGTTTGTGTTCTGGAGCAGTTTCCCATTGGTCCTTTTCTGGAAGGTCCTGTAGCTGCTACTATAAAAGGTTTGCATGACCGCACGGCCGTGCGCTAGTATCAATCCTGTTACGTGCTTGCGCCAGTGTGGTCATGTATGCATGTGGTTAGGTCCGGCTTAAAAACGCCACTAGAATACCGGCACCTCTGGTGAGGAGTTTTATATGCACGTGTTCAGGGCTCGGCTGAAAGATGCCACTAGAATACCGGCTACTCCGGTGAGGAGGCTATTGCTTGTGTATTGATTGCATGACTACAGACTGCGATCTGCTTAGCAGTCATACTGCGACCCGCTTAGCAGTCATCTGTGTCTCCTGTGAGGCTAACAAGACACAGCCTTTATCATAGCGTCTCTGTGGAATAACAGAGTTCGCTCATTTCGCCATATAGCTCTACGGCGTTCATATCTGCTACTCTGCGGGATAACAGAGTTCGCTCATTTCGCCTATTATCGCCATCTTGCTAGCATTAGGCTCTGCCTACACGGTGGACCCCGGGCTGCGAATGCACCTTCCCTTTACATCTATTAGGTGCGTTCCACAGGCCCTTAACAACATGTGCACAAACCTCATCATCAACGACAAAAAAGTCTGACTGCTGTGCTTGCCAACAAGGGTTTTTCCACCAAGTATTAAGTCATGTTTGCCAGACAGATCAAATACTTATTTCTCACTGCAAAATATAAATAAATTTATGTAATTTATACAATGTGATTTTCTGGATTTTATTTTTTATATTCTATCTCTCAATATTAAAATTACTTATAACTGTTCATGTCTTTGTCAGTGGGCAAACTGACAAAATCAGCAAGGGATCAAATACTTATTTCCCCCACTGTATATGTCCTATTACATCTGGTGTAGAAGTAACATAGCATTTCAGAAAAGGAACATTATACCAACACTAAAATATGGTGGTTGTACTGTGATAGTCTGGGTCTGTTTTGTTGCCTCAGGACCTGGAAGAATTGCTGTGGTTAATGGAACCATGAATACTGCTGTCTACCAAAAAATCTTGAAGGAGATTGTCCAGTCATCTTTTTATGACCTCAAGCTCAAGCACACTTGGCTTATGCAGCAGGAGAATGATCCAAAACACACCACCAAGTCCACCAGACTTTGGCATGGCCTAGTCAAAGTCCTGACCTTAAGCCGATTAAGATGCTGTGACATGACCTTAAAAAGACGGTTCATGTTCAGAAACCCTCCAGTGTGGCTGAATTACAACAATTCTGCAAAGATGAGTGGGTAAAAATCCCTCCAGTGCGTTGTAAAAGACTCATTGCCAGTTATCTTAAAAGCTTGATTGCAATTGTTACTGCTAATGGTGGACCAACCAGTTAATAGGTGTAGGGGGCAATCAGTTTTTCTCACAGGGCCCTATAGGTTTGGATTTTTTTTTCTTAATAATAAAGACCTTCATTTAATCCCTTAGTGACTGACCCAATTTTGACCTTAATGACCAGGTCAAATTTTTTAAATCTGACCATTGTCATTTTATGTAGTAATAACTCTGGAAAGCTTTAACAGATCCCAGTGATTTTGAAAATGTTTTTTTGCGACATATTGTACTTCCTAACAGTGGTAACATTTGTTCGAAATTACTTGCATTTATTTGTGAAAGTATCAGAAATTTGGTGAAAATTTTGGATTTTCAAACTTTTAATCCTTTTGCTCTTAAATCAGAAAGTTATGTCAAACAAAATAGATAATAAATAACATTCCCTACATGTCTACTTTATATCTGCATCATTTTTTAAACATATTTTTTAGTTAGGAACTTAGAAGGGTTAAAAGTTGATCAGCAATTTCTAGTTTTTCCAACAAAATTTACAAAACCATTGTTTTAGGGACCACATCACATTTGAAGTGCCTTTAGTGGGCTATATGATAGAAAATACCCAAAAGTGTACACCATTCTGAAAGCTACACCCCTCAAAGTACTCAAAATAACATTCAATAAGTTTATTAACCTATCCGGTGCTTCACAGGAATTAAAGCAATGTGGAAGGAAAAAAATGAACATTTAACTTTTTTTTTACAAAAATTTGACTTTAGCTCCAATTTTTTTTATTTTCACAAGGGTAACAAGAGAACATGGACCGTAAAATTTGTTGTGCAATTTCTCCTGAATATACTGATACCCCATATGTGGAAGTGTGGAAGAAATCAACTGTTTGAGCGCATGGCAGGTCTCAGAAAGGAAGTAGCACTGTTTGACTTTTTGAACACAAAAATGGCTGGAATTGGGAGCGTCCTCCATGTAACATTTGGAGAGCCACTGATGTGCCTAAACAGTGGAAACCTCCACAAATTATACCATTTTGGAAACAAAACCCCTTAAGGAATGTATCTACATGTGTGGTGAGCACCTTGAACCCCAGGTGCTTCACAGAAGTTTATAACGTAGAGCTGTGAAAATAAAAAATCACATTTTACCCACAAAAATGTACTTTTAACCCTAATTTTGTAATTTTAACAAGGGTAACAGGAGAAAATGGACCCAGCAATGTTTTGTGCAATTTCTACTGAGTACGTTGATATCCAATATGTTGGGCAATACAACTGTTTGGGCGCACGGCAGGTTTCGGAAGGGAATGAGCACCATTTGACTTTTTGAACACAAAAACCATATCATGCTTGGAGAGCCCCTGATATGCCTAAACAGTAGAAACCCCCCACAAGTGACAGCATTTTGGAATCTAGATCATGGAATGTATCTAGATGTGTGGTGAGCACACTGAACCTTCAGGTGCTTCACAGAAGTTTATAACCTAGAGGAGTGAAAATTAAAAATCACATTTTATCCACAAAAAGGTACTTTTAGCCCAAATTTGTTATTTTCACAAAGGTAACAGGAGAAAATAGATCCCAAAATTTGTTGTGCAATTTCTCCAGAGTATGCAAATACCTCATATGTGGTTGGAAAGCTACTGTTTGGGCACACAGCAGGGCTTGGAAAGGAAGAAGGGACGTTTTGGAATGCAGACTTTGATGGAATGGTCTGCGGGCATCATGTCGCATTTGGATAGTCCCTGATGTGTCTGAACAGTGAATACCCCCACAAGTTACTCCATTTTGAATTTACACCGCTCAAGGATTTTATCCAGGGGTATAGCGAGCATATTGAAAATTTTCATTTTTTTTCACAAAAATTTTGTTTTTGCCCCAAAATTGTAATTTTCACAATGGATAATAGGAGAAAACGGACCCCATAATTTGTTGAACAATTTGTCTCAAGCGCTACTGTACCCCATATGTGGTTAAAAACTTCTGCTTGGGCACATGGCAGGGTTAGGAAAGGAAAGAGCTCTATTTGCCTAAGATAGAATGTGAATGCCATGTCACATTTGAAGAGCCTTTGACATGTGATAATAGCAGAAACCCCCCACCAGTGACCCCATTTTGGAAACCAGACCCCTCAATGAATTTATCTAGGTGTAAAGTAAGTATTTTTAACCTCATAGGTGCCTCATAGAATTTTATAATATTGAGAAGTGGAAATATGACATTTTAGTGGTAAAAATTTATTTTTTGTATTTGCTGCAAATTTGTCAGGTACAAAAGGGTTAGATGGTGAAACTAGACCCCACAATTTCTTGCGCAATTTCTCCTGAATGTGGTGCTACCCTATATGTTGTCAGAAATTACTATAAGGCCACACGTCAGGTCTTAGAAGGAAGGGGCATTATTTGGCTTTTAGAGAACAGATTTTGCTAGAATAGTTTGCGAGTGACATTGCAGAAACTGTATCTCTCAATTAATTCATCTACGGCTGTAGTGACTATTTTGTAATATCTAAACCAGGCTTTTTGTCTGGAGAATTGCAAATCTGCCAGTCTAGTACATAATGCCCCCATTTGTTATGAATGTGCTAGAGATGGTTTCTGAGCAGAGGCTCCCTCTGGTGGTTACAGACAGTACTGAACCTTTCAGCGAGGAATGGCAATCTAGGTTCACTGACTGTTCTGATATAAGGGAGGTTCCCTCCTATGATGGTTGCCGATGATCAATTGTTCTTGTCTCAATTGTGGTTCCTGGTTCATTTGGAAGTTTGCTGAGTCTTGCCTGCATCTTCTGCTATCAAATAAGATATTTTCTGCTTTTATTTTTGTGCTTGCTTTTTACATTGTTCCCTGCACTTCTGTGGAGGTCAGCCAGGTCCCCTCCGGGGGCTTGTGCTCCTCTCAGTTTATCTGAAGCCACTGTTATTTGTTCATTTTCTTTTTCCTGTTTTTTCAGTGGCTGCAGCTTGGTTTTGTTCACACTGAGATCTGATTTAGTGGGTGGCGAGATCGTGTGATCTCAGTATTTTTGTAATCAGAATTGTTGGATTTTTGTAGGGTTTTCTGGGTTGCAGGAAGTAATCTCTCCTGTTCTATCCTATTTAGTCAGCTTGTGGCCCCAGCGTTTGCTCATTCTATTTTCTGTCTGTGTTCGTGCTTTCTTCTTGTCTAACCGCCATTACATGTTTGGCGGCTTCCTATTTTCTTTGGGGATCTGCTCCGGGGCAGATAGCTTTCATCTTTCTGCCTTTAGGTGTAGTTATCTCTCAGGCTGTGACGAGGCATCTAGGATCAACGTAGGAACGCTCCACGGCTACCTCTAGTTGTGTGGTTAGTTTAGGAATCTGCAACCCATCAGTTACCAACATCTCAGGTGTTTGGCTGCCCGGCTGTTGTTCCTGTCCTCCTCAGCTACCTAACATAACACCCATTTATTATAGAGGCCCCATACATTGTTCCTACATACTGTGAAGAACTCCCATATATTGTAGCACCCCCATACATTGTGCCCAGCTTGTGCTTCCGGAGACATGTACATTAAATTAAGTGTCTTCTCTCCATTTCAGTAATGCCAAACATGAGGCCACTTACTGTGACTTAGGCATGGTGGGGCTCAGAAGGAGGGAAACATTTGGATTTGGGAGTACAGAATTCACATGATTTTATTTGAGGGGGCGGGAGTTATGTCGCTTTTCCAGAGACTTTGTTCTATCAGTAACATGGGAACCCCCTACAGTTCCAGTGACAGATGACGGCCCTGAATGGGGGCTGATTTGTGTGGGATAAATTAAGGTTTTTATTGGTAACATTTTGGGTACATAACATTTTTTTATTGCTTCCAGTAAAAGCCTTGATCACGTTCTTGTGTTCTACGCTGAGCACTTACATAGGGGTTTCCATGTAAATCCCACAAAAATGCAATTCAGACAAAACTCTCAAAGGAACCACCCACCATGAGGCTGAGCGAGACACCTCGTACTCCATTTTGCTTCTGCTCTGGTGGTATCCATCTTTATAGGTGTGCACAGATCTGTATTCGTCAACACTTGTACGCTAAAAAGATGCCTAAAATGATGGGACACTGCCGGAACACAGACCAGTCTAAAGTGACTCTATCAGTCTCATAAATGAGTGTTTCCATTCGGGGTTTTGTCTGAATCACAATTTTGGGGAATTTACACGGAAACCCCGATGTAAGTGCTCAGGGGAGAGCGCGGGATAAATGTAAGCCAAGCCTTATTCTGATTATTGGGAGGCAGAATGAACAAATTTGCAGTAGTACAAGAATAATTCTTATTTTTATTTTTGCGCTTTTCACTTTGCAGTATAAGTGATAAGGCGGATTTATTCTTCGGGTCAGTGCGATTACAGTGACACCAGATTTATATTGTTTTTTAGATTTTGTTACTATTACACAGTAAAAATACTTATTTACAAAAACTATTTTTTTTCATTGACATATTCTGAGAGCTGTAACTTTTTTACTTTTTTGCGAACAGAGCTGTATGAGGACTTATTTTTTATGTGACAAGTTGCAGATTTTTTTGGCACCATTTTGGGGTGCATATTTTTTTATTGCTTTTTATTCAGATTTTTCAGACATAGAATGAACGAAAACCAGCAATTCAGTTATTGTTTTTATTTTTTATTTTTTTATTTTTTCACAGCGCAGTGATAAGACCTATTTGTTCATCGAGTTGGTACAATTACAGCAATACCAGACTAAAAATTTTTTTATGCTTTGCTCTTTTTACAGAAGAAAAACAATATTTTACAAAAATTAATTTGTTTTTGCATCATCATATTATGAGAGCTGTAGCTTTTTTACTTTTGTTACCAAATGAGCCTTATTAGGGCTTCTTTGTTATGATTCAGTAACCGAGGAGGACAATAGCAAAAATAGGCTAGGCGACCAGACACCCAGAGAGGTTGGTAACTTAGCGGATTGCAGACCCCTAAACTGACAACACAACTAGAATTAGCCGTGGGACGTACCTACGATGCCCTAGATGCCTCGACACAGCCAAAGAGTTAACTAAGCCTAAAGAGAGAAAGGGGAAAGCTAACTGCCCCGGAGTAGAGCCCCAAAGGAATAGATAGCCCACAAACATATATTGCCGGTGAGACAGAGGAAGCACAAACACAGACAGAAAATAGAGTAAGAAAATGCTGGGGCCCAAACTGTCTAGATAGAAAAGGACAGAAAAGGATACTGTCTGCAATCCAGCAAAAACCCTAAGAAAAATTCCAACACGTCTGATATGCAAAAATACTGAGGCCACATGACCTCTCCCCCGCTAAATCAGAACTCTGGAGTGAACTGGAAGCAAATCAACAGATACTGAAATATCAGGGAACTAGAAATACATAAGCTGTGGCAAATGAGAAACAGAGTCCAGCACAGGCCCCCGCAGGGAACCTGGCTGAACTAACTCCAGCAAGGCAGCAAACTGAGAAAAGCAAAAGGTAAACAAATGCCACAGAAATAAACACCCAAATAACTTATCTTAAAAATGCAGGACACAGCAGGGAGCAAGCAGACTTCCAAATGGTTTAGGAAGAAAACAAATCACCGGCAAGAATCATGGGAAGGCTGCTCACCTAAATCTCCCCAGTCAGTAACACCTGATCTCCAATCATCCCCCTCAGGTGATAGACTTCTGTTAGCCAGAGCAGCTTCATTACCAGCAGCAACCACCAGAGGGAGCCCAAACTCAGAAGCCAGATTAAACGTGTTCACAACATTCTTTTTTGCGAGACGGTTTGGCGTTTTCATTAATACCATTATTTTTACATATGACAGTTTGATCATTTTTATTCACTTGTTTGTGATGAAAAAGCAACATTTTTGCCATGTTTTTCATTTTTTTTAAAAAGAAAAGTAAAAACATCAAAACTGTGATAAGCGTATACCAAAAAGATGTTGAATATTATATCTCATACCTTTGCTGACACATAGAGAGGTTTTACGTTAGAGATAAAAGCATCCTGATTGAGTGCACCTTGTCATGGTGGCATGAATTTTAGTTTTTTTTTTAATGAAAACAGTGCCATCCAAATATTCTATGTTATTTACATGTACTATTACTATTAGTATTTACTTTACTTATTGTAAGGTATATGTTCATTTTGTTTTTATCATAGGTTATGCTTGTTTATGATCACAGTGTGAATGTGCACCTACACTTTGTACTTATACCAACATGTGTTTCAGTTCATTTCTTCGGTTTTGATTTAGTTTTCCGTACTTTGCACATAGAGTGGCGTGGCTTCCCCTTTTTGGGCTGTGGAATTAGTTTATGTAGCTTTCCATGAGCAGGTGTTTAGACAGTCATGTCTGGATCCTGCTCTGCTCCCCATCTATTGAGGCCTGTGCCACATAGAGAGGTTTTACATTTGGGCTAAAACCATTCTGATTGGGTACACCTTATGAGATGGCTTTTACAATTTTTTATAAAAAAAAAAAGTGTCAGTTAAGTACCCTATGTTATTTATATGGACTATTACTATTTACTTATTGTGGCATATTTGCTCATTTTGTCAATATCCTGGATAGTATACCTGTTGATAATGGAGCCATGGTTAGCTAAAATGCAAACTTCACTTTAAATTTTTATATCCCTATAAAGTCAGATGACAAATGTCTTAAGAACACGAATAATATCAACAATGAATCACATTCTTCTGTGGTATACCACACTGAGCAGCATATATGGTGGAAATCACCTTGGAAACTCTATTAGAAATCACTATTTTCTCATGCATTTTTCAAAACAAGCTCGATGCTGGACAAAAAATCCTCTTTTTGTATAGCATGTTCCCCGCCGGCACACATATTAGCTACCAACTCACAGAAAGCATCAAACAGGATGTCCATTGCCAAGTATAAGTGAGAACACATATTTTTGTAATTTTTGCTTCTGGCAAGCACATAGAGAATTTCACATTCAATCGCACAATTAGTTTTCTGGCAAGTTTCTCAATTTCTCCATGAGGTTGTTCAATACAGAAAAGACTATTGTTCAGAATTAAAGTAACAAATTCTTTAAATGCCTTGAACATTAACCCCTTAGATCGAAAGCCTGTTTTCACCTTGCAGACAGAAACAGATTTTTCAAATCTGACCTGTGTCATTTTACATGCTAAAAATTTGGGAATGCTTCTTCAAGTCCAACTGATTCTGACCCTATTTTTTATTACAGATTGTACTTCATGATAGTGGTACATTTAGGACAGTAAGATTTTCATTTATATCAGAAATGTTACAAAAATTCTGAAAAATTAGCAATTTTCAAACTTTACATTTTTATGCCCATAAAAAAGATAGTCATGCTCAGGGTCGGGACGGAGGATAGGCAGAGAAGCCACCTGCCTAGCGTGCTACTTTCTGCCACTGTGCTGAATGCTTGCATCCGCCCAGCGCCTTCCCCCTGCCTCAAGCATCCAGCACAGTGGTGGCCGGGGTATAGGCACTCAGGTGTCAATGACACCGTTCACAACTCTCTCTGCCTGCTCCCTGGCCATCAGTCTTTCCCTGCACTCAATTGTATTCACGGCTGTAAGACACAAATACAGATAATAAAGAGTTGACATCAGCCCCCTGCTCTGCTGGTGACTTTAGGGTCTTATAGTTAAGAAAAAAACACTAATGCACATTTTATAGTGTTCATTGCTGCATTCTAGAAGTATGTTAACCAAACTTCACAGAAGTGAAATGGCATCTGTCAGTAGGATCAACCCTCTTAAGCCGTCTTTATGGACATGTAGGTCATAGGAAGTTGAATAAAATGATACCTTGATATTTGCAATATGAGGTTTTATTTCAGAGTAGTCCACCTTTTTTTAATATGTAAATGAGCTGTTAAGATCTATGACCCGAACACAGATCTCCCTGAGACTCTGCCTCTAGAGCTTATTTTAAATAAAAAGGGGCCTTACCAGTATGAGACATGTAATGACTGACAGCCTGCCCTCCTGAGCTACACGTCTAATTTCAAATAAGACAGATTCTCAGGGAGATCTATGTCTGGCCCACAGATCTTAACAGCTCATTTACATATTAAGGAACATTTTGGATTTCTCTGTAAATTAGACATTGGAAAGCAGATATCAAGGTATGATTTTATTCAACGTTGTTTGACCTATATGCCCATGTAGACGACTTGGGAGGGATGATCCTTTTGAAAGATTCCCTTTAAAGCAATGTGAAATTAAAAAGTGAAAATTGAGTTCTTTCAACTAAAATGTTGTATTAGGCTCAAATTTTTTCATGAAAAAAATAATACCCCAAAAATTGTTACGCAATTTCTTCTAACCATGACAAAACCCCACATGTGGTCATAATCTACTGTTTGGGCACTGGACGTGGCACAGAAGGAAAGAAGCGCTATTTGGGTTTTTTTTATGCAAATTTGGCCAAAATAGATTGTAAAAGCCTTGCAACATTTGTAGATCCCAAGGTGCTGAAACAGCAGAAAATCCTTTACAAATGACTCTGTTTTGGAAACTACATCCCTCCAATGAATTCATCTGGGCCATTTGAACTAACTGGTGTTTTAAAAAACTATAAAATTTGAAAATGAAAATGAAATATAACTTTTTTCCCACTATTAGTGTTGAGCGATATTGCTCGATATCTAAAAATATCGTATCGAAATTGTATCGCCGATAGCACTAAATATCGTCGATATCCGATTTCGATAGCGGAAGTCCCATGTAAGTCTATGGGAACAAAATATCGAAATTAAAAAAAAAATTCTTGCCTTGTTGGTTAATTGTACATGAAGGAAAACAACAAAGACTAATGTAGAATGTATTGGGGGAGGTTGAGGAGACAATAAAGGCATACATGTTTAACCCAATGCATTGGAATAGCATTAATATATATTTTTTTGGAAATACGTTTGGATTGACTAACAAATTGACAATGTTGTTAACCTTTTTTCTATTTTGGGCTTTTTTGGCAAATATGTATGTTTCACAACTTCCATGCTCTTCACCTTTTTAACTTTTGCCAGTGCCACATTTTCTCCTTCATAATCTTCAGCAGCAGCATCATCTTTCTCATCAAATTATTCTTCATCTTCACCTTCTTAATCTTCTTCTTAAACTTCTTGCTATTCATGTTTTTGTTTACATTACTCATATTGTTATTATTAAACTAATTAATCTTCTTCATATTCAAATTCTTCATCTTCTTCCTCTTCATCTTCTTCATCATATTCTTATTTGTGACAGAGATTCCTGTACTTGTAATCTGTAAAAGTATGAATTGTTCATCCTTCCGTTCTTGCTGTCACAAAAGATTTAAATTACAACAGTATTTGTCCGTGTTCAGTTTAGCCTGCAGCAGCAGCGGGCATTTTCCAGGGGCACCACGAGGAGGAACGGACTCACCCCCATACACTGCTTAGTCTTCTTCTGCTTAGAATTTAGAGCATATATTTTGCTCTTCATTTTGGTCTTATACTTCATGTTCTTCTGTTTTTTGATCTTTTGCTTATTGTTCTTCTGTCTCTTGTTCTGTATCTTGTAGTTTGTCTTAACCTTCTTTGTCCTGTTGGTGATCTTCTTCTGGGTAATCTTTTATTTTTTCTTTGTGATGGTGTTCAGGCTGGTTGGCTTCATGCTCGTCGTCCTTGTTGTCGTCATCTTCTTCTGGGTGGTCTTTAATGTCGTCTAATTTCCGAGAAACAGCTGACGTTACTGGAACCCTGACGGGTATTAGATGGAGCAAGAGACAATGGAAGTAACGAGGACCAGCTGACTGTGCTGGACCCCGGACGGGTAGCAGAAGGAAAAGAGGCAATGTCACAACCGAGTACCAGCTGACGTTACTGTGACACGGTTACTAAGCAGGAGGTACCTGTGCTCCAAAGCACTACCAAGGACCAGCAGACGTTGCTGGAACTCGGATACGGAGATGGAGGCACCTAGGCCAAAGGCACTGGGGAGAACCACTTGACGGTACTGGACCCCGGACGGGTAGCAGAAGGAAAAGAGGCAATGTCACAACCGAGTACCAGCTGACGTTACTGTCACGCTGTCTAATGATATGTATACAATGTCAGTAAACTATTAATACAGGAACAACACTCTATACTACAACTAGTATAGCAACATCAGCATGCAAGTATAGAATAGATTTACCTGACACGATATCCGCTGAACTCAGGGTTAATCTTGAGGACTTGATGAGCTGAAACAGGAAAGAGGTGGACCGGGATCTAACCTGACCCTAAACTGGGGTCCTAACTAATCCCTCACCTTGGAGGTACTGATAATGGTTCAGAGGTCCAAGTCTCCAACCTAACCCTGTCTCCTATCAGACCCTGAACCCTGTAATCAGTCCTAAGAAGGATCCTGACTACCACCAAAGGGATATGGGCTGATCTCAGCTAAATACACAGATTAGACATATAAGACAGACAGGATAACACTCGCTTGCATACACACTCAAACACCAAAGGAACATAAATGGTCTGGGAAATAAACTCTAACCAAGTTGAGCTTAGAACAACTAAGGAGCTCACAACTAAAGTCTATACAGATTCATTCCTATCTGTGGTCTGCATGAAGGTTTCACTGGCAACTCCCCAAGCAGACAACCAGGAATTTAAAGGAAACCAATCAACAAATAATCAATTGCAGCCGGGAGAAACTGCACCCAGTCCCAGCACCGAGCACAGACAGAATTAACTCCCTAGCTGCCAAACACAAAGAAACAGCAGATCAGCTGTGAGAAGTCAAAATGTGCAACCGCGACGATCTTCGTGGCAATGCACACATGACAGTACCCCCCCTTCTACGAGTTCTGTGGAAGGTCCGAACCAAACGATCTGCGTTAACATCAGACGCAGGGACCCACGTCCTCTCCTCTGGACCATACCCCTTCCAATGCACCAAGTACTGAAGGGACCGGCGATTCAGACGTGAGTCAATGATCTTTGATACTTGAAATTCCAAGTTACCATTGACCAACACAGGAGGAGGAGGAGGTAGAGGTGACGGTATGACTGGTGCCACATACCTTTTAAGTAATGACTTGTGGAACACATTATGAATTTTAAACGTAGGAGGGAGGTCCAGACGAAATGCCACAGGATTAATTATGGAACTGATCCTGTACGGCCCGATGAATCTGGGACCCAGTTTCCAGGAGGGCACCTTAAGTTTTATATTCCTGGTAGACAACCATACCAGATCGTTCACATTCAGATCTGGACCAGAAACTCTCCTCCTATCAGCCATACGTTTGTAACGGTTCCCCATCGCACTCAGATTATTCAATACACCTCTCCACACAGAAGCAAGTGACGACGAGAAACGCTCCTCCTCAGGAACCCCAGAAGGGCCCCCCCCATTGAAAGTACAAAACTGGGAGGGAAACCATATGCCCCAAAAAACGGGGACTTACCAGTGGACTCGCTCCGCCTGTTGTTAAGAGCGAACTCTGCCAGAGGCAAGAAAGAAGACCAGTCCTCTTGGTTCTCTGAACAAAACACCGGAGATATGTCTCTAAGCTCTGATTCAGACGCTCTGTCTGACCATTGGTCTGCGGATGAAAAGCCGAGGAAAATGACAATTGCATCCCCCGACGTAAACAAAATGCCCTCCAAAATTTGGACACAAACTGAGACCCCCTATCTGACACCACATCAGAAGGCAACCCATGAAGTCTAACGATCTCCCTAATGAACACCTGCGCCAGAGTTTTAGCATTAGGGAGTGCAGGAAGAGCAACGAAATGTGCCATCTTACTGAACCTGTCAACAACCACCAGTATGACAGTATTCCCTGACGACGGAGGAAGGTCCGTAATGAAGTCCATAGATAAATGAGTCCATGGACGCTCCGGAAGTTTCAAGGGTAAAAGGGTCCCAGACGGACGGGTATGAGGGGTTTTAGAGCGAGCACACACCCCACATGACGCGACAAAAGTTATAACATCTTTATTAGCATTAGGCCACCAAAACCGGCGAGAAAGGAGATCTAAAGTAGCCTTACTCCCTGGATGTCCTGCTAGAGCAGAATTATGATGTGCCTCAATAACCTTTTGTCTCAACAGATTTGGGACAAACAGTCTCCCTGGAGGTCCTGCAGGGGCGTCCCCCTGAGCCTCTAACACCTCCTCCTCAAGCTCAGAAAATACAGCCGACACTACCACCCCCTCCTGAAGGATAGGACTCGGGTCATCCGTTTTCCCGGCCCCTGGGAAACTGCGAGACAAGGCATCAGCCTTTACATTCTTAGACCCCGGGCGATAAGTGACGACAAAATTAAACCTGGTAAAAAACAACGACCATCGAGCTTGTCTGGAATTCAGACGCTTAGCGGATTCCAAATACAACAGGTTCTTGTGATCAGTAATAACGGTAACCGGTGGACTGCCCCCTCCAAAAAGTGACGCCATTCTTCAAAAGCTAACTTAATGGCCAAAAGTTCCCTATTGCCGATATCATAATTCCTTTCGGCGGACGACAATTTCTTAGAAAAGAAAGCGCACGGATGCCATTTACCAGGGGACGGACCCTGGGACAATATAGCACCCACCCCTACGTCAGACGCATCCACCTCCACAATGAACGGCTGAGATGCATCTGGTTGGATGAGAACGGGTGCCGAAGCAAAACATTTCTTCAAAGAGGAAAAGGCTTGGCAAGCTTTGTCCGACCATTTAGAAAAATCCGTCCCTTTTCTTGTCATGTCAGTGAGAGGTTTGACGACAGATGAGAAATTACAAATAAATTTCCGGTAGTAGTTAGCAAACCCCAAAAAACGCTGCAGAGCCTTAAGATCCCCTGGCTGATCCCATTCAAGCACTGCTCTCACCTTTTCAGGGTCCATACGGAAACCGGAGGCTGACACCAAAAAACCCAAAAACTGAAGTTCCTGTACGGCAAATACACACTTCTCCAGTTTGGCGTATAGTTTATTGTCTCGCAAGATCTGCAACACCTGTCTCACATGCTCCTGATGAGACACAAGATCTGGCGAGTAAATTAAAATGTCGTCCAAATATACAACCACAAACAGCCCCACAAGGTGACGAAAAATGTCATTAACAAAATGTTGGAATACTGCTGGTGCAGTAGTCAGACCAAAAGGCATGACTAGGTTCTCATAATGTCCCTCCGGCGTGTTAAACGCCGTTTTCCACTCATCCCCCTCTTTTATCCTAATCAGATTATACGCCCCCCTGAGATCCAATTTAGAGAACCATTTGGCGCCAACAATTTGATTGAAGAGATCAGGAATAAGAGGGAGTGGATACGGATCTCGAACAGTAATCCGATTAAGTTCGCGGAAATCCAAGCAAGGGCGTAGGCCTCCATCTTTCTTCTTCACAAAGAAGAACCCCGCGGCTACTGGGAAGATGAAGGTCTAATATGCCCTTTGGCCAGACTTTCAGAAATATAATCTTTCATAGCCTGCCTCTCAGGACCAGAAAGATTATACAACCTAGCTTTAGGCAACTTAGCATCAGGAAGGAGATTAATAGAGCAGTCATACACGCGATGAGGAGGCAACTCCTGACACCCCTCCTCAGAGAAAACATCCCCAAAATCCTCCAAAAAAGGAGGCAATGTACTAGGCACGACCGCACTGATGACTGTGTTCATGCAGTTGCTTTTGCAAAACTCACCCCATTGGCTTATTTCTCTGGACTGCCAATTAATCACAGGGTTATGTTTAACCAACCAAGGAAGTCCCAACACAATGGGAGTAGGTAGACCCTCCAACACATAACAAGATAATTGTTCCCTATGTATTGCCCCTACCCGAAGGTCAATGTTATGAACCTCATGAACAAAGCTACCTTGGCCGAGAGGCCTGGCGTCAATGGAGAATATAGGGATCGGTTTGACCAATACACTCAGATGCATACCTTGAGCCTGAGCAAACTGAGCGTCAACCAGATTAGCCCCGGAACCACTATCAAGAAGAACAGACAATCTCTCCACTCTCGTACCAACTACCACCTCCACTGGTACAAGGAACTGAGAAGAACTGGCGGATGAAATACATACTCCCAGGTTGTCGTCCACCACACAACCTGGGATTAACAGTTTTCCGGCGACTTTTGGCTCAACAAGGCACGGGATGGACATTCTCCAACAAAATGTCCCTCTTTCCCGCAGAAAAAACATCTTCTAGTCCTGCGGCGTACCGCCAATCCCCTCCTACGAAATGATGTCCCTCCCAACTGCATAGGCTCATCCGAACAGACAAGGGGAACCTCAACATAAGGGACTTTAGTGGTAGGTGGAGAAACAACAGGGAGTGGGGTTACCTCACCCCTCTCCCGAAGCCGTCTATCAGTACGGATAGCTAAGGCCATAGCAGCCTCCAGTGAATGAGGAGACTCATACTGAGCCAAAACGTCTTTTAATTTATCAGAAAGCCCATGACAAAACTGGCTCCTAAGAGCTGGGTCATTCCACTGAGTATCTGTGGCCCATCTACGAAACTCAGAAGCAAATTCCTCTGCAGGACGATCTCCCTGCTGTATCTTACGTAATTTTGTCTCAGCAAGAGAGACCCGATCTGGGTCATCATATACCAATCCCAGGGCAGTAAAAAATTGATCTACAGACAGTAGAGCCGGGGATCCCGGAGGAAGGGAAAATGCCCAGGATTGAGGGTCCCCTTGCAGAAGTGAGATAACAATTCCCACTCTCTGCTCATCACTCCCTGATGATCGAGGCCGAAGCCGAAAATACAATTTACATGCCTCCCGGAAGGTGAAAAATTTGTCTCGCCCACCAGTGAACCTGTCCGGGAGAGCTACTTTAGGTTCAACTCTGGTTTGCTCCAGGGGAGACAAAACTTTGGACTTAATGTCTGTCAGCTCCATGGATAATCCCTGCAACTGCAGAGCCAGCTGGGCTACTGGATCCATGGTAACTGGAGATAATTTTTATGGCCAGTGAAAATGTCACGCTGTCTAATGATATGTATACAGTGTCAGTAAACTATTAATACAGGAACAACACTCTATACAACAACTAGTATAGCAACATCAGCATGCAAGTATAGAATAGATTTACCTGACACGATATCCGCTGAACTCAGGGTTAATCTTGAGGACTTGATGAGCTGAAACAGGAAAGAGGTGGACCGGGATCTAACCTGACCCTAAACTGGGGTCCTAACTAATCCCTCACCTTGGAGGTACTGATAATGGTTCAGAGGTCCAAGTCTCCAACCTAACCCTGTCTCCTATCAGACCCTGAACCCTGTAATCAGTCCTAAGAAGGATCCTGACTACCACCAAAGGGATATGGGCTGATCTCAGCTAAATACACAGATTAGACATATAAGACAGACAGGATAACACTCGCTTGCATACACACTCAAACACCAAAGGAACATAAATGGTCTGGGAAATAAACTCTAACCAAGTTGAGCTTAGAACAACTAAGGAGCTCACAACTAAAGTCTATACAGATTCATTCCTATCTGTGGTCTGCATGAAGGTTTCACTGGCAACTCCCCAAGCAGACAACCAGGAATTTAAAGGAAACCAATCAACAAATAATCAATTGCAGCCGGGAGAAACTGCACCCAGTCCCAGCACCGAGCACAGACAGAATTAACTCCCTAGCTGCCAAACACAAAGAAACAGCAGATCAGCTGTGAGAAGTCAAAATGTGCAACCGCGACGATCTTCGTGGCAATGCACACATGACAGTTACTGTGACACGGTTACTAAGCAGGAGGTACCTGTGCTCCAAAGCACTACCAAGGACCAGCAGACGTTGCTGGAACTCGGATACGGAGATGGAGGCACCTAGGCCAAAGGCACTGGGGAGAACCACTTGACGGTACTGGACCCCGGACGGGTAGAAGAACGCACCCATGAAAATGTAAGTTGACAGGACGCAAGCCGTCCGCAGTTACCGAATCACACAGTCCTACAGTGGGTGCTTATCCTATTGTCACAATGGAAACCGCCTTTATTTACATATCCCACAGCACACATAGGAATCACCTAAACTGCAGGCACCATAGAGTCGGCTAACCCGAATGCAACACGACAGCACAACTTATTGGAGGATAATTGACGTTCACACTGCCAGGAAACAGCTGTCGTGCTGTAACCAGGCTGGCCAGGAGTCAGTACTCCTGCCAATTACTTACGAGCAACAAATGGCGGTGTTGTAGCCCAGGGAGTACAGTTCAGGTGGTAGAAAGATGAACATAACAGGAGACATGGAAAACGTTGCCAAACAGTTATTTAATCTGAAAACGGACAGGCAAATTCAGGTGAGATCCATGCCTTGTTCATTTTCAGAAAAGTAAGCCGGTCTACATTCTCTGAGGATAGTCGCATGCGACGGTCTGTTACTACACCACCTGCAGCACTAAAGACACGCTCAGATAATACACTGGCAGCAGGGCAAGCCAGCACCTCCAATGCATACTGACTAAGCTCTGGCCATGTATCCAACTTAGAGACCCAAAATTTGAAAGGGGAAGAGGCATCTGGGAGTACACTTAGAGGGAAAGCCAAGTAGTCTGTCACCATCTTACGGAAACGTTTCTTCCTGGTGACTGGAGCCGTCTCGGATGGTGTAGACCTTGCTGGCGCTGTCACAAAACTTTGCCACATTTGTAACATACAGTTCTTGCCCTGTGCAGAGGCGCTGCTTCTGCTCCCTCTTGTTGTAGAGGTGTCTACACTGCCTCGACGCACAGAGCTGCTTTGTAAAGCAGCAGCAGTAGCAGCAGCAGCAGCTCTCTCGGCTGGAATGTACAACAGTATGGATGACACCAGTGTGTCTTGGTACTCCTGCATTTTACGGTCCCGGTTCACCGGTGTGATGAGGGTTTGTAAGTTGTCCCGGTAGCGAGGGTCCAGGAGGGTGTACACCCAATAATCTGACGTGCTGAGAATGTGGGCGATGCGGCGGTCGTTTCTCAGGCACTGAAGCATGAAATCAACCATGTGCTGCAGACTCCCAACTGGCCAACAAAGGCTGTCCTCTGGAAGAGGTGTTTCTCTGTCTCCTCTGCATCACCCCACCCTCGCTCTACATACTGAGTAGAGCGTTGTGTACCTCCCTCTGTAGGGATTTCTTCCTCCTCCATTGACTCCTCCTCCTCCTCCTCATCCTCCTCACAAAGTGAGCCCTGCCCAGCCCTTTGTGAGGAACGACGTTGCGCTGACTGTCCTGAAGGTAATTGAATTTGTGACTCCTCATCCTCCACCTCTTCAAAACCTCTTCCGTTAGTGCTTTCAGTGATTTCTGAAGCAGGCAGATAAGGGGTACAGTCATGCTGACTAGTGCATCATCTGCACTCGCCATCCGCGTTGAGACATCAAACGCAGGCAAAACGTCGCAGATGTCGTTCATAGAGGCCCACTCAGTAGTGGTGAAGTGTGAACGGCGCAAATTGCGAGTTGATTGCGCCTGTTGCAGCTGATACTCCATTACTGCTGGCTGCTGCTCACACAACCGCTCCAACATATGTAACGTGGAATTCCACCTGGTGGGTACGTCACATATGATGCGATGTTCAGGAAGGCGAAATCTGACTTGCAGAGCTGCAATGCGCAATCTGGCCATGCTGGAACGTCGCAAGTGAGCGCACTCTAGGCGGACCTTGTGCAGCAGTGCATCAAGATCCGGATAGTCCCTCAAAAAACTCTGCACGACCAAGTTGAGCACATGTGCCAGACATGGTATGTGAGTGAGGTTGCCAAGGCCCAGAGCTGCCACCAGATTTCGGCCATTGTCACACACTACCAAGCCTGGCTGGAGATTAGCTGACAAAAACCACACATCGCTCTCCTGCTTGATGGCATCCCAGAGCTCCTGCGCTGTGTGGCTTCGATTCCCCATGGGAATTAATTTCAGTACGGCCTGTTGACGTTTGGCCACGGCTGTGCTCATATCGGTCGCAACAGGTAAGCGTTCACGGGTCCATGTGGAGGTATACCGTGACGGCTCGTGCAGCGATGATTCTGAGGAACTGGAGTAGGAGGAGGAATCAATGTGCACAGACTGGATTCCTGCAATCCTTGGATTGGCAGAACACGTACAGCGCCACTGGCAAGATCTGTACCTGGCTCCACAACATTGACCCAATGGGCAGTGAGGGAAAGGTATCGTCCCTGGCCATGGGTACTGGTCCACGCATCGGTGGTCAGGTGGACCCTGCTACTGACGGCGTTTAGTAGCGCATGTTTAATGTTTCCCTCGACATGTTTTTGCAGAGCAGGGACAGCTTGCCTGCTGAAATAAAATCGGCTTGGCACATTATATTGTGGGACTGCCAATGCCATAAAGTTCCTGAAATTGTCAGTCTCCACCAGCCTGAATGACAGCATTTCAAGGGACAGGAGTTTTGCAAGGCCAGCATTCAGAGCCTGTGCTCGTGGATAGTTTGCCGAGTATGGCCGTCTTTTATCCCATGCCTGTGTTACCGATGGCTGTTTTTTGTTCTGGGAGTGTGACGATGACTGTGAACTTGCTGCAGTGGGTGGAATAACAGTTTCTCTATGGACAACAGTGACCGAGGTTCTTCCATGGAGATCCTGTGAGGAAGACGAAACAGGTGTGTGAGAGCTGGAGGTAGAGGCTCGAACATGACCTAAAGATGTAGGTGCTGCTGTAGGTTGGCCTACATCTCCAGTGTGTCTTTGGAACTCAGCTACGTGCTTTGTCCGTACATGTGTCCACATATTTGTGGTATTCAGGTTCCTGATATTTTTACCTCTTTTAACTTTTTGCTTACACAGCTTGCATTGAACATAGCAAATATCATGTACAAGTCTGTCAAAAAAGGACCACGCAGTGCAAGTCATGGGAGCGCCAATTTTGACAGTTCTAAGAGAACTGCTCCCAACAGGTGCCAAACTGGAGGCTACAGGCAAGCGAGTCTGCAGCCTACCTCTCCCTCCTCTTTGTACCGTTGGGACAATCTCTTCCTCAGAGCTGCTCCCACCACCTTCCTGTTGCTCACGCCATGTTGGGTCTCGGACTTCATCATCTCCACTACCCTCTTCCAACACCTGCTGCTGTTGGATGGTCTGGGCAGCACCATGCTCCACAAAACCTGCCACCTGAGTCTCATCATCATCATAAGATGCGTTCTGCGGTGTGCTGTCCATCGGCACTGGCTCACCCGCCTCTTCAGATTGAGAGAGACACAGCTGTTGCGCATCACTGCATACTCCCTCTTCTTCAAATTGCAGAATGCTGCTTGCCTGTGCCCGTGTTTGCGAGCCAACAGATTCTGAGAACAGAAGCAGAGACTCAGCTGGCTCCTGTACAGAACTCTCTGACTGCCTTGGCAATTTGACAGGCGGTGAACAGACAGATGGTTGCTCAACAGTGTTGTGTTCCTGAGAGGAGGTGGAAGGAATTGAAGTCGATGCATTGGCTGCCATCCAACCAACAACGGCTTCAATTTGTTCTTCCCGCAGCAGGGGGGCACGCCGAGCTCCTACCAAAGTGCGCATAAAGGAACGCTCACGGGGATAAATGGTGGATGCTGTGTCACTGAGGGCGGCAGCAGACACAGAATCCCCACGTCCTCTCCCTGCTGAAACTCCACGGCCACGACCACGTGCCTTACTCACTGACTTCTTCATCTTGGTAGATTGATAAAGAAAGTCAGAAAAGTTATAAGGCCTAAGTGTGGTTATTACGCAGAGACTGAAGTGAACACTGAAACACAACTGTTCACAATCTGTGAAAGGCTACTCCTTTGTCTACTTCTATAGTGTTTGCAACCAATGTATTGGATACGGATGGAAGCGCGTCACACTAATAGTTAAATTGCATGGAGCTGCAAGAATTACACTGAAGGAAAAAAAAAATAGTCTGTGAGTGACAGGTGCAGATGCCTACAGACAGCGTTGCATGCAGAGCAAACTGCAGCGTCACCTGCACTCACACACACCTTGCAGAGCTGTTAAAACAACACTGCAGGCAAAAGGAAGCTTTACACAGCGGTTGGTGCTAGCCTGCCTACAGCACAGTACACTAAATCGCAATCTCTAACTGTCCCTCAGAGTCAGCACAGTAGCGTTCTGTCCCTTACTGAATTCACAGCACAGTGACGCTAAAATGGCGGCGGCGCCTTTTATAGTGCATTCTGACATCATTTCAGCATCCAATCACAGCCATGCCATTAGTTAACATGACCGCAGCAGTACAGGATGTGCCCACACTTCTTAGGATTCCTCATTGGCTGACTAAAATCACATTGCCTCGCAAAGAATTATGGGAACTTCCGATTACGGTATTCGATAAGACGAAAATATCGAAACGAATTATCGAAAGGCTGATAGAGCTAATATCGGCCGATAGCCGATATTTGCATTATCGTATCGCTCAACACTACCCACTATAACATTAATTAGCCCCCAATTTTTTTTATTTTTGCAAAGACAGCAAGGCATTATGGGGGTGTGATCTGGAAAACTGGCAATTGTCCAGGATCCCCATATCCTGAAAGGGGACCTCAGCCAGTGCTATATAGTACAAGCAGGGAAGGGACCTTTTACATGGCCACAGGGCATGAAAATAGTGGAGGATATTTCTCAGTGGACGATTGCGGCATAAAAGTCTCCTCATCTCGGCATGCTTGACATGTCATTCTCTGCAAGGAGAAATGATACCCCTTGGATTCCGGTCAGACGAAACTCACACAGCCAAACCAGATCTCACACTTTGCACTGACGAGGGGCAGTACTCCGAAAGACAGTGTCTGCAAATTGAGATTCTGGTTTTGTCTATTGTCCTAAGTCATATAACAAGTCTCATTAAAGGGTTGACATTGACTTTTAGGATTGCTACTTCCTATAGGTAGCGCTAGAGTTCTAGTCCTCCTCTCTGAAAACACAATTTGCTCTTTTTCCCAGAGGAGCATTACTGCATAAAAGTCTCCTCATCTCGGTATGCTTGACATGTCATGCTCTGATTTATAATGTGTAAATGCCTGCTGTGTATATATATATATATATATATATATATATATATATATATACAGCTCTGACAAAAATTAAGAGACCACTGCCCAGTTTTATAAGGCCTCATACTCACTGGGGCCGAAAACGGATGATAATCAGAGGAAAAAAAATCTGATGCAAATCTGACCAATGTTAGTCAATGGGTGAATTCTCATTTGCGATTTTTTTCTCATCAGATATTGTTGTGAGAAAAAAATCGCAGCATGCTGCGATTTGATGCGATTTTGGGATGAAAATCGCCAATGCAAGTCAATGGGTGCGATTAAAAAACGAACAGCACTCGCACCATGCAAGTGCTGTCCGATTTATACGCACCAGTCTCCTTTGAAAAGCCGGTAATTCATCCCCGGCTACTGTAAAATCACACAGACAGCTCACAAAACACTAGATACATACACATAGAATACATATATATATATATATATACATGTCATTGTGACACATACATATATATATATTTATAGTTCATACACTTCTACATACTGTAATAGCCGCTAATTCAATTGCCGGCTTTTGTGAAATCACAGAAGCCGACATGAAATGATACCCTCCCTAGGCTATTATTATCTGCCCCCACTCGCTTGCTTTGTCTGTCTGGTGGAGAAAATACAGCGGGAGCCCACGCATTTTTTTTCAACGAATTTACACCTTTAATTAACCCCTACATGTCTGAAATTTTGCACAAATACACTTATGTAATTGTAAGTTCAAACCATATATCAAAATACAGGAAATGACATGGTTAACTGTGTGGAAACAATGTATCATTTCATGTCGGCTTCTGTGATTTCACAAAAGCCGGCAATTGAATTAGCGGCTATTACAGTATGTAGAAGTCTAGAAACTATAAATATATGTATATATATATATATATATATATATATATGTCACAATTACATATATATTGTGAGACAGTGAAGGAATATGTGGTGAATGAGGTGTATATTTCACCTAAGTACCTTGCTGACTGGTATGAGCGAAATGTGTGGCTTTGTAAACCTGGTGGTAAAGAAAGGTCACTACACCTGCCATTCAGTACACGCTTGCAGCTCAGACCTGAATCCACTCAGGTGTTGATTAGGAAGCCAGAAGTAGGTGCTTGTGAGCACAGTCAGAGAGCTCATTCAGTCTGGACAAGGGGTCCAGACACAGAAGGTGTCTCCAAGAGTGTGGGAGCTGTCTTTAGCCCGGACACAGGGAGGTGTCCTGGCACAAGGAAGCAGTCTCTAAGAGTGTGAGCTATCTCAGTCTGGGTGCAGGAAGTACCCCGGACACAGGAGTAGTCGCAGTGAGAATCCGTGCGAATAGCGACTGAATAGGAGGTGACCTCTCTCAAGTCTGGACATTGGAGTTGCCTTCGGACATAAAGAGGAGTGTCTGTGAAACTCCATACTGGTAACATATGTGATATGTGTTGTTTTGGGCACAGACTGGTAGAGTCTGGGTCCCGGATAGAGAGGGCCATCTATCTAAGTGTAATTTAGTGGCTAGACAAGCCCAGGTTTTCTGTTTATGATTTGTTTTTATCTGTGTGCTGTGGACTTTAATAAAACTGGTTGCGGCCAGTTTTCACCAAACTGCTGTCTGAATGAACTGTTTCCGTGCCATTCTGTCTACCCAGACAGCGATCCTAGAGCTAAACCCCCGGAAAGCTTACAATTGGCGGAGAATGCTGGGGCAGCGCAGTGCCTGGTACAGTTAGTGCTGGAGTGTGCATGCAGCACAGTGGCGAGAGACAGCATTAAAGGTGAAGTCTATTGAAATAGCAGCAGAAAAAAAAAAAAAAGTGTGTCAGCAGAAACGTCTGTTTGGAGCAGTCTTGGAGAGACAGTGGCCCTGATAGGGTCTGCAGAGAGAAAATGTCTGCACAGCAAAGCTGAACTTGTTGTGAAAATGACTGTGGAATGTGCAGCAGCAAAAGAAAAGTTTGTGGAGCAGTCTTAAAGAGACAGTAGCCCTAATAGACTTTGCAAAAGTGTTTGCACAGCAAGGCTGAATTTTCTGTGGAAAAAAAAAAAAAAAAAAAGCTGTGTAGTGTGTATGTCTTGAGTGAAGACTACAGTTGTGAAGACAGAGAAGTCTGACAGCATGGATGACAGCATGGAGGCGCTGTTTGAACAAATGGCGCAAGTTAATGTGCAACATAAGACTGCTGTGATTGAGACAGATGAATCCGGCAGTATGGAGGAGCTCATTGAGTACCTGGTGCAGGCCCAGCGAAGCATGCAGCAGAGCATGGAGCAGCAGCGCCTGCAGCACCAGCAGCAATTCCTGCAGCAGCAGCAGGAGAATAACCGGGTGTTGGAGCAGATTGCAGCTCTCAGCACCTCGTCCCAGAGTAATGTTGTGAAGGCACCTGCGTTGTCCGCTATAAAGAAGGCGGTAAGACGGTCCTTGAGAAAAATGACACCTCGTGATGATGTGGAGGTATATCTTACTAGGTTTGAGAGACTGGCAGAGAAGGAGAATCTGCCACTATCTGAATGGGCCATGGCGGTCGTACCCTATCTGATTGGGGAACCCCAAAAAGTCTGGGCTGACCTGAGCAAGCAGGACAGCGAAGACTATGCCAAGTTGAAAGCGGCGATTCTTACCCGGCTGGGTGTTACGGTTGCAGCCCGTGCCAGGAGAGTCCATGACTGGAAATGCAGTTGGGAGTCTGCAGTCAGCAGGCCTGATTATGGAGTTGAAAAGGTGGTAGTGAACCGCTACACCCGAGCATGTTCTCCTGAGGTACAGCCGTCTGAGAGGACGTCACTTCAGAGTTCCCGGACGTCGAACTCTCCCGGTAAGAGCGTTCCAGCTGTTGGGGACATGGGGTATGCTGATAAGCGGGTTCAGGCCCGAGGGGACATGTGGGTGGGAGAGTGTGATGGACAGTGTTGGAGCTGGCGTGAAATTGCAGCCAACTGTCCAATAGAGGGGGAGCCTATGTGTTGTGATGATGGCAGATCCCTCTCTCTCTGCGCAGAACCTGTGTGTGTGTCCACCTCAGCCGAAGAGACTGGACCACAGGGGTCCCCGGTGGTTGTAAGTGACTGCCCAGCACAGGCCCTCTTGGACTCAGAGAGTCCAGTGACTTCCGTATGTGACAGCCTGAGTGATAGGGACTTCATCCCTGATAAGCACCTGAGTGTGGTGTACATCCATGAAGACACCAAAGTCTACCCAGAGACTGCCGTGGACTTGGTCCCCAAACTCGGGGAGGTTTCATATGAAGTGGGGGTAGTGAAGACCCTGGTGCACCCCGTTATATTGGGTAATGACTTTCCCCGGTCTAAGGATCTCTGGGGGAAAAATGTTTCTGATGGACAGTGTGATGAAGCTCCTACTGAGGGTGCGCAGTCCCGAGGGGCGGAACACAATGCTAGTGGGCCGTTAAACTTATGTGATAATGATGATGACCATGATAATATTGATAATGATAATGATGATCATGATACTGATGATGACCGTGATAAAGATGACATTTCTTTGCAGGTGATGTTGGGAGACGAGGATGGTGGTTCTCGGGAACCGAGTGTCCCTGACCTGCCTGGCTCCTGTGACAATTTTGGGAGTGAGCCGGTGCGAGACCCCACTCTTAAAATGGCACAGGAAAATGTAATTGTTCTGAGTGAGGTTCCCCAAGAGCCTGGCTCTGAGGAGAGGTTTCCTCATGCTGCCATGAACAATAACCTATTGTATAGGGACACTGAAGTCCAGGGAGAGGTCGTGAGTCAGCTCCTAGTACCTGAGCTATATAGAAGTATAGTGCTGGGGTTGTCACAGAGTCACATACTTGAGGGACCAGATGGTGAAGTTAATGTTGTGGATGACATGTTAACTAAGGTTCCAGATCAAGATGTGAATGAAAATGAATTGTATAACCCTGACAGTGAGCAGGATGTGAATGAAAATGAATTGTATAACCCTGACAGTAAGCAGGATATGAATGAAAATGAATTGTATAACCCTGACAGTGAGCAGGATGTGAATGAAAATGAATTGTATAACCCTGACAGTAAGCAGGATATGAATGAAAATGAAGTGTATAGCCCTGACAGTGAGACAGATGTGGCTGAGAAAACGGGGTCAGATAGTGATAGTGAATTATCTGATGACCATAAAGCAACCAGTGCAAGTGAGGAAGGCATGGTAGCAGAGGAGATTGAGAGTCCTGAGAGGAAGGCTGAGGCTGACCTTGCAGTCGGACGGAGGATGGCATCTGAAGATGTTGTACAGTTGGCCGGTTCCCTGGCGAAGACTAAGGTGAAAGACAGGACTCTGAAACTGAACACAGCACAAGTGGATGCTGTTGAAAATGAGAAGTTATCAATGTATGGTGTGGATCTGCATCAGGCCAAGGACTCTGAAGGTGATGCTGCAGAGGTGGAGAAAGCCATGGAAGTGGTGGACACCAGGCCAGGTGCCTCACCAGAGGCTGATGTCTCAAGTGAAGCTGTGAGGAACAAGACTGAAGATGTGGGGAATGACTCTGCCCCGGAATATGTTTCTGCCGGAGACAGCGGCGTGGACGGTGTACTGTCCGGATCCGTGGCTGCGACTCGCGAAGCTCGGCCGGAAATTCGGCGCCCGGTGCGCCATCGGAGTTCCCGAGCGACCCAAAGGATCTGGATAAATCCCAAGATGAGATTTTGAGACCTCGGGTTGGCCTTGGTGAGCTCAGGCGCATTTTCATGGAGTCTACACTTGAACCACGTCCCAGTGAGTGGGAGGGGCGATGTGTCGCTCCGTTGCCGCTGCAGATACACGGGAGCTCAGATGGGATGCAGAACGTGGTGGAAAAGAAGACTGATGGTAGGGCTTCTGAGCATGTCCTACCAGAAGAGCCTGAAGAAGGGGCCAAAGACGTAAAGGACGTCCAACAACTACAGGAGAAGATGCGTAGCCATGAGGATCTCCTGGAGAAAGAAGTAAGAGCTCTGAGTCTTATGCAAAGTGAGCCTGTACCAGAAGAGGATAAATTATGTGTACCGACCAAGAAAAACGATCAGCTCCCTCTACAGTGCCAATCGTTTGAACAGTGTGGCTCGGAATGGTCAGAAACCATGACAGAGGCGCTTGGGTTCTGTGAGGTAGAATTTATGAATCAACTGATATTTAAGAAAGTAGATGTGTTAAAGAAAGTTCAGGGGGAATTAGAGAAAACCCCTATACCTCCTGTGACAGTTGGTGACACAGGGTCAGTGCCCCAAAAACAGGAGGTACGAAAGTTTCTGAGGAAGAATCAGCAGAGCTGTTCTGACGTGCCTGGTCGTACTTATCTGGTGAGCCACTATACCGAGACTGAGGCTGGCACTAAAGTCAAGATGAAACAGTGCAGGATACCCGAGGCCCGCAGAGAGTATAGGCCTGGGAGGGTACAGGGTAGTGCGGATGCTTCAGATGAAGAGAAAACTGATGTTGGCTATGACAGTGGTGAGGATGAAGCTGATGAGGGCCATGACTGGTCCAGAGTTCACTGTCTCTGTTGGATTGTTGACCAGCCCTCCGGTCTGGATGACCAGCCCTCCGGTCTGGAGAAGAGGGAGGGGATATGTGAGACAGTGAAGGAATATGTGGTGAATGAGGTGTATATTTCACCTAAGTACCTTGCTGACTGGTATGAGCGAAATGTGTGGCTTTGTAAACCTGGTGGTAAAGAAAGGTCACTACACCTGCCATTCAGTACACGCTTGCAGCTCAGACCTGAATCCACTCAGGTGTTGATTAGGAAGCCAGAAGTAGGTGCTTGTGAGCACAGTCAGAGAGCTCATTCAGTCTGGACAAGGGGTCCAGACACAGAAGGTGTCTCCAAGAGTGTGGGAGCTGTCTTTAGCCCGGACACAGGGAGGTGTCCTGGCACAAGGAAGCAGTCTCTAAGAGTGTGAGCTATCTCAGTCTGGGTGCAGGAAGTACCCCGGACACAGGAGTAGTCGCAGTGAGAATCCGTGCGAATAGCGACTGAATAGGAGGTGACCTCTCTCAAGTCTGGACATTGGAGTTGCCTTCGGACATAAAGAGGAGTGTCTGTGAAACTCCATACTGGTAACATATGTGATATGTGTTGTTTTGGGCACAGACTGGTAGAGTCTGGGTCCCGGATAGAGAGGGCCATCTATCTAAGTGTAATTTAGTGGCTAGACAAGCCCAGGTTTTCTGTTTATGATTTGTTTTTATCTGTGTGCTGTGGACTTTAATAAAACTGGTTGCGGCCAGTTTTCACCAAACTGCTGTCTGAATGAACTGTTTCTGTGCCATTCTGTCTACCCAGACAGCGATCCTAGAGCTAAACCCCCGGAAAGCTTACAATATATATATATATATATATATATATATATATATATATATATATATATATGTATTCTATGTGTGTATATGTATTGTTTCTATTCTTTATTAAAGCTGTCAGTGTGATTTTACAGTATAGCCGGGATGAATTAGCGGCTATTATACTATGTAGAAGTGTATGACCTATATATATATATATATATATATATATATATATATATATATATATATATATTATATATATATATATATATATATATATATATATATATGTATACATATATATATATTATATATATAATTATTTGCTTTTTGTGTAAATTTTTTTGTTACAATGTGATTTTTACATGACTCTTTACATAGAGATAACTGCTCTATGTAAAACTTCATGTTAAAATCGCATTGCATACAGATGGAAAACTGATGGAAAACTGACAGAAAACGCATGGTGCGATTTAAAATCGCATAAAAATCGCATGCCTTTTTACAACAAATGTACCGTTTTTTTCCTGCAGAAAACGGACCGATTTTTTTCCAGCCAGTGAGTATGAGGCCTAACAGTCAGCTTCTCTACATGTCTGACAGCCATTCCATTCCAGTGTCAGTTGAATTCCAACCAGAGTTCACCTCATTCTACTTAATGTGCTTCTGACTAGGTGATTAACTGACTGAACCAGATCTTATTTAATGATGGGAAGTATAAAAAAAACACTGCTGTGGTGTTCACAATCCTTTTGCAATAGGACAAGCTGGATTGCAAAACAAGTACTAGTAATATCCCAAAAGTAATAGAAATGAAAAAATAATTTTAACCATGCCGAAGGAGTTGAAAAGAAAAGTCTTGAGTGAGGAAAAGAAGGGCTCAATTCTGGCTTCATTAGCAGAGGGATACAGTGAGCGTCATGTTGCCTCCATTCTTAAAATTTCTAAGATGGCAGGCCATTACAACACGGTCAAGCAACAGAGAGAAAGCTACAGACCAGAAGAGGGCGAAAACGACTCTCCACTGACAGGGATGACCGTCATCTTATTCGAATGTCACTCAGCAACCCCAGGATAACATCAAGTGACCTACCAAATGGCAGCTGGGTTGAAGTGCATGGCAAGAACAGTTTGTAACAGGCTCCTAGAGGCAGGGCTCAAGTCATGTAAAGCTAGAAAAAAGAATTTCATAAATGAGAAGCAAAGGAGAGCCAGGCTGAAGTTTGCCAAAGGCCATAAGATTTGGACCATAGAGGACTGTAGTAATGTAATCTTCTCTGATGAGTTTACTTTTCAGCTTTGCCAAACACCTTGTCGTCTAATGGTTAGACGGAGACCTGGAGAGTTGTACAAGCAACAATGTCTTGCACCCACTGTGAAATTTGGTGGAAGATTGGTGATGATCTGGGGATGCTTCAGAAAGGCTGGAATTGGGCAGGTCATTCTTTGCAAAGTACGTATGAATCAAGCCGCATACAAGGTTATCCTGGAAAAACAGTTGATTCCTTCTGCTCAGGCAATGTTCCCCAACTCTGAGGACTGTTTTTTCTAGTAGGACAGTGAACCATTCCACACAGCTAGGTCAATCAATGTGTGGATGAAGGACTACCACATCAAATCCCTGTCATGGCCAGCCCAATCTCCAGACCTGAACCACATTGAAAACCAAGGATTATGGAGGCTACTCTGCTCTTAGGAACCTTGAGTACTGCAGAAATTCTTTGGTAATCTTGGCCAGATCTGTGCCTTGCCACAATTCTGTTTCTGAGCTCCTTGGCCAGTTCCTTTGACCTCATGATTCTCATTTGGTCTGACATGCACTGTGAGCTGTGAGGTCTTATAAAGACAGGTGTGTGTCTTTACAAATCAAGTCCTATCAGTTTAATTAAACATAGCTGAACTTCAGTGAAGGAGTAGAACCATATCAAGGAGGATCACAAGGAAATGGACAGCATGTGACTTAAATATGAGTGTCTAAGGAAAGGGTGTGAATACTTATGACCATATGATATTTCAGGTTTTCTTTTTTTAATACATTTTCAAAAATGTCTACATTTCTGTTTTTTACAGTCCAGATGGGGTACCGAGTGTATATCAATGAGAAAAAAATGAACTTTATTGAATTTACCAAATGGCTGCAATGAAACAAAGAGTGAATAGTTTAAAGGGGTCTGAATACTGTCCATACCCACTGTATATTGTGTGTATGCCTGCTGTGTGTGCACATATGTAAAGGTTCGTCGAATGTAGTAAAGAGCAGGAGGCAGAGAAGGGGTTAGCAAGAATTTACTTTAACAGGTTATCTAGAATTCAGGGATTACTCCACGCAGGGAGAGGAGTAGACAACGATACAATCAATATGAAGACTAAACTTGCACAAACAAATATACAATATCCCAAAAAAGGAAGGGAGATAGGTGAGAAATGACTTATCGGTCGGAGTTCTTGTTGGGGGCCGGTTGGAACAACTCTCCACGACGTCGTAGTCCATGAACAAAGTCTCTGGCTCTGCTGTGTAGGAATGAGACGCACTGTCTCCTGACCGTGCCAAAGTATCCGGGTCTGTGGGTCTTGGGTCTGCTGATGAGTGGATGAAATTCATCCTGTTGGTTCCTCGGGAGTGACGCTGTACACTGGAAGCACGCCGCCGTGCAAGCGGCAGGAGAAGGAAGGCCTCGCACAGATTCACACAGTTTGGTAAAATGAGGAACGTCTGCTAAACTACATATTATGGATCGGGTCGGTAGAAGGACACTTGGTAATGGCTGGGAGGGTGAGTCAGCACGTAAAGAGGTGGCGTCAGTGGCGGTGGTAATCTCAGGAGAGGAGAGGGAGTCAATCTTTGTCCTACTCTGTAGTCGCCTTCCCGCCAAGTCTTTCCTGTTTCCGCGCTCAGTCCTTTTTATCTCCCCCATGCCCCCTTCTGTCAGGTGTTCAGGCCCTTCCCATGCAGACAAGTCGTCCCACGGCAACAGTGGTGACGGCCCCGATAGTTCAGGTTCCAGAGCACATCTCGAACTGGCAATACTGTTCCTGTTCATCGCCTTAAACATATGTAACTATGTTCTGATATTAGTGATGGGCAAACCCTAATGGTAAAGTTCAGGGTCCATAGCCCCCACCTAGTGTCTGTGCACAGACCCCGAACACGGACTTCTCCAGGAAGTCTATGCTACTGCTCAGGTACTGCAGCCCAATTAAAATTCGTTGAAAGTCTTAAGTGCAGCCAATCATCAAGCTTTGCCAGTGTGGGCATTTCCAGCTCAATCACAGCCATGACAAGTATTGACATGGCTGTGATTGGCCAGGGCACACTGTGTAAAAAAAAATATGATGACTTGCGATCCACTCTACTTGCGCTAACCAGCCCAAGTAAAGCTGACCGCTGCGGGCTGCAGTCCCCAGCTGCTAAAGCTGTCAGCTTTATATTGGCAGGTTATCAAAAATAGAGGGGACCCCACACCTTTTTAAAATTATTTAAACAAATGATTAATTAATGGCGTGAGGTCCCCCCATTTTTGACAACTAGCCAAGCTAAAGCAGACAGCTGGGGGCTGATATTCTCAGATTGGGAAGGGGCCAGGGATATTGGCCCTCCACAGCCTAAAAATAGCAACCCACAGTTGCCCCAGAAAAGTTGCATCTATTAGATGCGCCAATTCTGACACATTGCCTGGCTCTTTCCACTTTCCCTGGTGCAGTGGCATTCATGGATTCAGTGATGGTCAATGGAGCAGATCTGCATTCTTTTCCCTGGACGAAGCATTTCATTGTGTCGAGTGTGGTGGATACCTGGACCTCTGCTTACTTCATTGGTAATGACTACTATACCTTCTTTTCAATATGTAGGCCTTGTTTGTTAGTTCAGTCTCACTATGAGTAAGTGTATTATTGAGTGTATAACTATTAATCTATAATGGGGCTGTCCACTGTTGACTAACACTAATTTATTTTTCTCCCAGTGAATACATGATAGAATTTTGGCTGTAATACATTGGCTACATTCTGATTCCTGAAATAACTGCATTTTTATGTGCTGAATATGTACATGCACCTTAGAAAAATATTTAGAGTTGAGAGTCCTCAGTGGTTGATACCTTTTAATGGCTAACTGAAAAGATGGTAACAAATTGCAAGCTTTCGAGACTACTCAGGTCTCTTCATCAGGCTAAGCTATTAGCCTGATGAAGAGACCTGAGTAGTCTCGAAAGCTTGCAATTTGTTACCATCTTTTCAGTTAGCCATTAAAAGGTATCAACCACTGAGGACTCTCAACTCTAAATATTTTTCTATCTACTGGCTAACACGGTGCAAAGATATACATGCACCTTAGACAGTTTAATATCCAGCATTTTTATACATAGCCTGCCCTGTTAATTGTAGCCTGATAAAAATAATGTATACACTATAAAGTTTTTTAACCCTACAGGGGACATACTTTTAGCTTGTATAATTTATTCTACCTATAAGCCAATACCCATTGTATGAATATACAGTCATGGCCAAAAGTTTTGAGAATGACACAAATATTAATTTTTACAAAGTCTACTGCTTCACTTTTTCTAATGGCAATTTGCATATACTCCAGAATGTTATAAAGAGTGATCAGCTTAACAGCAATTACTTGCAAAGTCAATATTTGGCTAGAAAATGAACTTTATCCCCCAAAACACATTTCAACATCATTGCAGCCCTGCCTTAAAAGGACCAGCTAACCTCTTTTCAGTGATTGCTCCATTAACACAGGTGTGGGTGTTGATGAGGACATGGCTGGGGATCAATCTGTCATGATTAAGTAAGAATGACACCACTGGACACTTTAAAAGGAGGCTGGTGCTTGGCATCATTGTTTCTCTTCTGTTAACCATGGTTATCGCTAAAGAAACACGTGCAGTCATCATTGCAATGCACAAAAATCGCCTAACAGGGAAGAGCATCGCAGCTAGAAAGATTGCACCTCAGTCAACAATCTATCGCATCATCAAGAACTTCAAGGAGAGAGATTCCATTGTTGCCAAAAAGGCTTCAGGGCGCCCAAGAAAGACCAGCAAGCGCCAGGACCGTCTCTTAAATGTGTTTCCGCTGCGGGATCGGGCTACCAGCAGTGCAGAGCTTGCTCAGGAATGCCAGCAGGCAGGTGTGTGTGCATCTGCACGCACTGTGAGGCGGAGACTCTTGGAGCAAGGCCTGGTCTCAAGGAGGGCAGCAAAGAAGCCACTTCTCTCCAGAAAAAAACATCATGGACAGACTGATATTCTGCAAAAGGTACAGGCAGTGGACTGCTGTGGACTGGGGTAAAGTTATTTTCTCTGATGAATCCCCTTTGCGATTGTTTGGGACATCAGGAAAATGCCTCATTCGGAGAAGACAAGGTGAGCGCTACCACCAGTCTTGTCTCATGCCAACTGTTAAGCATCCTGAAACCATTCATGTGTGGGGTTGCTTCTCAGCCAAGGGAATCGGCTCTCTCACAGTCTTACCTAAAAACACAGCCATGAATAAAGAATGGTACCAGAATGTCCTCCAAGAGCAACTTCTCCCAACCCTCCAAGAGCAGTTTGGCGATCAACAATGCCTTTTCCAGCATGATGGAGCACCTTGCCATAAAGCAAAGGTGATAACTAAATGGCTCAGGGAACAAAACATAGAGATTTTGGGTCTATGGCCTGGAAACTCCCCAGATCTTAATCCCATTGAGAACTTGTGGTCAATCATCAAGAGACGGGTGGACAAACAAAAACCTAAAAATTCTGACAAAATGAAAGCATTGATTGTGCAAGAATGGACTGCTATCAGTCAGGATTTGGTCCAGAAGTTGATTGAGAGCATGCCAGGGAGAATTGTAGAGGTCCTGAAGAAGAAGGGTCAACACTGCAAATATTGACTTGCTGCATTAACTCATTCTAACTGTCAATATAAGCTTTTGTTACTCATATGTTTGCAATTATTATATTTCTGTCTGTGATAAAAACATCTGTCAAACACACATAAAAACCAGAGGGCAGCAGATCATGTGAAAATATAATATTTGTGTCATTCTCAAAACTTTTGGCCATGACTGTATTTGTATATTTATTTCTTTATCATATCTGTCGAGGCTGTGCCACCTATTTACTTCATCTGTGTTTTCTCACTTTTTTCCTTCCTCATTTGCCTTTGTGGTCTGGTTTTATCATTGTACTCAATAAACTTGATTTTATCCTCTTTACTTGCCTTTCAATTGAGCCTTTTTTGTAGGTGTATCCTTATCGGTTTATACTTCATTGCATAGATACAGGATATACGATACGATACGATACACTTTATTGATCCCGGGGGGAAATTACAGTATTACAGCAGTAATACAAACAGCAGTACATAAAATATTAGGACACAAATCTTGCACAGGTATACCAACATTACATAATAAATAAAAGTGTGTAGTTCAGGTATATATAAGACAATGTTAATTGACATTAGTACACCAGCCATCAGTCATTATTTTCTACCACCCTTAGGAAATTATTATACATCCCCATAGCAGTAGGTACAAACGATTTCCTGAATTTCTCCTTCTTGCACCTTAATAGGATTAGACGGCTGCTAATGTGCTCTTCTGCTTCAAGAACAGCTCGTATAGGGGGTGTGTATTATTGTTCATTATAGCCCTACACTTCTTCTGAATTCTATCTTCCAATACCTCCTCAAAAGAGTCAAGATGGAGGCCAACAGCCGCGCTTGCCTTCTTGATAAGTTTGTTGAGCTTATTATCGTCAGCTACTCACACACTACTGCCCCAGCAAATGATAGCAAAAAAGATGGGGTTTGCTACAACGGACTGGTAGAACATCTCCAGCATTTTACTGCACACATTGAACGACCTGAGCTTCCGCAGAAAGTACAGTCTGCTCATTCCCTTCTTGTAAACCTTTTCTGTATGACACCTCCAATCGAGTTTACTGTCAAGGTGAACACCCAAATATTTGTAGCTCTCAACAATCTCAACCTCCTGGCCAGCAATGGTGATTGGTAAGTAATCCTCCTTTTTCCTTCTATAACTCACCACCATCTCTTTGGTTTTCTTTACATTTAGTTCTAGACAGTTAGTCTGACACCAATCCACAAAGTCAGAAACCACCCTTCTATATTCCTCCTCCCCCCGGCCCCCCACAATGCCCCCTACAATCACGGAGTCATCTGAGAATTTTTGGAGGTGACAAAAATCAGATTTATACTGAAAGTCAGCTGTATACAATGAGAAGAGGAAGGGTGACAGCACTGTACCCTGAGGGGCTCCAACACATACAGGTGCTTCTCATAAAATTAGAATATCATCAAAAAGTTAATTTATTTCAGTTCTTCAATACAAAAAGTCAAACCCATATATTATATAGAGTCATTGCAAACAGAGTGATCTATTTCAATTGTTTATTTCTGTTAATGTTGATGATTATGGCTTACAGCTAATGAAAACCCAATAGTCATTATCTCAGTAACTTAGAATAATTTACAAAAAACACCTGCAAAAGCTTCCTAAGCATTTAAAAAAGTCCCTTAGTCTGTTTCATTAGGCCCCACAATCATGGGGAAGACTGCTGACTTGACGGATGTCCAGTCACACTTCACAAGGAAAGTAAATTTTGCATTTCATTTGGAAATCAAGGTCCCAGAGTCTGAAGGAAGAGTGGAGAAGCACACAATCCAAGCTGCTTGACGTCTAGTGTGAAATTTCCACAATCAGTGATGGTTTGAGGAGCCATGTCATCTGCTGGTGCAGGTCCACTGTGTTTTATCAAAACCAAAGTCAGCGCAGCCGTCTACCATTAAATTTTAGAGCACTTCATGCTTCTCTCTGCCAACAAGCGTTTTGGAGATGGAAATTTCATTCTCCAGCAGGACTTGGCATCTGTCCACAATGCCAAAAGTACCAATACCTGGTTTAAAAACAATAGTATCTCTGTGCTTGATTGGCCAGCAAACTTGCCTGACCTTAACCCCATAGACTATGGGGTATTGTCAAGAGGAAGATGAGAGACACCAGACCCAGCAATGCAGACGAGCTGAAGGCTGCTATCAAAGCAACCTGGGCTTCCATAATACCTCAGTAGTGCCACAGGCTTATCGACTCCATGCCACGCCGCATTGATGAAGTAATTGATGCAAAAGGAGCCCGACCAAGTATTGAGTGCATTTACTGAATATACATTTAAGTAGGCAAACATTTCGGATTTTAAAATCATTTTTCAAGCTGGTGTTTTAAAGTATTCTGATTTACTGAGATAATGACTTTTGGGTTTTCTTGGGCTGTGAGCCATAATCATCAACATTAAAGGGAACCTGTCACCTCGTTTTGCCGCTATAAGATGCGGCCACTGGCTTTCGGACCTATCTACAGCATTCTATAATGCTGTAGATAAGCCCCAGGTCCAACCTGAAAGATAAGAAAAACCAAGTTTTATTATACTCACCTGGGGGCGGTCTGATGCGTTCCTGTCTGATGAGTGCCGCAAGTCCGGGTCCGGCGCCTCCCACCTTCATGCGATGTCGTCATCCTGTTTTCTTCATGTTGCACTCCTGCACAGGCAGACCCATCTGCCCTGTTGAGGGCAGAGCAAAGTACTGCAGTGCGCATGCGCCGGGAAATGTCAGAGAGTGAGTCTGCGCTAAGTGCCAAAAAAGCGCATCTTATAGATGCATCTTTTTTGGGGTGGCTGGGGGAAGATGTTTGTAGCCAGGGGGGGCCAATAACCATGGTCCCTCCCTAGGCTATTAATATCTGCCCTCACTCACTGGCTTTCCCTCTCTGGCGGAGAAAATTGCGCGGGAGCCCACACAGTTTTTTTCCGTAATTATAGCCTTAAATTTAACCCCTAGAGTTCCAAATTTTTCCTAACACAAACTAATAAATTTATTAAACACTGACATATATAAAGCGTTTTGATATGCCATGGTTTACTATATGTAAACAAAGTGTCATATCATGTCGGGTTCTGTAATGATTTCACAGAAGCCGGCAATTGATTTAGTGGCTATTATGCTATGTAGAACTCTATGAACTTTAAATATGTATATATATATACAGTAAAGACCAAAAGTTTGGACACACCTTCTCATTCAACGATTTTTCTGTATTTTCACGACTATGAAAATTGTAGAATCACACTGAAGGCATCAAAACTATGAATTAACACATGTGGAATTATACATTACACTTTACAATAAAGTGTGAAACAACTGAAAATATGTCTTATATTCTAGGTTCTTCAAAGTAGCCACCTTTTGCTTTGATTACTGCTTTGCACGCAGAAAAGGTGAACGGATGGACTCTACATGCCTGGTTCCCACCGTGAAGCATGGAGGAGGTGGTGTGATGGTGTGGGGGTGCTTTGCTGGTGACACTGTTGGGGAAAGAGACAGTGAACTCTGGCTCAGTTTCGACATAGTGCCTGGTGTAGTGACCTTTCTCTACCACTAGGTTTACAAAGCCATACATTTCCCTTATACCAGTCAGCAAAGTATCTAGGTGAAATGTACACCCCATTCAACACACATACTCTCACTGTCTCACAATATATATATGTATTCTATGTGTATATATCTATTCTTTCGATTCTTTAATAAACATGTCAGTGTGATTTGACAGTATAGTGCATTGAATTGCCGGCGTTTCTAAAGGACACCGGTGCGTATTTCTCGCAAGTCACACTGATGGTCCGTGTGTAATCCAATTTTTTCTCGCACCCATAGACTTGCATTGGCAAGTCTCGGGCGTAATACGGTGCAAATTGCAGCATGCTGCGATTTCCTCAGCACGTATAATACGGGTGAGGAAAAATCGGATGATGGGAGCTGCCCCATAGATTAACATTGGTCCGTATTTCTCGCTAGTGTGACTCCGTCCTAACCCCAAGTTTTGTATCTTGTCACCCACCCCAAGTATTGTACCTTGTCACCCCAAATTTTGTACCTTGTCACCCACCCCAAGTATTGTACCTTGTCACCCACCCCAAGTATTGTACATTGTCACCTACCCCAAGTATTGTACCTTGTCACCCACCCCAAGTATTGTACCTTGTCACTCCCCCAAGTTTTGTACCTTGTTACCCCCCCAAGTTTTGTACCTTGTCACCCACCCCAAGTATTGTACCTTGTCACCCACCCCAATTATTGTACATTGTCACCCCAAGTTTTGTACCTTGTCACCCCAAGTTTTGTACCTTATTATTAAATAAATGAAAGACAAAGCTTTTTATCAAAAAAAATATTTTTATTTATTAACATTAATATAAATTCAGATACTTTGGGGAGGAGATAGAACTGGAGGGGCTGACAGATCGGACCACTTCGACAGTGGTGGTATGGAGACCTGATTATGCTGGTGATGGATTGGAAGGTAAAACAGAAGGTGAAGGGGTGGAGAAACCAAGAGGATGGGTGGACAAAAAAAACGTGACTAGGGATGGGATTTGGTAAGGTTTGAGGGGTGGAGTGGAGGGATTGGGAGACAGAAGAGGTGGTGGGTGGAGTAGAAGGTTGTATATGGGGCATGATGGGTGTGGAAAGAGACTGGTGGTAGTGGACAGGGAGTACAGGTTGGGCAGGGAGTAAAGGTTGGGCAGGGAGTGGAGGCACAGATGCTGTGGTTGGGAACTGGTATGGGGCAGGACGCTGGTACGGGGCAAGAAGATGGTTCGGGGCAGGAAAATGGTATTGTACAGGAGGGGGAGGAGGGACAGTGGCTGGAGGGGGGGCAGTTCTGGGAGGAACTACCGTGGCGGGTGGAGGGTCTTGGGAGCTAACCTGCGCTAGAGCAAGCTGGCAGGCTTGCATTACATGCATCTGCTGGTCAGGAGATAGCTTGTCTAGGCGCTCGACTACTGCCTGGAAAAAAGAATGGTTGGGCTATTTATTTGCATCTAAATGCATCCTATCTAGAAGCGTGCTCAATTTGAGCATACTGTTGTTCAGGAGGTTGAATACAGCACTCATTTGCTCTGACAACAGTTTTAGAGAGTTCTGGAAGGATGCTTTTAGATGCAAGAACTTGGGCGCATAGTTCCTTTCCTGACCCCTCTGGTGCTGCCGCCCAGAACCCAAAGGTGTTCTATAGGTGGCAGCAGTGTCAGAGGGATGGGGTAAAGGAAAAGCTACCTCGTCACTAGCATCTTCATGTAACGAAGTCTGCCAAGATTCTCCAGCGCTGGTGGACAGGACCGAGGGACCAGATGTGAGGGAAGGCAGGAAATGTGCAGATGGGTCGGGTCTGTCGAAGTGGACCCCTGTGGCAGACTCCTGTGGGATCGCTCCAGAAGGGTTCAACTCTGCAGGCTCCCGAGTGCTGCAGACGGTGCTGTGGTACAAAGAAAAAAAAAATGTAATTAATATATTGCTATTGCTTGGCCCTGGCTGAAACCCCAAAAAAAGGTTACACATGTAAACATTTTTACGTAGTAAATGGGGTGGGGAATATTTACCTTCTGCTCTCCATAGTCGACTGGAGGAACGATAGGGCTCTTGCATATTTGTACTTTGATCTGCGTCCTCCCGGTCCTGCATTTCTTTGTTGAACTCCCTCTTGAAGCGATCCCTGAGTGACCGTCACCACCTGATAACTCTGTCCCTGCAAAGTGAAAGCACAAATTGGTTAGTATACAACACATTACATCCTGCAATATAACTTACTGAACTGTGAAGACTTATGCACTAGATTCTGGGCCCGAGCATCAAGGTCCTCCCAATCTTCTACAACTTAGCGGCAGACTTCCTCCCAGAGCTGATGTGTCACTACAACATCTGCGTGGCGGCGGTCCCCCATGTTCCACAGCGGCTCTCATTCTCAGACATCATCAATAAGGAGGTCGATGTTTATTCCGGGGTCATCACCGTCAGAGTCAGGAGCATGCTATGAAGTCTGTTAAAAAAGACAACGAAAAAAAACATTACACTCAAATCAACCACATGAAGTTGAAAAATACAAAAAAAAAATTAAAAAATTTACTCTCTGGTGACCGCCCCAACGCTCACGCCGACGACCCTGGGAGGCGCTTTGAGGAACTCTACGTTCCCTAGCCCTAGAATCGAAAGACTATAAAAAAAACAAGAAACATTATGTGCTTGGATGTAGGCTTATGTGTTGGGTGTACTGTGATGTCTGTGATGAAACTTACACTCTGCGAGCCCGCTCCGGGTCTTTCTCCACCCCGTCCGTGTCCAGCTTCCTGTTAAACAAGAATTAATGCATATAGGGTTATGTGTACAAAAAAGTTATCACAAAAAAAAAATGTGAGGGAGGGCTCCCAGCAGACGACATATTTGCCACTCGCTGGCCTGGCTGTGTCGCTGGTAGGTCTGCCTAGGTAACTTTCTGCAAGAAAAATTAACACGATTGTTAGCTATTATACTAAGATTTTTTTCTGTGTTGTACGACGATTTAGAAAAAATAAAGGTATCTCCATAGCTATTAGAATTTCAACCCCTTCCCCCCCAAAAAAAATCTCCCTATGCCCCCCAAACAAAAAAATGCTAACTACTTTAGTAAGATGATAAACCACCCCCTCTGTAATTAAAAAGTTTTAGATATGTGCGATGCGCAAGCAAACATAACCCTCACCTGCAGTATTTCCCAAAAAAAAAAAAAACATAACACACCCACCCAAGTAGTACCTTGCAAACACCATTGCACAGTAAATACCCTCCTTCCCACTTTAAATCCTTAAACCCCCACTTGAATATATATTGACCACAGATATAATGTTTTAAAAACCCTGGTAAAATTTTAAAGACCCAATTTCTGCATTCCCCATTTGTATACTCCATGGTTTTTTAAAATACAACCTCAAACTCCTCTGTATTGCACGTAAACCAAAATAACCACCACAGGTGCTTTCCTGTGAGACATAACCAAAAAATTTAAAGTTACCTTGGTGAAATGATACTACGGAGGGCAAGGTTTTTGAACAATTTTAATAATCTTTTTTTTAACTCACTTTTTTAATTTTTTTCCAACAAAGTAGGACCTACACAGCTATTTATTGAAATACAAGGACTGTAATGAAAAAAAAAAATGCTTGCCTGGACACTGCTTCTCGGAGATAGCCGAAAGATCAGTGAACTGTCAGCAGTCTGTATTATAAATATCTAAAAACCAGAGCACCACATACATGAAACCCGTCTATCAAAATATCATTTAAGATAAATATTATAAAAAATCCAAAAGAAAGCAGCGTATGCAAAAATCCAAAAAAGCAACGTATGCAAAACATAAAACATACCCAAAAGAAGACAGAAAAAGCATGGAAAAAAAGCACTCCAATATAGAGAGTATTGAAATACAAGGACAGTAATGAAAAAAAAAAATGCTTGCCTGGACACTGAAACTCTGGCTGGACTCCCAGTGGTTGGACTCCCGCTGGCTGCTGGCTGGACTCCCGCTGGCTGGCTCCAGCTGGCTGCGGGCTGGCTGGGCTCCCGCTGGCTGCGGGTTGGGCTCCCACTGGCTGCTGGCTGGCTTTATTACCGCTGGCTGTGGGCTGGCTGGGATCCCGCTGGCTGTGGGCTGGCTTTACTCCTGCTGGCAGCGGGCTGGGCTCCCGCTGGCTGCGGGCTGGCTTTACTCCCACTGGCTGTGGGCTGGCTTTATGCCCACTGGCTGCGGGCTGGGCTTCCGCTGGCTGCGGGCTGTCTTTACTCCAGGCTGCGGGCTGGCTTTACTCCCGCTGACTGCAGGCTGGGCTCCCATTGGACGCGGGCTGGCTTGACTCCCACTGGACGCGGGCTGGCTGGACTCCCGCTGGATGTGGGCTGGCTGGACTCCCACTGAACGCGGGCTGGCTGTATGCAGGCTGGTTGGACGCAGGCTGGCTTGCTTCCTGGGACACTGATGAGTGAAGACCTACCTGGTAGGTTTATAAGCTTTTCCTATTTGGGGGCTGTCTGGCCAATTTGATACAAAATTATAACTTGGAGCATGCTCAGTAAAAAAAAATGGAATCCGTCTCCGGATTCCATCATTTGACCGATTATGACGGATCCTGCACCATAGGCTTCAATTCTAGCAAAAGACGGACGGCAAAAGAATGATCTAGTGATTAAACTAGTGGATAAAGTGGGAGCAAAGAAAGCAACGTATGCAAAAAATCCAAAAAAGCAAAGTATGCAAGACATAAAACATACCCAAAAAAAGACAGAAAAAGCATGGAAAAAAAAGCACTCCAATATAGAGAGTATTGAAATACAAGGACAGTAATGAAAAAAAAAATGCTTGCCTGGACACTGAAACTCTGGCTGGACTCCCAGTGGTTGGACTACCGCTGGCTGCTGGCTGGACCCCCGCTGGCTGGCTCCAGCTGGCTGTGGGCTGGCTGGGCTCCCGCTGGCTGCAGGTTGGGCTCCCACTGGCTGCTGGCTGGCTCCCGCTGGCTGCGGGCTGGCTTTATTACCGCTGACTGCGGCTGGGCTCCAGCTGTCTGTGGGCTGGCTGGGCTCCCGCTGGCTGTGGGCTGGCTTTACTCCTGCTGGCTGCGGGCTGGGCTCCCGCTGGCTGCGGGCTGTCTTTACTCCCACTTGCTATGGGCTGGATTTACACTCGCTGGCTGTGGGCTGGGCTTCCGCTGGCTGCGGGCTGGCTTTACTCCAGGCTGGCTTTACTCCTGCTGGCTGCAGGCTGGCTGGATGCAGGCTGGCTGGACTCCCGCTGGGTGTGGGCTGGCTGGACTCCCACTGAACGCAGGCTGGCTGGATGCAGGCTGGTTGGACGCAGGCTGGCTTGCTTCCTGGGACACTGATAAGTGAAGACCTACCTGGCAGGTTTATATGCTTTTCCTAATTGGGGACTGTCTGGCTAATTTGATACAAAATTATAACTTGGAGCATGCTCAGTAAAAAAAAACGGAATCCGTCGCCAGATTCCATCATTTGACCGATTATGACAGATCCTGCACCAATAGGTTTCAATTCTAGCAAAAGACGGACGGCAAAAGAATGATCTAGTGATTAAACTAGCGGATAAAGTGGGAGCAATTGTGATCCTAGACCGCTCCTATTATATATCAGAAATTAAGACACAATTGAGGGATGCTAACACATATACGCCTATCTCATGTAACCCCACCTGTTGTGAATGGGTTTGAGATGAGTTCTGAGCAGAGGCTCCCTCTGGTGGTTACAAGCGGTGCTAGTGAAGATTGTGAGGACTGGGAATCAGGTGTTACTGACTGGTCTTATATAAGGGAGTCATTTTCCCATCAGGGTTGCCGGTGATCAATTGTTCTGGTCTGAATCCTTCATTCCAGTTTCCCTTGTAGCCTGCTGTGTCGTGTCTGCATCTCCTGCTATCAGATAAGACCTTTTCTTCTTTTGTGTTTGTACTATATTTTTGCATTTTGTCCTGCACTTCTGTGGGGGCCTTCAGGGTCCCCTCCGGGGGCTTTTGCCCTCTCAGTTTAGTTCAGCCACTGATGTTTGTACTTTTGCTTTTTCCAGTTTTTTCAGTGGCTGCTGTTTTGATTTTGTTACACCAGAGAACTAATTTAGGTGGTAGAGGTCGTGTGATCTCAGGTGATTTTGAAATTAGTAGAGTTGGTGTTTTTCAGGGTTTTCTGAGATTGCAGTAAGTACCCTTCCTATCCTTTTCTATTTAGATAGTTTGGGCCCCAGCGTTTGCTCATACTATTTTCTTTCTGTGTCAGTATTTCCTCTTGTCTAACCGCCATTACATGTTTGGGGGCTTTCTATTATCTTTGGGGTTCTGCTCCGGGGCAGATAGCTTTCCTATTTCTATCTTTAGGTGTAGTTAGTTTCTCAGGCTGTGACGAGGCGTCTAGGACCAACGTAGGAACGCTCCACGGCTGCCTCTAGTTGTGGTGGTTAGTCAGGGTACTGCAATCTCATAGATTCCAACTGCTCTGGTGTATTGCTTTTTTTTTGCCTGCACTCCTCAGCTACCGAAACATAACAGTATCACCGGCCTAAAAATTGAAAATTGTATGGTACTCACAGAAGGGAAAAAATATTGTGAAAGAAAAAAGGTTGTCAGAGTTGTCAGAGATATTTTTCTGTTTGTTGCATTTTTTTTTTTTTTTCCCTCTGTATCTCTGGGTGCTGGGGAGGATCTTTTCTCCCAATGGAGTTTGCACAGTTGTCTGGCCGTGTGGATCAGCTTGAAACTGAGGTTCAGAGTATTGCTGCATACCTTGCTAGGTTGCCTATTGTGGAACCTAGGATCCCCATGCCAGATTTGTTTTTAGGGGATCGAGCTAAGTTTCAGAATTTCAAAAATAATTGTAAATTGTTTTTTGCCTTAAAATCTAAGTCCTCAGGAACCGCAGCGCAGCAGGTTCAAATTATCATCTCTCTCCTGCGCGACGATCCTCAGGATTGGGCTTTTTCCCTGATACCTGGGGATCCTGTTTTGAGTGATGTTGATGCGTTTTTTCAGGCTTTGGGGTTATTGTACGATGAGCCTAATGTCAATGATCAAGCTGAAAAAGCCTTGTTGGCATTAAATCAGGGGCTTGATGACGCTGAGTTATACTGTCAGAGATTCCGTAGGTGGGCAGTCCTGACCAAATGGAATGACGACGCTTTGGCGACCCTTTTCCGGAAGGGTCTGTCAGATAATGTAAAGGATGTTATGGTGGGATTCCCTGTCCCCTCTGGTCTCAATGATTCTATGTCATTAGCGATTCAAATTGACAGACGTTTGCGTGAGCGGAGAAGTATGCGTGGAATGGTGTTGCCTTGTGAACCAGCTTCTGAACCCATGCAGTGTGATAGAGTGGTGTCTGGGGCACAGCGTCATGAGTTTCGAAAGCGCAATGGGTTATGTTTCTACTGTGGTGATGCCTCTCATGCTATTTCAGTCTGCCCTAAGCGGGGAAGACGTTTTGCACGCTCAGTTGTCTTGGGTAGTGTTCAGACTAAGTTTTTATTAACTGTCACTCTGATATGCTCTCTGTCCTCATTTTCTGCTCAGGCTTTCGTTGATTCTGGAGCAGCTATTAACCTGATGGATTATGATTTTGCTAAACATTGTGGGTTTCCCTTGATACCCCTACAGAAGTCTATTCCCCTACTGGGGATCGATTCTACCCCTTTGGCTGAGAATAAACCCCAGTTTTCTACTCAGGTGATAATGAGGGTTGAACCTGATCACCAGGAGTGCTGCAAATTTTTGGTTCTATATAATCTGCATGACATTATCGTGCTGGGTTTCCCTTGGTTACAGTCTCATAATCCTGTTTTGGATTGGAAATCTGTGTCTGTAACCAGTTGGGGCTGCCAATGTGTTAATACCAACACTCCTGTTTTTTCTGCCTCCCCCCAGGCTCAGGATGTTCCTGACTTTTTGTTTGATTTTTCTGATGTGTTTAGCGAAAGTAAATCTGCATCCTTGCCTCCCCATAGGAGCTATGACTGCGCTATTGAATTAGTGCCGGGTAGTAAATTCCCTAAAGGTCGCCTTTTAACTTGTCTGTACCTGAACATGACGCTATGCGGTCTTATATCAAGGAATCATTGGAGAAGGGTCATATCAGACCATCCTCTTCACCCTTAGGTGCCGGTTTTTTCTTTGTGGCCAAAAAAGATGGTTCATTAAGGCCGTGTATTGATTATCGTCTCTTGAACAATATTACTGTGAAATATCAATACCCGTTACCCTTGATTTCTGACCTGTTTTCCAGGGTGAAAAACGCTACTTGGTTTACCAAGCTTGACCTCAGGGGGGCGTATAACCTTATTCGCATTAAGCACGGGGATGAATGGAAGACGGCATTCAATACCCCTGAAGGGCATTTTGAGTACCTAGTGATGCCCTTTGGGCTCACTAATGCTCCTTCCGTCTTCCAGTCCTTCATGAATGACATTTTCAGGGATTTTGTGGACAAATTTCTGATTGTTTATTTGGATGATATCTTGATTTTTTCTAATGACTGGGACTCTCATGTGAAACATGTTCGAACTGTATTCCAGATTTTGAGAGAGAATGCTCTGTATGTGAAGGGATCAAAGTGTCTTTTTGGCGTACAGAGGATCTAATTTCTGGGATTCATTTTGTCCCCATCTGTTATTGAAATGGACCCGGTCAAGGTTCAGGCCATCTGTGATTGGGTCCAACCTACTTCATTAAAGGCTCTTCAGAGATTTTTGGGTTTTGCCAATTTTTATCGTAAATTTATTGGTAATTTCTCGGTTATTGTTAAACCATTAACTGATTTGACCAGAAAGGGTTCTGATGTGGTGAATTGCCTCCTGAGGCAGTCTCTGCATTTCAGGAACTTAAGCAGAGATTCACTTCTGCTCCTGTTCTACGGCAGCCTGATGTTTCTCTGCCATTTCAGGTGGAGGTTGATGCCTCTGAAATTGGGGCAGGTGCCGTTTTGTCCCAAAAAGATCCAGAGACCTCTAAAAGTAACCCTTGTGCCTTTTTCTCTCGAAAATTTTCTCCTACTGAACGTAATTATGACGTGGGTAATCGGGAGTTATTGGCCATGAAGTGGGCTTTTGAAGAGTGGAGACATTGGCTGGAGGGAGCCAAACATCAGGTGGTGGTCCTTACGACCATAAGAATCTGGTCTATCTGGAATCTGCCAAGCGACTCAATCCTAGACAGGCCAGGTGGGCCTTGTTTTTCACACGTTTTAATTTTGTGGTTTCCTTTCTTCCTGGCACTAAGAATGTTAAGGCGGATGCCCTCTCGAGGAGTTTCCTTGCGGACTCTCCTGAGTTATCTGATCCTTCTGTTATTTTGAAAGAGGGTGTAGTTCTTTCCGCCATCTCGCCCAATTTGAGACTTGCTCTGGAGGGGTGTCAGGAGGATAGGCCCGAGCGCTGCCCTGTTGGAAAATTGTTTGTCCCGGACCAATGGAAAAAGAGTGTGATGTCTGAGATTCATTGTTCCGCATTGGCTGGGCATCCCGGAATTTTTGGTACCAGAGACTTGGTTAGTCGGTCCTTTTGGTGGCCTAACTTGTCTCGTGATGTCAGGGAATTTGTGCAGTCCTGCGGGACTTGCTCTCGCTCCAAGCCTTGCTCTCGCTCTAGTGGTTTGTTGATGCCATTGCCTGTGCCCAAGAGACCATGGACCCATATCTCTATGGATTTCATTTCCGATCTTCCTGTTTCTCAGAGAATGACCACCATCTGGGTAATTTGTGATAGGTTTTCCAAAATGATACATCTTGTGCCATTACCTAAGTTGCCTTCCTCCTCTGAATTGGTGCCGTTGTTCCTTCAGCACGTGGTTCGTTTACACGGCATTCCTGAGAACATTGTGTCTGACAGAGGAGTCCAGTTTGTTTCCAGATTTTGGAGGACTTTTTGTTCTAAACTGGGTGTTCAATTGTCTTTCTCCTCGGCATTTCATCCTCAGACCAATGGTCAAACTGAGAGAACAAACCAGACATTGGAGACTTATCTAAGATGCTTTGTGTCTGCTGATCAGGATGACTGGGTCTCTTTTTTGCCTTTGGCTGAGTTTGCTCTTAATAATAGGGCTAGCTCTGCCACTTTGATGTCTCCGTTTTTCTGTAATTCTGGGTTTCACCCTCGATTTTCTTCAGGACAGACGGAGGCTTCTGTCTGTCCAGGTGTTGACTCTGTTGTGGAGCGTATGCAACAGATTTGGGACCAGGTAGTGGAGAGGTTGTCCCTCTCTCAGGAGAAGGCCCAGCGGTTTGCTAACCGGCATAGGACTGATGGTCCTCGGTTTAAAGTGGGGGACTTGGTCTGGTTGTCCTCAAAGAATATTCCTATGAGAGTGGCATCTCCTAAGTTTAAGCCTAGGTTCATTGGACCTTATAAGATCATGGAGATTATTAATCCTGTTTCTTTTCGTTTGCTTCTTCCAGGGACATTTAAGATCCATAACGTGTTCCACAAGTCCTTGTTGAAGAGGTTTGTTGAGCCAGTGGTTCCTGCTGCTGTGCCTCCTGACCCTGTTTTGGTTGAGGGCAATCTGGAGTATGTGGTTGAGAAAATATTGGATTCTCGTTTTTCTAGACGGAAACTCCAATATTTGGTTAAATGGAGAGGTTATGGTCAGGAAGACAATTCTTGGGTGTTTGCTTCGGACATCCATGCTAGGAGACTTATCCGTGCGTATCATAGAACTCATCCCGACCGACCTGGTTGCTCAAATGAGGGTTCGGTGACCCCTCCTCAAGGGGGGGGTACTGTTGTGAATGGGTTTGAGATGAGTTCTGAGCAGAGGCTCCCTCTGGTGGTTACAAGCGGTGCTAGTGAAGATTGTGAGGACTGGGAATCAGGTGTTACTGACTGGTCTTATATAAGGGAGTCATTTTCCCATCAGGGTTGCCGGTGATCAATTGTTCTGGTCTGAATCCTTCATTCCAGTTTCCCTTGTAGCCTGCTGTGTTGTGTCTGCATCTCCTGCTATCAGATAAGACCTTTTCTTCTTTTGTGTTTGTACTATATTTTTGCATTTTGTCCTGCACTTCTGTGGGGGCCTTCAGGTCCCCTCCGGGGGCTTTTGCCCTCTCAGTTTAGTTCAGCCACTGATGTTTGTACTTTTGCTTTTTCCAGTTTTTTCAGTGGCTGCTGTTTTGATTTTGTTACACCAGAGAACTAATTTAGGTGGTAGAGGTCGTGTGATCTCAGGTGATTTTGAAATTAGTAGAGTTGGTGTTTTTCAGGGTTTTCTGAGATTGCAGTAAGTACCCTTCCTATCCTTTTCTATTTAGATAGTTTGGGCCCCAGCGTTTGCTCATACTATTTTCTTTCTGTGTCAGTATTTCCTCTTGTCTAACCGCCATTACATGTTTGGGGGCTTTCTATTATCTTTGGGGTTCTGCTCCGGGGCAGATAGCTTTCCTATTTCTATCTTTAGGTGTAGTTAGTTTCTCAGGCTGTGACGAGGCGTCTAGGACCAACGTAGGAACGCTCCACGGCTGCCTCTAGTTGTGGTGGTTAGTCAGGGTACTGCAATCTCATAGATTCCAACTGCTCTGGTGTATTGCTTTTTTTTTGCCTGCACTCCTCAGCTACCGAAACATAACACCCACCTTTGAGATAGCTAGGAAGATCAAGAGATTGATCGAATATTATAATAATCGGGGAGTGATTGATTGTAAATTGGGCGAATTTCTTGTTAACCAACATCCAATATCACCCATAATTTATACTCTCCCTAAAATTCATAAAAATCTAAAGAAACCCCCTGGACGCCCTATAGTCGCGTCAACTGATTCGATATTATCTCCATTAGCCATCACGTTGGAGAAAGTTCTTACCCGTCATGTTCCAAAAATCAGGTCCTATCTCAGGGACACCTCTGATTTTTTAGAATCTATTAGAAGTCTTGATTCGATCCCACTGGGGAGTAAATTGGTTACATTGGATGTTAACAGCTTGTACACGAGCATTGATCATGAAGTTGGTTTCTTAGCAGTTAAGAAGTTCTTGAATGATTATACAACCTTCACCAGTGATCAAGTATCATTTTGCATAGATTTACTAAGATTAATCCTTTGTGAAAATTTCTTCCTCTTTGAAGATCAATTCTTCTTACAGAAGAGGGGCACAGCGATGGGGTCAAATATGGCGCCACCATATGCGAACATATTTATGAATCACATTGAGAATTCATTCATATATTGTCATAATCTATTTACAGAACATGTCCTACATTGGAAATGATTTATTGATGACGTTTTTCTTATCTTGCCTGGAACCGATGAGGGGCTTTTTCATTTTTTTGACCTCATCAATACTGTGGTTCCAGGTCTATCGTTTTCCATTCATTCTGATCCTACCTCCATCCATTTCCTTGATATTATGATTTCCATTTCTACTAATAGGAAGTTGGAAACAGATTTATTTACCAAACCTACCGATAAAAATAGCTTGCTTCTTTATTCAAGCTATCATCCTCATCACATTAAAAGATCTCTACCTAGGTCACAGCATCATCGTGTATAACACATTGTTTCAAATGCTGATACTAGCATCATTAGATATAAGGAAATGGATCTTAAATTTCGCAGAAGAGGTTATCCTGATCGGATTTTGAAATCTTCTAGAACCACGGTTCCACAAAGGGATAAAGGCTGTAGATTAATTTTTGTCAGCACATTTCATCCATTTAATAGTCAGATCAATAGGAGCATATTGAAACACTGGCACATTCTGCAAGAGTTCTTTCCAAATGTAGCCGAATTTAATAAGTATCCCATTATGGGTTATAAAAGACCTGATAACATTAGGGACTATCTAGTCAGAACTGATGTAGGTTCTGCCAGAACAACCTCTATTCAACGGACTCTTGCGACACCATGCAATGGTACATTCCCCTGTCTGGGATGCCTGCAATTTTCCAACATACTTAAAGGTGACACATTTACTCATCCCCGCTCTGGCCGGCGTTTTACTATCGGAGGATTTTTTACTTGTGAATCCTCATATGTAGTGTATTTGATTTAGTGCCCATGCGGTCTCGGATATGTTGGAGAAACTACCCAACATATCCGGACCGAATTTCACAGCATAAGTCTACCATTAGGTGTGGGTGCACTTTATTACCTATACCATCTCACTTTATTTCCAGAAGACATCAAATATCACAACTGAAATACCAAGTAATTGATCACTTCCCAGCTCACAGACTGGGTGGCAATAGGGTTAAGAGTGTTGCACAGCTTCTGAATCCTCACCTTTGTAGAGGAAACTTCACAGAGCAAGTTGCATGGGATAACAAGCGTTTACTTCTCTGAACATGAGTAAAAGAATAATGCACAGACATTACAGCATTGCATCAGCTAACAGGAACAAAACGAAAGTGAAACTAAACAGAGACTAATTCTTATACAATACATTAAAGAAGGAAACGTTACACAACATCGCCATCTACTGTCAGGTCAGCATAAAGTCCTCCTTTTACTTATAATATAGAAGTCCTAATCTGTTGCATATGACAAGACCCTTTCTCAACAGTAAGGACTTATTCAATCAAACCCAACTTTTTTATTAGTCTCTGATGTTTATCAGCATTCAACGCCTTCGTGAAAATGTCCGCTGTCATTTCTTCAGTAGGGCAATACTCCAACTTTAATACTCCTTGGTCCTGATGATCT